>JAJOZX010002746.1:87500-617583 GCA_023014485.1 Bathynomus jamesi
TCCTGTCTTATAACTAATAAATACTTCTACTGCATTAACATAATATGATTATGATATAATATTTAACTACACAATTAAATTTTAAGTTTAAAAACAAGCTTAAAACATTATACTTTGATGGAACCTTATTTTACAGAGTAAACAATGAAATTCTGTACGAGATAAACATTTTAAACCATTTACTTCACTATATTACAATTGAAAATAGATTAAAAAAAAGTTCCCCTCAGAATTAGGTTCCAAACTGGAGACCTCATCGACATTAACAGGGCACTTACTGGAACGCTAAAGTTACAAAAAGACCATTTAGGCAGAACCTCGACTTAAATGTTGTACGAATTTTCCTGTTGGCAGTGTACATTTCAGACATTTATTGCTTTATTTTATAACATAACAAATCATGTGTATATAATATATATATAATATATAGATATATATATATATATATATATATATATATATATACACACGGTATATATACCGGGTGTACATAAAGTCAGGATCTATTTTTGTGAAGCACTTGGAAATTATATGGAATTCAATCATAAAATGATACTAAGTGGTAACATTTATTAAATAATTAAGAGTAGGATTCGACGTGACGCCCATCAGTATCCCTGCACAGCTCAAATCGTTCCGCAGCATTTCTAAACACATTCTGGAGCATTTGCGGGGTTATGTTATCTGCAGCAGTTCGTATACGTGTACGTAAGTTTTCAAGACTCGTAATCTTCGTCTGACAGACGTGCGATTTGATAAAGCCCCATGCAAAGAAATCTAAAGGGGTTAAATCTGGTGATCTCGCTGGCAAGGTCTGTTGCTTCCGCGTCGATCCAGCGATTTGGAAAACGTCCATTTAGATAATCCTGAACAATTTTGGCATAGTGACAAGGAGCACCATCATGTTGATAGACGACGGGGATAGATTGTTAGTACCGTCGTCTATCAACATGATGGTGCTCCTTGTCACTATGCCAAAATTGTTCAGGATTATCTAAATGGACGTTTTCCAAATCGCTGGCTCGGACGCGGAAGCAACAGACCTTGGCCAGCGAGATCACCAGATTTAACCCCTTTAGATTTCTTTGTATGGGGCTTTATCAAATCGCACGTCTGTCAGACGAAGATTACGAGTCTTGAAAACTTACGTACACGTATACGAACTGCTGCAGATAACATAACCCCGCAAATGCTCCAGAATGTGTTTAGAAATGCTGCGGAACGATTTGAGCTGTGCAAGGATACTGATGGGCGTCACGTCGAATCCTACTCTTAATTATTTAATAAATGTTACCACTTTATCATTTTATGATTGAATTCCATATAATTTCCAAGTGCTTCACAAAAATAGATCCTGACTTTATGTACACCCGGTATATATAACCGTGTATATATATATATATATATATATATATATATATATATATTTATATATATATATATATATATATAACCCTTACCTTATATTTTTATACTTTTATAACCCTATTTTAATTATTTGTATATTTTAGCTGTCATTGTATCCTTTATATATATTTTTATACATCCTTTATAAACCTTTGTTTTATTGTACTGCAATTAAGCAACATCTCATACATTATAAACATGTATTTTTGTTATCTCAGCATGTTTATGTATATCTTTGTTCACACACACACACACACACACACACACACACATATATATATATGCGCAGTAAAAGGAAATATTTAAGTTAGGACAATATTGGAAAGCGAAATGGGAAAAAGTCTAAAGCGATTACTTGGTAGTGATTATTTCTTGATAACTCAGAAACCAAATTATAAATTTCCAATATATCCTTTTCCTATATTTTAAATAAAAAATGATAAAATCTTAGAGGAGAAATATTTTATTATTATTATTATTATTATTATTATTATTATTATTATTATTGCTATTATTGTTATTGTTATTGTTATTATTATTATTATTATTATCATTATTATCAATGCCCAAAAGGGTGTTCTGATGCAGTCTTATCGGACAGACACATAAAAGTCGAACATAAACTGAATTATGTGGCGCCAAATTTTGTGAAAATTCAGTATATTGTAACTAGTATGCTTGCATGCACTCACGCTATATATACATTCATGCATGCAATATCTACAAGCACCAAACCATCATGAGTCATTTCAGAAACTAAACTATATAAACTGTACTTTATTTACTTTGAAGTGTATTAATGGCAATTATTTTTACCTTTTATTCTAACAGTTTATAGTTACACGTCAGTCCCAAGTCCCAAGTCGACTTACATATTTCTGTAAAGCGTCATGGTATAGAATAATAACCAGTGGTTACGCACGCACGCACGCACGCACACACACACACACACACACATATATATATCTTTCAAGAATATACAGTATATCTGCTTTCTCTTGAGCCCAAACAATGAAAAAAAAGAAACAATAATTCATGCCCGATGGGCATAGATCGCGAAGTCGAACAACGCAGCCCTCATGCAGGATAAAACAAATAAGACGCTGCCTTATTGCTTCAGCTCCGTTATTTGAACTGAGTATGCAAGAAAAAAATTACAGGGAAATTACAGGGAAAAAGCGGCTCTATTCACCTTTGCAGGAAAACAAAATTATATTAATTTGCAGACGTTTGAGCAAATAAGGTATACGTATGACCTATATAAATGACCCCTGCCACGCAAAACGACCCACATTCCACCGTCAGAGAGAAAAAAGATATTTGTTTCCTTGTCAACTACTTATATTTTGAATTAAAATTTGTTTGTAACAAGTCATGAGATTACAGTTTATTTTACACCGAAAATGAACAAATCTCATTCTCGGGTCACCAACTTTAAAATTTTGTAAAATTTTTAGTATGAAAAAATGAAAAAAATAATTTGACTTCCGAATTTATTATAGTTTTATAAATGGAAAAAATATATATATATATACACACACACACACACACACACACACACACATATATATATATATATATATATATATTATATATATATATTATATATAATATATATATATATATATATATATATATACTATTCATGTATAAAATAAAAAGGTTTTAATCCTCTATACAGTGTTTACAAGCGGAACCCTTTTTCAGTATAAAAACCCACACTCCGATCTTTAAAACCGTGAATACATCGATATCAAAGAGATCTGAAACAATTTTCATCCATTATATTTCAAAAATTCACAAAGTTACAAAATATCTTTGAAACATAAAATCACATATATATATATATATATATATATATATATAATATATTATTAAATTTTTATTTGTTAGCAATGGAAACATTTTTGAATTTTGCATGCCAAAAGCTCGCATATTCTAAATGGCAGATTTGAGCGTAAAACCCCGTATATATAAATACATGGATTCTGAAAAGCAAAGAGTTGAACAAAATGTGGACAACAATTTTTCTATTTTTAAAGAAAAAAAAAAGAAATAAAAAAAAATATATATATTATATATATATATATATATGTGTGTGTGTGTGTGTGTGTAAACTGTAAAGAGGAGGGGAGGAAAGAAATCACTTAAATTATAAAAAAAAAATATTGATTCTTGAATTGTTAACTTTTCTTGTATCAAAATGGTTTCCTACAAACGAAAGTATTTTAAAAAGCTGAAACTTTTCTTTTCATTCGTCCTTTCGTTTTGGTTTTTAAATTTTCAAAAGAAACTTTTCTCTATTTTTAAATATTAAAAAACGAAACGAATATTACTGATCAATAAAAACGTTTCTGATCAATGAGAACGTTTCTGATCAATGAGAACGTTTCTGTTTAATTAAGTTCCATCAATTCGTTTCAATAAGCGCGACTTGCTTTCATTATGATGTTAATGATATAGTTTTATTGTTACTGTAATTATTATTATTATTAATAATACTATAATTACTGCTTTGATAAGTTTATGATTTTTATAAATTGTTAACTTTAACAAATAAAATTAAAACTGTTTTGGAGTTTTTACTCAAGTATTCTCGTCAGTGAGTGACGGTCGTCAGCTCAGAACGAAAATATTTTTTGGTTCGTGTTTTATGCGTAACACGAGTATTGTTACATATATTGAGATTTTCTCGTATAGAGAATATAGACTTCTGTTGAGGTACTCTCTCTCTCTCTCTCTCTCTCTCTCTCTCTCTCTCTCTCTTTTGAATAAGAATATTAGATTTAATTTGCCTGATAGGAAAAGAAAAGAGAAACAGCAGACGAATAAATAGATAGAGAATAGAGACAAAATGAAAGAACGATTGTAGAAATTTAAAATTTGTTTGTTTTTTGAAGACTTTTTGCTTTTCACCATTTTATATTCTGTAACCAATGAAAACCTGACGCATATTTTTCAACCCTACATTTCCTTCCCTCACTACATTCTGCTTCCCTCTCTCTCTCTCTCTCTCTCTCTCTCTCTCTCTCTCTCTCTCTCTCTCTCTCTCTCTCTCTCGTCTTCCTCCCCTCCATTACCCTCCTTCACCCAACCTTTTTCCTCCCCCAATTTGTTTTCCCCTAAAAAAAGGTTTCCAGTCCGCTTGTTGCGACAAAGGAACGAATTCAATTTCCATTTGATATTCGGCGGTGGGGCTTCTCTTTTCAGGGGTGTTTGGGGGGCTTTTGCAGGCTTTGGGGTTGCAACGCTTTCAAGGGGAATTTGGAGAGGCTTCGGGGCTTTTCAGGGTCTCTAAAAAATGATGATGCTCTAGGACTCGTTTTAAGTTATTTTAGGGATATTTCCCGAGCACAGACTTTAAGGGAGGGTCAGGAGACGAGCAATTTTGAGGGTTGGGAGCGTTTGCTGAGTGAGCAAAGGCTGTTGTTTCGGGGGTTTAGGGACTTTTATAGGGGGTTTTAGGGAGTTTAGCAATTGTGCTTGCTTTTGTGCTTTTGGGGAAAAGGGGAGGACGTTGGAGGACTTTTGAAAGCTTCTATTGAAAAAAAGAAAAAAAATGAAATTAAATTATGAGGGGAATGGAGGAAACAAAATTTTAAAAATACATAATCTTTTATTTATAAAAAGTTAAAAAGTTAAAAACTAACGAAAGCATATTTAAAAAAAAAATCTAATGAATTAGTAAATAAAATTCTAAAAAATTAGTTATGACAAGACGTAAAAACTAAAACTAAAAAAAAAATTCCCTCATCAGAAAAATAAAATATCTTAAAATTTCGTTTTCATTGAAAAAAAATGGGGTCGAACTCCTGCTGGAAAAAATATAAGGATCGAAGAAAAGGATCATTCATTCAAATCGGATCAGTCGTTCTTCATGAACTCTTAAATTACGAACAGACACTCCGTCAGAAAATCTGGAGTAGGAATTTTTCCCATCATAACAAATTAATGGACAATCACCCTACTCCAGTAGCCTACTGGTAAAAGGGTCGCGCAGTTAATCCGAAGGTTCTAAGTTCGATTCTCGGCTCGGATTTCCGACTTCATCGATTAAGCCGCTTCTCTTGATCTTCTTTAGGGAGAGAGAGTGGTTCGGATCCCACGTAAAGTTGTAGGTCCCCTTCGTCATATGACGTCGTTACATGTTACGAAAAGGTTAATCGACCCTAAACATTATTACGAATGGATGAATAACTTTTACAAATTTATTTTATTCACAGAAAATTAGTGTTTCTTTAACCTTCAAATGTTAGACTGATATATATATATATATATATATATATATATATATAGTATATAATATATATATAATATATATATATATAGTGGCGGATCTAGGATTTTTGTCTTCGTGGGGGCCTGGTTGTGTTCGGATGAAGTTCTAAACCAAGCTTAAATATTATGCAATCATTTCCATAAAAGTACTTGGTAATAAGATTAATGTTCAATGATTACCAATTTATTAGGAACGCTCAATCAAAACCAGAAACACTTCACAATAAAAATAACGTACAGCCACTTTCTTGACGACTCTCCAAAACCTATCGAAGGACACGGAAAGTTCATTGGAAAATACATCCACTAATATAAATATTTACTCTGAAGCTGTTTCTCTAAATCTCTGACTATTTCGTAAATCAAAAAGAAAATTACTGTAAATTATATCATTCTGGTTTGAAACATACATTATAAACAAATGTGTGGCTGCGTTTAGGTTGCGATTCGCGAAACATCTCTATCAATAGGGGAGGCTAGAGCCCCTTCAGCTCTCCCTCTGGATCCGCCACTGTATATGTATATATATCAAGCCCTTGTCTCACATCACTCAAAAAAGATGCTTTATATATATACTGTGTATATATATATATATATATATATATATATATATATATATATATATATATATATATGTACTAGGGCCACTCAATATATTTTTCCCCACCCTTTTTTCTTAGCTAAATAATAGGCCATGGGGCTGAAGTGTCTTTTGGGCCGTAAGTTTGAACTTTCTGCGCTTCACATAACCGAATTTTTCCGGTTTGAACCTCCCCTCCTTGTATAAAACCGCTTTTAAACGCCCTTGTATAAAACCGATGGTTAACGCAGTTTCGAAAATGGCGTCTGACAGTGATGTGCGTCGTAAACGGAGAGCTGTTATCAAGTTCTTAACCGCAGAGAAGGAAACAGTTGGAAATATTCACAAACGTCTACAAAACGTTTACGGAGATGCTGTTGTTGATCGAAGCACAGTTGGACACTGATCTAAACGTGTGAGATCATCGGAGAGAGGAAGAGATATCCTCGATGATGACCCATGCAGCGATGGCCCGGCATCGGCTGTGACATCTCACACTGTGCAACGTGCTAACAGCATCATTCGATCAAATTGGCGCGTCACATACAAGGAGCTATCACTGGAGCTAGGAATTAGTGAAGGAAGTGTGAGTACGATAATTCAGCAAATGGGGTACTCAAACGTGTGTTCACGGTTTGTTCCTCGCGAAATGACTGAAGATCACAAAGCCTAAAGAAAAGAAATTGCTTCTGAGTCGTTGGTTCGATACGAGCCACAAGGGGATGACTTCCTTTCACGAACTGTGACTAGGGAGGAGACTTGGGTACACCACTTTGGACCTGAAACAAAACGCCAATCCATGGAGTGGCATCACGCAGACGCCCTACGCAAGAAAAAGTTCAAAATGGCTCCCTCCACAGGAACTGTTATGGCCACCATCTTCTGGGACATGAAAGGGGTGATTCTGGTGGACATTATGAAGAAACGACAAAAAATCAACTCGGAGGCATATATTGCTACCCTACAGAGACTCCAGAGACGTATAAAGCGAGTTCGACCGGAGACAAAACTGGAAGACGTCCTTCTTTTGCACGATAACGCAAGACCACACAACAGTTTGCAAACAAGAGAGGCCATTACAAAAATGCGCTTGAGTGCGTTACCTCACCCTCCATACAGCCCGGATCTGGCACCTTCAGACTTCCATTTGTTTGGGCCAATGAAGGATGCTATTCGTGGAAGAAAGTTTCAGAGTGACGATGAGGTTGTTGAGGAGGTTAAGAGGTGGCTCCAGCGGAACCCAGCGGACTTTTACCAGCAAGGAATAAAGGCCTTTGTTTCAAGGTGGAGGAAAGCCGTAGAAAAGGATGGAGACTATGTGGAAAAATAAAAACTTGTAGAAAAGGTATGTAACTACTTGTGTACAAAATTTCAAGATGGGGCGAAATATATTGAGTGGCCCTCGTGTGTATATATAATATATATATATATATATATATACACACACACCGTATATCAGTTTGCTATTTAAGGGTTAAATGCAAATTTAAATTTTTTTATACCAACTTTTAGAAGTGTAATTTTTTTTTTATTTTTTAAATTTTGGAAAATAAGTGAATCGGGGTGTAGCGTTTGAGCCAAAATTTAACTTATGAGCGGTAATGTATTCGTTTAATATCGTTTCGTTTGGCCAAGATGAAAGAGTCATTCGTTTAGTTTTACATTTGGAAAGGTTAGGTTAGGTTAGATTTGTTCAGTTAGGTTCGATTAGGTTAGGTTAGGATTGTTCAGTTCAGTTAGGTTAGGTTGAACTCTCAGGTAGATTTATAGAGCCTAAAAAACTTAGTACAATCAAGAATTACTTTTTTGGCCAAAACGAAACGACAGGAAACGAAACTATTTTGGCGGACAAGTTAAATTTTGGCGCAAATGCTATTATAACATCAAGTGCCAGCCCCAGTAGCTCAGTAGGTAACACCGTTTCCTTATAAGCGAAATAAAGATACCGAAGTCGGGGTTCGAATTCCGATGATGCTCATAATAATAATTAAGGCGTTAGTGCAAGAGACAGCATTAGTTGGCCTGAGCGCTGTGCCAGTTCCTGGCTCTCCTGAATGATTATATAGTACCACATAAATGTATGTCTATCTAATTAGCTCTGTAGAGTACAAAAATATTCGTACTTTATATAAGATACGTTAATGTCTCGACAATATTAGTTTTATGTTCAAGATCAACGCATTAATATTCCTCGAGAATTGCAGCATATTTTCCCTCCATACAAAAACAGAAGCAATGAATTAAAATAAATTAAAAAAACATAATTTTAAATTAAACAAACCAATACAGTAAACAAACTGTTTAAAGTATACAAACTAATAGACGGAAGAAAAGGAGTGAATTATTATAAAAAAATTTCAAATTCAAAGAATAGTTTTTACGTAAATGAACTTGTGTAAATGTGAAATTTTAGGAGAATTCGCATATACACGCGGTCATCAAACGCCATTTAATTCTAAAAAAAAAATGTACGACAAAAACCTATAGTCAAGAAGTCATTATCATTTGATTAGAGTCGCGTAAAATTTTTTTTTTTTTATTATTATTATTTACAAATGTTTCTTTCTAAGAAAGCATTTTGATTTTATATTGTTCTTTTCATTAAATAAATAACGGATGAAATTATTTTTCAAGCGCTGTGAATGTACCTTCGATAATTTCTTAAAGGTAAACAAGAGAAAACATACTTTTGATTTCTTTTACACTCCTTCATAAGCAAATCAAATTTTCTGTCTTCGTTCTCTTGTTCGTGCACAGACGAAGGTTTTTTTTTTGTTTTTTTTTTAAAAAAAGACGCATCGAAAGAAGTAAAAACGGGAAAGAGATAAGAGCAAAAATAAACACAATTATTCATAGAAAAAACCGATATTTCATCTGAGAAAATGGAATATTTTAACGATTCACTTTTCCTTATCTCGAGTTTGGAAAATGGGGGAAAAAATATAAGATTATTTTCGATTTCAAGAAATGCGATTTTTCTACCTTAATAAAGTTTAACATAGGCCTAAATCTGTCCATATCTTAGTCTATTGTATGAAAAAGCTTCGTCAAATTTTAATGAAATTGTTGTGTGTGTGTGTGTGAGACAAGTATGTCATTATCACTGACATTTTGTCCCTTAAACTGGGAACGCAAAAGGCTTGTTAAGTTCTGTATTGGGATGTACTTTGAAATATATATATATGAAAATAAAATTTACAGTATTTCAGTGTTCATTTGTTTACAATATCCCAGTATATTAATAAATACCATGCATGGCCTGAGCATTAAATAATGACGGTATAATAACATCACCCTACGGCCTACAGTAATAACTAAAGGAGTTACTATGTCAATGTCTTTGGTTGATGTATGGCTTTGCGTTTTAGTTAGTTACAAGTAAACCTGAATCAGACGTCAGTAGTTAGATTAACATCAGTTTCAGTTTTGACTGTAATTGCGGATGTTTATTTGTGAGTTTTGATCTGTGAGGTTACTGAGGTACCTGTTGTCTTCCATAATACGGAGAGAAGTTTGCTACTAGTACGTGATGCCAAACAGTTTCGCCCCAGAAATGCATATTTTTTGTCGAAATGGTCAGCGTCGTCGGTAGATATTGACGGACTTGGAGAATCCCACCTTCAATGAACTTTTCTTTCAGAACTGCTTTTCAAAAGCGAAGGGAGAGGAAACAGGAAAGATATATGGTTCCGTAGGATTTGAAGAACTACATACATGCATGTATGTATGTGTGTATCTGTTGTATATATTTACATACATACATTAGATACACACATACATACAGTACATGCATCCCTCGAAAGATTAATCACAAAATAAATCGCATCAAAATATATACAGAGTATGTTGTGTAGTATTTACCAAACATATTATGCTACTGTTACAAAAGTTTAAGCTATACAGAATATAACAAAATACATTAATTCTATAATACTGATATTATATATTAATTACGTAATTATATTTAAGAAAAAAGCAGTGAATTTTAGATACCTTGAAAGAGTTTCTTACTTCTTCAGCAAATATTGTACAAAAACACAAGAATTTGGTTTTACTTTTAGTTCCCGTATTTAAAGCCATACAAATGTTTAGCCATAGCCATACTAATGATCCCGTACAAATTATTTACTTCCTGTACTAACAGCCAGGAAGGGGTCATATATGAGAGGGCAGCTACAGCTTTACGCGGAATCCGAATCACGGGTCGCTACATTATCCGCACCGAAAGCAAAAATTTTCCGTAATATAAAAATAGAAATATTATCTTCTCTCGTCTCGCATCACTCCAAAAAGAAGTTTTGAAGTCTGTTTCTTCTATCTAAAGAAGTTATGTATCACTAAAAGAAGTTATTATATCTCTAACAAAAAGCTTTGTTACAGTGTGAACGCAGAGAGCGCTCATCCGCCCAGTCACTGTCAAGACATACTGTCGCTTAATTTCGCTGATCTTACGGGAAGCGATGTTGTGATATGGCTACAATGTATATGGCCTACAAGATTCGGATAAAATAGAAGGATCGAGTGACACACGAAGATTTATTGCAGCACATTGATAGCAATGACTGTTTTCGAGTCATGGCAATTTTATTACTCAGTTAGACGGCCGATATATCGGCTGTTCACGACATAACCGATTAATAGATTAAATATGACACTTAGTTCATATATATATATATATATATATATATATATATATATATATATATATATATATAATATATATATATAAGGGGTGGTAAACAATGATTGCACCACCCCCTGCACAGATGAAACTAATAGAGGTACAAAAAACTGGTTGTTGCATCTTTTAGACAATTTTATTCTACAGTACATCTAAACAAAACCATTCAATAGTTGGTGTTGCCTCCTTGTGCTTGGCGGACGGCTTCAAGTCGGCGAGGGTAGGAGGTGAGGAGAGACTCGGAAAGGTCAGTGTCGTACTCAAGATTTCGGAGGATTGTTTCGATGTGCTGCTCCATGGTCCGGCAGCAGAATCGGGTGGCTGGCGGTTCAGCAAGCATCAGGGATTCCACTCGGTCTTTCAGGATGGACCCTGAAAGATTCTGCCGCCCGACCATGGAGCAAATGCTTAGACGTAGAATTAAATTGTCTAAAAGATGCAACAATCAGTTTTTTGTATCTCTATTAGTTTCATCTGTGCAGGGGTGGGGGGGGGAGCAATCATTGTTTACCACCCTGTCTATATATATATATATATATATATATAATATATATATATATATATATATATTTATATATATATATATATATGGGAATGAACTCAGAATGGTCCCCTGAGTTTTTTATGATACACACAGACAGTGCATGGAACAAGGAACTCTTCTGGGATAATTAAATCCACTATAGTCCGAATAAGTAATGGTAAATGACAAATACCATAGTTTTTCTTTTTTCGGACTATAGTGGATTTAATTATCCCAGAAGAGTTCCTTGTTCCATGCACTGTCTGTGTGTATCATATATATAATATATATATAATATATATATATATATATATATATATATATATATATATATACTGTATATATAAACTGAGTGTCATATTTAATTTACTCGTATTAATCGGTCCATTTAAATAGATCACTGTTGTCCCTCCTCATATATATATATATATATATATATATATATATATATATATATATATATATATATATATATATATATATATATATATATATTATATATATATATATATATATATATATATATATATATATATATATATATATATATATATACATATATATACTTGCGGGTAATAATGATCGATGATGCCAAATTCGAGACACAAAATCAGATAGCAATAAACAAAGCAAAAAGAGTCGCGGGAACTAAGAACGTTCAAAAGGAGGGACAAGACAGTAATGATTCCATTCCTGAGAACACTGATCATACCAAAACTTGAATACTGCTCAAGTTTGACGTCCCCATATAAAAAGGAAGAAATTAATAAGTTAAAAGAAATGCAGAAACATTTCACACCCAAGATTGATGGCTGCAAAGAACTCATCTACTGGGAAAGACTACGTAAACTAAATCTGTACTCCCTTGAAAGAAGAAGAGAGGTACACCATAATCTACATATGGAAAATGATCAAAAACCTGGTACCAAACCTAAAACTAAACTCAATTACCATTCAAACAACGCTGGAAAATAGGAAAGTCAGAATGTGTAGTGTTCCCAAATTAAAGGTCCGACAAGGGACCTCTTCAACACTGAAGGAAAATAGCTTGGTTGTCAGGGGGGGCCAAGACTTTTTAACCAGCTTCCAAAAGACCTCAGAAACGTTACAGGGGTCAAAGTTGAAGTCTTCAAGAGAAGACTAGATGCCTGGCTCAGGACGGTACCAGATGAGCCGGGTGTATCTGGCTATGTGCGGTGGAGAGCGCAAGAAAGCAACTCGCTCCTTCACCAAGCCAGGCCTAGAGGCAGGGCCACCAACTTGACCTTCGTGTGAAGAGAGACCAACACATGGAACATCAACTAGGCTATATATATATAGATACATATGTTATATATATATTAATATATATATATATATATTATATATATATATGTATGTATGAGATATTGCTTTTCGCAATCCCTTAAATTAAATTTTGAAAATTAATAAAGATGGATCCTTTTAATTTGCATTTCGCCTATAGGAAACCTTCCTCAATCGCAAGAACACACGCCTAAAATCAAATTAAATATATCCATCTTCTTCCTCCTCTTCGGAAATATGAAATGTGCAAAAACGAGAAGAGTTTCCCCCCTAATTCCAATTTCAAAATTCTGAAACGAATTTTTTTGGCTTTTCATTGCCAAGTTTTTAATATGAGAAAAAACTCATCAAATCAGTTTGATGCAACGACGTTATACTGACAATATTCTCTTCTTTAAAATTACTTCTAAACATGTTTTTAGCATGTCTAATAGGAATTTATCAAAATGGAGATCGCTGTCAATATTATATATATATATATATATATATATATATATATATATATCCCTCTTTTAAATTTTGTAGTTATTAATAACATGGGCGAGAAAGTTGATATAGAAAATTATGCAAAATTTGTTTTTTAATACAAAGTTTATGAAAGGGATATATATATATATATATATATATATATATATATATATATATATATATATATATACTGTCTATACTGTATATACGAGTATATACTGTATACTCTCTCCTCTTGTCTTCACAACCTGCCACACACTGCTGTTGGCTGTGAATTCAGCTCAGGAATGTATGGCATCGAATTAATACTATTATTATTTCTATATTATGACTATTTCATAAAATTTCTTCGGTAAAATCTAAAATTTGGGTCTCGATATACGAGAGAGTTTTCCATCTTTGTTGTGAAGACACTGTATCCCAGCTGTTCCTTTATAGGAGGGGTGTACACACAGCTTTCCTAAATGTCCGTTTCAGTAAGGTTTTATTTTTAATTTTGTTATTTCGGAAGCATGTCTCTTTCATCAATTTGCCTTTCGGAAGCATGTCTCTTTCATCAATTTGCCATACGTGTGTTATCATGTATCGTTCACATTGTGTTCCCAGGGAATAAAAAACCTCCAGAGCTTTTAGTTGTAACCATGCAATTATCTTTATTATATTATATATATATATATATATATATATATATATATATATATATATATATATATATATATATATATATAATTGCTTTACAGTCTCTGGGCTTACACAAGTTTTTGTAAAGCTATTATAGTATCTGTGATATTTTGTTTCTGTGCGGACAGGTTTTTAGATTCAACTTTTTTAACACTTTTAACGTGATTTAACATATTCGATCTGAAAAATCATCCATACACAATTCCTCTTTTTTGTCTGTCTGTTTATATATATATATAGATATATATATAAGGCTGTAACCCTTTATGTACTTCAGTGTTCCTGAGGATGTCATTAGACGAAAGCGCTTGAGCACCATTCTGTGTTTCCTTTCCTTCGTGGTTTTATTCATCATATATATATGTGTGTGTGTGTGTGTGTCTGCAATACAAACTGATGGAGATAGCATAAAAAATGGATAAGGATTTGGATATTCTTTGAATTATAGATAACAGAGTATTGTTGCTGTTACTGGTGATGAGGCCTGTGCAGAAGCCTCGCCAGTACATTGACTCTCTGTTTACTTGGCAATGATACTGCGAGCTGCTCGTATTCTGAAATCGGCGTATGGGCGGAATGGTGTTCTGTTTAAAATATGGAATTGTTTTATTTTACTTCCTCTTTAACTGTATTAAAGTTGTATTCACCATTTATTATTATTAATAATAATATAATATATATATATATATATATATATATATATATATATATATATATATATATATATATGTGTGTGTGTGTGTGTGTGTGTATCAAAAGATACTTCCATTGCACTTCGAATGTTCTAAACCCAAATATAACAATCAATAGATTATATTATAGATGCCCTTTATGATCACTCAAAGTGGTTGTTTTTCTAGAAATGATGCATTGAGGTTTAGTTACGCTAGTTAATACTTTTGAAGGTATTACTAACGTTTATCATCTCATACTTAATTGTCTATTTTACAGTACCATAAACTAATACGAAGCGAAAACTTATTCAATTTTCGTGTAATATCGAATAAGATTGAATTGTACAATCGATTCCAAAAGTACTGTCTTGAAACTCTACACCGATAAAAAATAATTTATTTAAAACAATAAAACACGTTTAGCTTATCACCTTCTTTTGTTTGAATTAAATATTATAACAATGGCTAAAGTATAATACTTCTTTTAATTAGAGTTACGATATACATTTTTATGGCTTCATTTTGTGATAAATACTAAACACTTGATAAATAATATCTCCAAAAGACATAAACAAGCATTCGTCCATAAAGAGTCAAAAGTACTTGTTTTAGTTTAAAAATAAGTTCGTATTTTATTTTATTCTAAATATAATGTTTTTAAATACAAATATAAAAATTTTCAGCTACATAAAAAATTATATAATTAAATTATAGTGTAGAGCAAAATTATAAATATCCATTTTGTCAAACACCACCGTATCTCCGACTAGCATTCCGAGAAGAATACTGACTGTCTGTTCTATGAAGAATATTTCAGTGCGAGCGGTTCGAATCCGGTAGGGGTAAAATAATTATATATTTATTTTTGTATGTATAATTTGCGTAAATGAATATATAGTTAAGTTAGATTTAAATAAATAAATTGTAATATAAAAAAAATATCAGGAAATTCAGTTAAACAAGTGGTAAATTCAAAACAAGTTAATTCATGTTTAATTTAAACGAAAATCTTTTAATTACATTAAATAAATAATTTGTCAGAATTTTTTAGCACAAAGAAAAATTCATGGCAAATATTTTTATTTTATTTTGTGTGTGTGTGTGTGTGTGTGTGTGTGAAATATTATAAGTTTTTGTTTAAAACAAAGAACGTTTTACCCTCATCTTTCTCACCCTCCACTCCACGCCACACCAAAGAAAAAAACGTGCAGCAACAAATTATTGTTCTAAAAATCAGATACGCAAAATTTGCTCGATCAACTTAATATTTGTTGTCTGCAGCAAATTTTATATTTCCCTGAAAAATTTTTATGTTACGCACAGACCGTGCGTAGGGCAGGGAACTCTTCTGGGAAAATTAAATCCATAATAGTCCGAATAAGTAATGGTACATGACAAACACTATAGTTTTTTCTTTTCATGATGTTAGCCCGACGTGAGCAACGGGTCACTCGCAAAGAGGCCCCAAAATATGGCTTACCTCACCAGCTATCTGCATAGCGGATAGGATCCAGCTCTGGGACAGGATCTAAGATTTAAAGCAGGGTTTAAATGTAGTGGGGCAGGCTGCTTTAAACCCTAGATCCTGTCCCAAAGCTGGATCCTATCTGCTTGGCAGATAGCTAATGAGGGAACCTATATTTTGGGGCATATTTGCGAGTGACCCGTTGTTGACGTCGGGTTAACATCATGAAAAAGAAAAAACTATAATGTTTGTCATTTACCATTACTTATTCGGACTATAGTGGATTTAATTTTCAAACAAAAATTTGGGTGTATAAAATAAAACAAAAATTTTGTTGCAACACCTTTAGTTTTGTTTGAGCCAACAAAACATTTCTCTCTGTCAATGTTTCTTACCAATATGTATTAGCAAGAAACATGAAGTGTTACCGCAGTACTTTTTTAATCGTTTGTACTACACTGTCTTGATCAGTGGTTCTTAAACTTTTTCCTTTGAACCTCTCCATTCAGAAAAAGAAGAATAATATGACCCTCCCCCCCCCTTTCCCGATTTCCCACTAGTGTTATCTGATAATTTAGAATTTTACATTAATTCCATATTGTAAACGAATGTAAATACGAGTATAAAGTTAATAAGATAAATTATAAAATTAAAAGACTTCTCCTTTTGTTTTCCATTATTCTTAAATTTTTTTTTTAATTGAATAACCTTTATTAATAATAAAATAAATACAGTCTTTTTCACAATTTACAATGACATGAATAATTGCGAAGCTCGACTACTTATTTTATTTAATTTGGCCCTTAAGCTTTAGGCTTTACTGGGTTAATAAATAATGGGAAATAAATTCTTCTTTCATTCTTATCAGTGCAGTAAATAACGTTATATGGAAGTTTGTGCACCTCCGAGATAATACCCCGTGCCCCTTATTAGTATTAGAAACGTTGGTTTAAGTATAATATTTATAACGGACCTTCACCCAGCCTGATGCAGCATGAACGTTCCCTCAGAAGGTATTAACAGTAGACTATCCATATAGTGATAATACCATATCCAGCAGTTTTCAAGTTTGTGTAGCTCAAGGCACCCCAGTGCCATCTGTTTTTATTTCGCGGCACTCTGAAGGATTTTCGCCTCCCACTGTTTAATATCCAGTAACTCAACCCCCTCCAACAAGTAGGAGGTCCAGTGCCAGTTTCTCCAAGAATCTAATACAATAAGAATTTCGATTCCAGCACCATTTATGGATTCAATAAATTGCAAATGTTTTGCTTATTTGAAGTTTTCTTATCTTCAATAACTTTTCAGTTTTCAATTAATTATTTTTTGTAATTCTCATGGAATTTCACAGCACACCATGGTGCCTTGGCACCCTGGTTGGGAAGGGAAAAACAATGACTCTGTACCGTAACCCCCCAAAAAAGTTTAAAAAAAAAAATATATATATTAATATATATAATGAAATGTTAAAATAATTTTCAGTATCGCAAAATGAGCATTTTTTAACTCTCTTCTTATTAAAGTTTTTCTTTCATTTAATTAGTGGATGTTTTTTACTTTCTTCTTTTTCACTTGATGAGCTCACACTGACGTCGACTGAAATTTAATATTTTTCCCTTTACAGGAAAAGAGAAAATGGCCCCAAAAAAGACGCCACCAACTAATAAGTTCTCGTCACCAGAAAATGGAAAAAAAATTCTTTTGTGTGAATTACTTTTGGAGCTTCACGGGAATAAATTTCCCCCGTGATGGAGAAAAAATAAAGCCGAAAATTAAAATGAAAAGAAACAGAGATCTTCATCTAGAATTTGAAATTTCAAAATGGAGGGGAAAGAATGAGTGCCTCAATTTTGTTTTATTTTCCTTTATTTCTATTTTTTTTTCCCCTTACCTTTTCTTTATTAATTTCTTTTCTTGTAAAGAGGGGTTTTTATTATTATTATTATTATTATTATTATTATTATTTTTAAAGACTTTAACTCACGTTCCCCTTCCATCAATACGAAAGGGAAAGATTGCAATAAGGTGCAATTACCAGTGGTGACATCAATTATGGTGAATTATAAAAAAAAAAAAAAAAAAAGTGTTCTCAAATGAATCGACAAATTCCCCTAATCGGAGTCGACACTCAAGTCCAGAAAATCTCTCGCAAATTGATTTTACTTTTATTCCTTTTTAATCTGAGACACATTTCTTTATTTCTTTATTTTTTGTTTGATGGAGTGTCGCTGACTACGAATCCATCAGCCCAGGGATCGAAACCCGGTGACGGCAGGTGGCGTGCAGCAAACCCCAGCTGTTCATCCTTCCACATAATAAAGAAATTAGTTGGTAGATAAATGGGTACCCTAGGTAGCCTAGTGGTTAAGATGCTGGGCTGCTGGTGGGGCGTGGTTCGGATTCCACGTTAAACTGTATTCTGTAGGTCTAAGGTGGAGTGACAAGATTGACCTTTGTCAGAATGAACAATTTGGGCGGAAGCTAAACCAAGGTTCATATGATCCGTCTTAGGATATATATATATATATATATATATATATGCTCCTCCAACAATTTTTATTTTTCTATTTTTTTTGTGACCTATATAGTCTCGAACTTATTATTTATTTCAGTGTTCCTGAGGATGTCATTAGTCGAAAGCGCTTGAGCACCAATTCTGTGTTTTACCTTTAATGTAACCTACAAATACCTCATATAATAGGAGCAGGTAACCCCAAAAAATTAAGTAAACACGGAATCAATGTCATGTAGCTTTTGCATGTTCTTCGTGTAAAACTTGGACAGTTGTAGCATCGATGCGATAAGATTTTGGATGGCATTGTAGTTCACATTTTACCGAGGTCTAGTCAATATTTCCTTTAAATTTGATACAGATGTAGAGGGGAGGGGCTTTGTTTTACGTAATTGCGATCGAAATGCTTCCAGAAGTGTTAAAAAGGAGTCATATCTGGCCTTCTTAGAGCGCAAGAAAGAACTTCTAAGCCAGTGATTCTCAAACTTTTTTCCTCGTGTACCACCTCAGGAGTTAGGGTATAATTATTGTACCACATCATTGTACCAGCGAGTCATTTTCACTATTTAATATCGTCCAGTAATGAAAAATAGCGCCTCGTTTGTCTATTTTTACTTATTACTAATTTATTGATATGTTTTAATTAAATTTTATTTAGTTCTATATGCCAATCACGGGATACCCAAATCACGGGATACCCCAACTACAATTGACAAAATATTACATTTAAAAACAATGGCGATTAAATAAAAAAAAAAAAATTAATACAAAATGCAAATTAAAAAATAGAAAAACTATATTTTTTCCAAGAAAAATAATAAAGTCACAGATTACAAAAACTCAAATATTACCAAACTAAAACCTTTTTCTTCTTACCAACAAAATCACTAATATTAATCATAACGAAATTGTATTAAAAAAAATAAAAATAAATAATATTTTTTAAATGATAATCAAAATTCTTTTGGTCATGAATAAAATGACTTCTTAAACTAGGTTCAAAACAATCAATTGTTAGCCTTCATTGGAAGGATGTGCTTGGTTTAGCAAACACATATTTTTTTTTTATCAGGCTCAGTCTCTCAGTTTAATGTACCACTTAATAGTAGCGCGCGTACCAGTTTGAGAAACGCTGTTCTAAGCCATTTCTTTCTTTTCCACTGAGTAGTGCATTGAGAAATGTGACAGGTTGCACAGTCCCCTTGCAACACATACACTGCTGAACTGTATTTTTCTTGATGGAACAGTGGAAGTTGGTTCTCAAGGATGGGTACATATTTCCTGGAATTCGGACGTCCATCAACGATTTTATATATATATATATATATATATATATATATATATATATATATATACTGTAAAGGGTGGCGCAAAATTCGCGGATCATAGGAATTTTCACTGTTGATTATAATACAGGGTGTCTCAAAAGTCACTATCTATTTTGAAAAATAATGGGAATTACGAAAAACTGGTTTAAGACATGAAAAATATATTTATTTCAAAGTAAGTGCCACAAAGAATTAGTGCTATTTATTTATCTGTCTCCACATGGCGACCATCAGTGTCTCTACAGAGCTCAAAGCGATAAGTTGTTTCCCGGAACACACTTTCCAGCATTTGAGGTGTTATTTTCTGAACTGCATCGGTAATACGATTTCGAAGTTCGGCTACATCACTAATTCTTCTGCCAGTGTACACCTTAGACTTAATGAAACCCCAGGCGAAAAAATCTAATGGTTTTAAATCGGGTGAACGTGCTGCCCATGGTTGTGTTCCTCCACGACCAATCCAGCGACCGGGGAAGCGTCTGTCAAGATAATCACGTACAATTATTGCATAATGGCACGGTGCTCCATCCTGCTGAAAAACTACTGTGTCAAGAATGCCATCTGTAAGAAGTTAAGGTTCGAGGAATTGTTCAAGCATGTCAAGATAATAAACCAATTAACTTTTTTTAAATACACAAATTTGCACCAGAAGTACATATCTTTATGCCAGCATAGCATTTTTAAAAAAAACATCTAATGTCACCGAAATAGATAGTGACTTTTGAGACACCCTGTATATGATGGTTGCGAAATTAACGATAGACGAGAGGGTGAGCTTGGTTTTAATGTATGGAATAATAAACCAATTAACTTTTTTTTAAATACACAAATTTGCACCAGAAGTACATATCTTTATGCCAGCATAGCATTTTAAAAAAAACATCTAATGTCACCGAAATAGATAGTGACTTTTGAGACACCCTGTATATGATGGTTGCGAAATTAACGATAGACGAGAGGGTGAGCTTGGTTTTAATGTATGGAATACCAGGTACAGCAAATCGATGAATCGGTACAGAATATATGAAGGGTCCCGCGTCTTAAGGTACCTAAGCGCCAAATTTAAAATTCGTCAGAAATCGCCTCCAAAGTTCAGCAATATTCTGACAATAGTATCTCTGTTATTAATTGAGCTAGAACGTTCATTTTTAGCTAAATTAGAGTTCTAAGTATGCTAATGAAGATGTTGATGAGTTTTTGGAATAGATTTTCATATTTTACATTTTATATATATATTTTTTTAATTTTTTGATTTTCTTATTATGCCGAACTTTGGGTGAACTTTTGGCTGGCGATAGAGGTGAAAAAAGTAGTTCGCTTCATAAGGTTTTCAACCATACTTCTAGTGTCGTAAGGTCATTATAACCCAAACCACGCGATAGAGGAAGGGTGAAAATAGTGATATCCATCAAAAACACGTTTTCGCCTGTGGTGGCGCTTAGGTACCTTAAGACGCGCGACCCCTCAATTATATATATATACTGTATATATACGTACAGTATATATATATATATTATATTATATTATATATATATATATATATATATATATATATATAAGATCTTCGCATATTTGTATTTCAGATATATCATCACTTAAAAATAAGTGTGCCAGTAAGTTTTATCATACTAAAGGAGCACCTAAAAATGTTTAAAAATAATTGTTTTCAAGAATGTAGTGGTGTGGTTATTTAACCTCCTTCACAGGAGAGGATCTACAGCTTTACGTGTGATCCGAACCACGGGTCGCTACATCATCTGAACACTGAGGACGGTCCTCCATTCAAATACTATTCAGACCCAATGTCGCTTAACTTCGCTGATCGACGGGAAGGTGTTACGATACTGGCAACGACATAGAACTTGTTTTCAAGAAATTTAAATACAGTACTCGGTTATCCGTGATTGAGGGGGTTCATGATCACGGATAACCCAATTTCACGGTTAACTCAGTACACCTCAGCGGTGGGTGGGTGGTGCATCCGTTGCTGCCCTCACCACACGCAATAATATTATTTTAGAGTATAATATGCAGTTAAGTAGTTTGTACTCACCACAAGAAGTGAAGATACGCGAAGCCACGAGCGCACACGCGTTATCTATGAAGCGCGGAGAGAGACTGACTGAGGCGCGTTGTGGTAGGCTTGCGGGAGACGAGCCGCGGATGTAAACACTACGCTAAATCATGATTAACTCGGTATCAAGATCACGGATAAGCGCACAATGGTCACAATTAGTACATCACGATTAATTCGATTCACGGTTGAATAAATCACGGATGACCGCGTGAGTACTATACACAGTATATCATACAGTATATCTAGCGATGGTCATATTACAAAACCTCTTTTAAGTAACAAAAATCAAAATTTTACATAATAATAATAATAATATTTGGGGTTTACAGTTTTATGCGGTATCCGAACGTGTAGGAGCGTTATATTATCCGAACACGGAGTACGGTTACCCATACATCCACCGAATGGACAAAATCGTCGCTTAACCTCCTAATTATTCGGGAAGCATTGTTATGACGTAGCCCTAATTTTACATGAAAACTGAATATATTTAATGGAGAAACCATTTACGAGCGTTTGAGACAGTGGGAAAGAAACAGAAATGGAATCTAATTTTCTGCGCGATCATAGTCAACGCGAACTCAAACGCAAAAAGTAAAACTGAACACTAAATTTGCGGGAAGATGACGCTCATGAGGGTTTGGAATATCACCGACTATATATATATATATATATTAGCAACAATACGCGAAATCCGGCATTAAACCTATATATATTCTTCACGCACCTTGAAATGTTCCTCGGTGGTGTAGTGGTTAGCGTCGCTGACTACGAATCCATCGGCCCAGGTATCGAGACCCGGTGACAGCAGGAGGCGCGCAGCAAAACCCAGCTGTTCATCCTTCCACACAATAAAGAAATTGGTTGGTAGATAAATGGGTACACTGGGTAGCCTAGTGGTTAAGACGCTGAGCTGTTGGTGGGGCGTGGTTCGGATTTCACGTTAAACTGTGCGTCTAAGCTGGAGTGACAAGCTTAACCTTCGTCAGAATGAACAATTCGGGCGGAAGCAAACCCAAGGTTAATTACTCCAAAAGTAATCCAGCATGGCGGAAACTGAAAATTCTCTCCTCATAAAGTTCACTGAAATAGATTTGGAGAAACACAACTTTGAGAACTCTAATGATGAAACGTAAAACTAAAATCACAAACCAATTTTCCCTTTCAGAAATAAAAAATTATTTAATTTTTTAAGTTTTCAGGGGTGTATCGTGTTAACGTCTGTGGTGCTTTAGATTTCATTTTTGAAATAAACCATTAATAAATAATGAATTTTGAAACGGTAATAGAGCGATTAAAAAAAAGAAAAAGAAAAATAATAATTCTCCAACTACTTTAGTATTTATTTACGAAAGAAATGATCCTCTTCTATTAAAACTAAACCGCTCAAACATGGCGTCTTCCGCTACAGCACTTAAACTTGGCACATAAATAATTTTAAAAAAGTCGATTTAAGCATCGTATAAGCTTCATAGCGCGGCATATATTAAGCATATTTTCTCCCATTATTCTCTCCTTGCATCCGCGAGAGAGAGAGAGAGAGAGAGAGAGAGAGAGAGAGAGAGAGAGAGAGAGAAACATCAACAGAACAAAGTTAGAGTTTCGTTCTTCCACCTAAACAGCTTCATCAGCCAAGAATTAGGTGGAAAAAGTTTGGAAATTTGAGACTTTTTTAACTTTAAACTGCAAAATATGAAAAACAGGTCTTAAAAGGGAAGAAACTAATAATACGCAACACTTTTTAATTAATTTTGAGAAAATGAAATTTAAATAAAAATTTAATTTTATACCGACTGAATGAAACGCGACTGATGTAAATGGACGATGGAGGGCGATTTTTCCCCCCATAACTTATTAAGTTTCGTAACTTCTTCTCCAAAAGAGGAATAAAGAGTCGCTTAAGATCTACAATGAAGTTAATAGAGAAGGGTTATAGGAGTCACGTGGGACGTTTGCTTCTGTAACACTTTCACGCCATCTCCATTGGGTTTTATTCATCGATGGAGCTTCCTTTATACTTTATATTTTCCACCACAACTACAGTAACTGCCACTATTGTCACGAGATTACTTCTACCTCACAATCTTAAGCAAACGGCCTACGATAAAAAATACAAAATTAAGTTCAAATAAATAAATCCAAATTGTTTGAAGGTAAAATTCCCGTATTAAGCACGTAAATCAATGTCTCATTCGAGATCTATTTCAATCCGCTTCGAAATGCGAATACCAGAATTTAGATTTCCTTTTAAGTAAAATGAGATCAGTAGCAGCATTTTTATCGTCCTTGGATCAGCATGACGAAAGAATTTTTTTTTAGTCTAAAACGAGTGTTTTACAACAAGGAATCGTAGTGAAAAGAAGTGGATTCTATTAAATTTATTTCCTATTAATGTTTTAAAAACATTAATATACAATCAAGTTAAAACGTAACTGAAAGTTAACCAAATTATTATTATTATTTATTATTATTATTAATCTTATTAACCGTAAATTCATTACAATATCACTATACTTCGGAGTGAATTATTATTGGGGATTTTAGGGTAGGAAACACTCCGGTCACCGATGGATTTTCCTTAGCTACAAAACCTTCTAATCTAAAGTTATGTGCGGCAGAACAAGATAGAGAGACTACTAAATATTTTAATTTTATTTACAAATGTACATACAAACTATTCTATTACACGGTGGATAAATAAATATTTAAAAAAAATTTTTTTAAATTCACTCATAGGAATAGAAAAAAGGCATTATTCCTCAATTTAGAGCGACTTCATTCCAAAAATCACCTATTTTCGTTAGAGTGAAACTAAAGAATAATTTAAACACTGATATTAAAGATATTATTAATGTAAGTGCACTTAAAAAGTTGAAATCTCTTTTAATAAAAGACTGATAAATTTTCGTATTAATGTAATATAATGTAATGTAATGTAATGCACTCGTACATGCTGTACTACTTCTACTTGTTACATCTTTCGTATTTAAATATCAATTCTTCATGCTGTATTTATATCATATCCGCAATAATGACTTTTAAGATTTAATAGACAGTGTGATTCAAATGTCCTGTCCCAAAAATAACTATACAATAAATACCTATGGGACAGGACTTATGACTCACTCTGTATACTGTATTACTACATAATTCTTTGCCTATATTGAACATATTTCGTTTACACATTCTAAACTAATTAATATTTTTTACACATTATATTTACGAGTATATCTATATTACTCAATCCTAACTACCTATGAAGGAACATGTTTTATCTTTTAATAATTAATCTGAAGACTCAGTAAAGGCTGGAGCTTAAAGGCAACTTGAATAGTTCAATTAATAATTATAAGTTCTTTGTTAAAATTATCGTAGTAATATAAAAATTGTAAAAAAGGTAATAGCCACGAAGCTCATTTACCCTCGATGTGGGGTAAGTGTGCCCTAAGGGTCGCCTTTAGCCCGAGCAATGACGGGGTAAACAATCAACTCAACCCAACTTAGGAGGCAGCATGGAGGAACGAAGCAGAGCTTCACCACTCAGAGTCCACCACCGTAACCACTGAACTACCGGGCGTGTAAAAATTTTAATACTATATTTATTTCTATCAATAATGAATTTTCATTCATTCATTCATTCATTCGAGTATTTATAAAAAAAAGTTAAATGAAAATAAATACAAACTGAAAATAACTAATAATTAAAAATCTGTTTCCTGTTTTGTTAAATTGGTGTGACGCGACGGGTGGGATCCAGAGTGATTGAAAAAGTTATTGACCACGAACTACCATTCGTATCTTCTAGTCCATGTCGGGAACCTCCCAATATGGGATGAAGTTTATTATTGTGAACAACAGGCTTTATTGCATCTTCCAAATAGCTGTCTATCGTAGTGAATCACAATGACTTCTGCGGGAGTAACTTTTAATAGTAGCTTTTAATAATAGCTGCGAGCGAGTTTTCTTCCGTAATAAGGTTCAATATACCTTGAGTGGGAAACTTTGGATGAATATCAAGGAAATGATGAGCTCTCACTGTTAAGTCAGGACCGCAGTAAATCCGACAACGCACGAGACAGCGTTATTCCTGGTTGAATTCTGTTCTTAGGAATCCTCGGCTGAGCGCATTCCTCAATGATAGTTGGTAAATTTGGTGCCTTCTCTAAAACTTCTTTGGGAATAGTGTGAAGCAACCCTCCTGGGAGTGAGGAAGAAAAAGGAGTCGAAGAAAGGAGTCCCTGTGGAGGAGAGGAACTCAACTTATAAATGGGAAAAAAATAAAAATCGGATTTCGTTTAAGAGAAATTATTTATTTCAGGCAACTCGCGAATCGTCGCACTCCGAATGGTCACACATCCGCTTCTTTACATTAACTCCCTCTATATATAACCTCCGCATCATCGCACTCGCATTTTCTCGCCTTTTTGAGATTTTGGATGATCATCGCGCGTCTGGAGTATGATAACGGCTTGGCGTCCCGTGCCATGCCTGACTCGTCATCTTCCGCCTTTCTCTGAATCACAGATGTTAAACCTTTGTCAGCTGTTGAACGTGTAGTGTATGACTGTTCGTTGTGCATCATTAAACAATCCTTTTCATCCTTTTCCAATCATTAATTTTGGCCTCAATACTCCTCATCTGTATTGTTGGTATGACCGATGATGTAATTCTTAAGAAAGGTGGTCATAAGAAAGGTGTAAAACTGAACTATGCTACCGTTGCGAAAAAGAAGAAAGTCGTGGACAAGATCCAAAAAGGTGCCTCTATTGCATCTTTACAAGCGATGTACGGCGTGGCCAGACGCACTCTTTACGACTGAAAGCGAGATGCCGACAAAATTGATCAGGAATTTTCCATCCTTAAGAAACTTAAAGATTGTGAGTATGTGCAATATGGTTGTTTTGAAAAGGTTGAGGCTGGTTTAAATCAATGGATGCAAGCGCAACGGCGTCATAGGGTTCCGTTGACTTATGCCATTATCTCGAAGGAGGCAAGGGAAATTTATGACGTCTTGCCATCAGGCTCTGACAATCCTAAACCTTCTTTTGTTCCTTCTGATAGATGGATAAATCATTTCATGCATCGCCATAGACAACATATGGGTTCGATGCAGGGCGAAACTGGAAGTGGTGATCAGGTGGCCGGAGTCAATTTCAAATCCAAGACTGGAGAGCTTCTTGAAGACTATTCGCCGAAACAAATCTTTAATGTTGACGAGACTGGACTCTTTGGGAAGTTACTGCCGAAAAAGTCCATTCTCATGAAAAAGGAGCAAAAGGCTTTGAGCTCGAAAGATCGAATTACAATCTTGTTTTGTGCGAATGCTGCTGGCTTCCGGTTACGACCGGTACGTGTCTATCGTGTCGGGAAGCCAAGAGCATTCAAGAATTTGACCATCCATCGTCTCTCTACTTGGTGGCGCCATACCAAGAAGGCTGGGATGACTGCAATGCTTTTTGATGAGTCGTTCAAATGCGAATTCATTCCTGCTGTCAAATTATATTTGACAGAACAAAATTTGTCTCAGAAAGGTGTGCTGCTGCTCTGATTCCGCCCAGTCATCCAAGCAATCTTGAATCGTGTGATCCTGATATTAAAGTGATCTTTTTACCTTCTGCCACCTAACACCACTTCGATTATCCAACCAATGGATCAGGGCATCATCGGTGCTTTAAGCGAATTTATACAACCAAAATGCGAGCAGGATGATCACTTTCATTGAGAATTTGCCAGAACCCCTTTCCTCAGTCTCCACTTGTGATGAAACCGATGATCCTGCTGAAACTGAAAATCCTAGTAGTGATTCTGAAATGCAATCTGTTGCTAGAGCCATCTCCAGGCGGAATCAGAACCTGCATTCTTTCTGGAAATTCATACCATTCTGAATTGTGTCTATGACAATGATGCAGCATAGAATCAGGTTAAAGAATCCCCCCTCATTAACGTTTGGGGAAAGCTTTCAGGTTCTTTTCTGCCAGACGACTTTGAAGGATTCGACAACCCCGCAGAGAGAAAAATTCCTATGACTCATCTGGTCGAGAAGACGAGGAACATTCATGGCTGCGAGAAGACTGAATCCGATGACATTCAGGTGCAGCTGACAGAGCATAGGGAAAACCTCAGTGCTGAGGAGCTCGTTATGTTCATATTAAGTGATCCTCATCCAGAGGAGACTGAGGAAGAGTTTATAGCTAAGAGTGATCCTGCCTGTATTGGTAAAACAGTGGCAAAAAGATCATGACTGGTCTGATGGAAATAATCAACATACTCGAGAGCTTTGACATCACTTGCCTTTGTACAGGTTTAGTAGGTTTAGTTTAGTCTTAAAGTTCGCAGGAAATTAAATTTATTTAATGTTAACTTTTAGTGTTAAATTTAGATGTTAAACATTTGATCATGATCTCCGTTCTTTGTCATAGCAGTCAATGATTAAATCCAGCCAGAAGACACCAAGTGTTTAGAGTAACGTAACTTCATAAGGAAATATCCTTTCAGTTGTAAAGATGAGCCAAACCATGTTTTACTAAGCTTGCTTTACATACAATCTCGTCCACAATTATTTACACCTTAATTAATGTACAGTACATGTTAAGTCTTAAGGTAAATTCACTGTACAGTAATTTATATTATAATGGACCTCCGCATCATCGTAATTTTCGTTTCGTCGTACACCTCGACCGCTCCATTAGTGCGACGACTGGCGAGTTGTCTGTACTCACATTCCTAACTTCCATCAAAAGGATTGTTTTCGATACCTCTGCATTCATCATTACTAATTAAGAGCCTCAGTTATGTAACAAAACACAGAAGTTTATATAATTACGTGACGGCCCGATAAATCTCAGAAAATGAGTTACTTATTCGCTTCTACTTTCTTAATATACTCTACCGTAAGTTGAAAACAGATTCTGAGCATAATTTCGCCAAGTCAGTAAACTTGGTACAGGTAAGTACTTTGAATTCAATATCGTGTGGTAAATTTGTTTTTGATAATGGATGAATGGATTACTTCCTTTCGTTGAATAAAGCCACAATAAGTAACGGAATTATTAGACGCACAACCTTTCGGACTATTCTACGGTCTTCATCACTGATACATGAAGAAGAGCTTAGAATAAGCCGAAAGGTTGTGCTTTTAGTAAGTCCATTTCTTATTGTGGCTTTATTTCCCTGATTTCTTCCTATGTTCGGAGTGACTTTTCCCAGTTTATAACCTGTTTCCTAAATTTATTTCTAAACTAACTTCAGAAACAAGAATGGCCAGATTAGCTATGTCAGCGACATTTCCTGTTATAGGTTTGTCAACTAGAAAACCACTTTCAGAAAATGGAATGCGCAACACTTCGCATTTAATACAACACATTAAGTTTATAACCAATAAATAAACACAAACTTAGCTTGCCTTAAAGATGAGCTTATGAGAAAAATATAATTGAAGGCGTAATTTCTATGTGATATTCTGGAGGCATGCCAAACTCTTAATCACACCAGGTACTTCGGTTGCAAAAA
Organism: Bathynomus jamesi; assembly: GCA_023014485.1. Classification (NCBI taxonomy): domain Eukaryota; kingdom Metazoa; phylum Arthropoda; class Malacostraca; order Isopoda; family Cirolanidae; genus Bathynomus; species Bathynomus jamesi. The sequence goes on from JAJOZX010002746.1 coordinate 116,989, forward strand.
TTTATTATATATAATATATATATATATATATATATATATATACATACACGAACTACAAAATTTATCCGGCACTGCAACGACAGAGTTCGCTTCAGTACATATTAAACCTTGCCAAGCTTTTCTCTCTTAAATTTAAAATAACATCCAGATACACTGGCAAAACAATAATTAATGGTGTAACTAGACCGGTCCAGACCACTATTTTTTAGCGTGAATTTTGGCCAAGCTAATCGCTTACACCATGTAATACAAATAACGCTCAAATAACTTCTTTTTTTTTTTTTTTTTTGGCACAATTTGTGGCTAATTGCGTGAAATAAGCATATTTGGATTCTGGACCGGTCCAAGGATCTCAGGGTGTATCACCAATAATTATTAGTAGTTTTATTATATATGATGCCAAACGCCAAAAGCCCTTTCCAATCGAAAAGCGATTGAGTGATAAAAACTATCTTCAGTTTCATCCTGGATTTCTTCAGGAAACCAGTAAAGAAAAATAATTTTTGTTCCCATTTAAGCAGTTGCTCAATAGAAGTGAGAAAATATACTGAAGTGTAGTCGAACATTTATAAAACCTTAATTTAATTAAGTGATGATATTACCTTACAAACTGCAAAGTAATTATGATCAGTCGTAGAATGATGACAAAGATCCTCATAGTCATAACTAAAACATCCAGTGCAGCCAAATCCTTCATTGAAGTGAACAGACTTATCTGTAAAATTTCCTCCGTGAATTTTCACTTAAAAATTATTTAACTTTTTAACTTTTTCATTTCTCAAATATTCCTATCCTCCAAATAAACATTTTGGATGACAATGTCAAATTAAGCAAAAACTCATTTCATTAATATGGAGAATAATTAGCAATATACCTAAGCCTTGTTCTCTGGAGTCTACGAGGACAACATTCTCTAAATCAACCATTTTTAACGTTCCTTCATTATCAACGGCGAAATTATCGGACGAAGGATCTGTGAGATAGATTCTAATCTCATTGTGAGTCATTGCGTCTGCGATGCGAAGCAGCTGAAGGGCGAGGTTGGCACGCTGTGACCAAGATTCTTTGTAATAATTGGATAACGACCTCCCCGCGAACTCCTCTACAATCACTCGCCCACAAGCACCAAAGTATAGAGGAAATGGAAAGAGACCTCGAAATGCCTGCAATGAGGGAACTAAAATCTAAGAATTTACATTATTGGAACTATAAATATTGGCGTTTTAGATATCATTCGTTTTTAAACTTACAATATTTTCCAATAACTTCAAATTGAATTAAATAAAAAACTAATAAACGTGTACAGCTAAAAAATTGAACGAGCATATAATCTTAATCTTTTATTATGCTTCTTCCCTCACTAGTTACATTTAGGTTGGATAAGACTTGCGAGTAGGGTACGAGAGCCATTTTTGGATAATCGTACGGAGTGACAACAAACAATGGGGCTTGACATGAATAAAATCTCTTATTTCTCCTTCGATTGGGCTTTCTACCGAAAGGGTCACGTGATTTGCTGTTACAAGATACTTTCGTCAGAAGCGTTTTAATATTCCTAAAATAAAAACCAACCGAAAAAGAACTCTTAATTTGACAAGCTGTTGCCATTTCACTTATACAGCCGATACCTTGGTCTTACCTTCTCTAAACTTAAGGGCGTTACAGTTAACGCCTAATTTTGGAGAGAGAAAAGGGAACATGGAAAATTAGGAGCTAGTAAAACTCGAACCAGCGTCTCGCGGTTTCAGTCATCACGCCATCCAGAACCCCAGAAAAGGTTTCACTCAAGAGGCCTCTATTCAAACCCCCTTGTCTTTATATTGCCTTTGCCCTTACCTTAAATGCGGCCATTACATTTACAAAGCATTTAACACCTATTTTTTGTTTGGCACTACATTTTGTCAAGTACTAGCATACTCATAACAAATCAATTTGATAAATTACGCAAGAACTTAAAAACTAAAATCTACTAGTAAAACTGAAATAAAGATTACCTCCATAACCAAAGGTTCTGGATTGATGGCCAACAATGTTATGAAGTGATGTAGTTGGTAGTTATGCGAACGTAAGTGACGAAAGCGTTCATAGAGAAAAGGAAGAATGCGACGATGATTGCACTTAGTAATTTCCGAATGTTCGAATAATTTCGCATTTCTCTCAACAACTGCGGTGAGGTTGTGATCGTACTTATCAACTAAAACGGAAATGGCTTCACCAACATCGCAAGTGGAAGGAAGCTCAACCATGGTGCAGAGGGTTTTATCAAACTCTATTAACTCGTCCGTATGAGCGAGTTTCTTCACCACGCACTTAGTGGTTCCTATTCGTCCGTAATAAACATTTTTTGCATTGAAAAATAAGTTAAAGAGTTTCGATCGCGAGTATGAGATTAGGTTCAACGCGTCACTGGAAATATTTTCACAATCGAGCCCGTAACAACTCGGGCATTTGTCTAGCGATAAAAACTTCCTGTCAATGTTTTCATACCAGTTCAGTTTTACTAAAACTACTAAAGTCATTATTAAAATAAGTACAAAGTACCGTTTTCGCTTCATTATTAACTTTAATTTATAGCTGCAAATTAAGAACACAACTTTCAATAAAAGAATTAATACGTACATGTAATACCAGCAATCTGATATACTTACTAAACCCATTGTAAAATCGTGATATACTGTAGTGCCTTATTAACATAGTTTGTTTACTCAACACTGAATACATTTCCACCGCGATGCTGTTGTAATTATTACTACGTGGTGTAAAAGGTTCCTACGAAGTCACATTCTAATCGAATGTCTCCTTAAGTTAAACTTCTCGTAAAACTAGAAGACCGCCAAAACGGATTCACCGACCGCAAACACTTTACAGTATTATTATAATAAAGCTTTCAGTAAATGCAATAAATAAAATTATCCTTAAATTTAGAAAGCATATTAACAAAAATACTTTTCAATGAATCAGCTTAAATTGCACAAGAGCTTATCCTCAATTTTTTAAAAAATTTGCATATAAGTTACAATTAGAAAAGCTTTCCGAATATACACCAATTAGAATGGTACCTTTTCAGTTTAAGGTCCTTTTTAAAGTTTATAGCAACGATGATGACAAGGTGAGAAGAGTTCACTTCGACTTTCGGTCAGTGAACAAAAAACGAGTTTACATCTTAAAGCCGACGAGCACAAATGAAGATTACCAATTGCAAAAAAAATAATTTATTGATTATAAAATTTGGTATATACAAGTCTAAAATATATAGGCTATATATAAAGCGGCAATTTTTACGTAACTAAAATAATGCTACTTTTTATTTTTTCAACAACATAATAGATAAGTTAAATGCTATCTTTATCTTCAGTATCAATTTTCAAAGCTAAAATTGCATCGAGAGTGATTTCGTAAAAAGTGAAAACGAGAGCTGAGAATGCGGCACTTTTAATCAGACTAGGCTTGAGACCTTTGAACCACGCCAAGGTCCCTTCCTCGGTGGTCATCTTCCGAATGCAGTCCCACATGCTTCGATAAAATACGACCTAAAAGCGAAAGTAAATATTAGAACGAGGAAGTTAACTGCTTTAAAGAAGATTGAGGGTGATTCCCAGTTTGTTAATGAAGGTAAAACTTAAGCGTACATATAATAATTAGTCGAAGTAAATGTTATGAAATTACTTATATTCGTACCAGATGAATTTTCAATTTCTCTCATAAGCATTAATCATGTATTTTAAAACGAATTTCCTAAAAGTAAAATTAGGAAATTAATGTCTTTCTTATCCTTACAATTTAAAGTTCGGCGGTCCATTCTCATTTTGTAACCTTAAAATTCGAGGTTAAAGCATTTCATTATATATACCTATCACGTCTAGACCTAACTAAATTAAACTCAAATTGAAAATCGAACCGAAACTGCGTTAACAGTATGCGGAACTGATAGCTAAATGTATAGTATAATTTTAAAAGAAATCATTTAAACGCGTCTTTAAAAAGATGCTCCTTTTCAAAAAGCATATTTGGATATCCCATTTCTTCACAAAATACTGAGTACGAGGGTGAAGTGAATTAAGGAATTCTTTAAACAGGAAAGAAAACGGGATCATACCTGACCAAAATGCTGCCTCACTTCCTCGGAGCCTCTGATCTGAACCCTTTTTTTAAGAACATCCAGCGGATACACTACTACTTTCGCACTCACTCCAGCAACAGCGCCGCACATGACCGATTTCGTCACTTCTAAGCCCATTACGTTTGTTTCTGGAAGTTCGATACCAGGCGCAATTAAAATACGATACAAACGAGTAGTCCCCGCTTCTCAGTGATAACCACGTCTAACTCGTGTGTTTTCGGTTAGGTTCAAAATCTATTTAATATTTTTCTCTCTTTATTATGGAAAATGCGACTATATAACGAATGGGGGAAAACGTTCAGTTTAGTTTTATAATCTTTTAAGTCGCAAGTCTGCACCATCTCCCCGTACGATAAAAAAGAGGGCGAGTCAGTCTCATTTTAAATTCTGGGATAAAATGAATATCAGAAGGCCGTCAATACAAGTACAACCAGATACATACATTACAATTATATAGTATTGTAATAAAGTTGTCAGACTATACAAGAAACAATCTAATTTCTAAACCTGCGCTTAAAAATTATAAATATTCGTTGTCTGCAACAAATTTGCCTAAACTGAAGGAGAAAATGCACCGTCAATTCTCAAAAAAAATTTGCATACCAACTACAAAAGCTTCCAAAATGTGCAATAATTAGAATGGTACGTTCCCCATTTCAGGTATTATTCATTTTTTTTAACAGTTTACAACAACGACGACGACAACGGTATGAGATCATTTACTCTGACCTTCGCTATTTAAAAACAGGACTTCATGTACAGAAAATACTGCTTTATTTAAACCTTTCACCGCTGAACACTATTATCACACCCGGTCTTCAAAGCATTTATCATCAATGGAAGGGTGCGACGCGTAGAAAAAAAATTACAGTAATTCAGTCACTTATTCACTACAAGGCCAAAGGGCCATTCTGTCAAAGACGCAGTGCCATCTTTCAAGAAAAGAATGGTAGAGTATATCTTCAGGTAAGCCCAAAGCACTACTCGCTCACTTTTTTCAACCTGCTTTTACTCCATTCCATTTCTCTCAAACTTTTGTTCTGTATTACCGACTCCTGTCCTTTTTACATTAACTCCACGTAACCATACCAAGACGACTTTTTCATCCATTAACTTACTCATTGTACATCTTTCATGAACATGACTTGTATTTAAAATACTCTCATTAATCAAAACATTTATGTTAACATCAGAACAAGTACACCTTTACGCAACTTCTTAACTTGCAGCTCCCGAAACGTGAACTTGTGTTCTGAACCACTAAGTAATTCTTTTAGAGAAATCAGCCAAATATTACAGATATCCTCAGCAATTTTCAACCTTTTCTTCACTCCATATATCAAATATTGATTGTTCTTAAACGCAAAAAACTTTGCTATTCACGTTCACTAAAAGTACTATAATATTATACATCAAAGATAGCTGGTAAAAAATAGCAAATGCGAGAACGACTGAAAATGAATAAGTTTAACATACTAATTTTAACATATACCTAATAACATGGTGAAAAGTATAAGAATATTAACAGGATTACCATACTATATACAGTAGGTGACGTGAATTCTCATTCATATAAACACTACTTTCGAATACCTTTTAGAACTTCTGTCGAAATTAAACTTGATAGGAAGTAATACATTCTGAACTGAATGGCAGCAAATGGAACAGTCATTAGCAGAGTTGGAGTTAGACCTTTCCACAAACTAAAGAAGCTTTCCTTCGCCAACATTTTCCTCCATACATCCATCATCCCTAAATACTAACAAATAAAAATATATATAAAGAAACTAAAATAATAGTAAGATGTGGAATATGAATAATCAAAAATGAACTTCACCCTCATGCGGTCTACTCCAACTCATTTTGTTTACAGTAATAATAATAATGTTGGGGTTGTTTAACCTCCTTCGTGACGGTAAAGGTCGTATGACGAAGGGGTCCTACAAGCTTTACATGAGGTCGCTGCATCACATGAACAGAGGACGGTCGCCCATCCAACTAATGAACAAACCTAACGTCGCTTGGCTTCGCTGATCTACGAGAAGCGGTGTTGCGACGTGGCCACGGTGTAGCTAGCCCACATTGCTTACGGGTTTAACAATTAACAAATACAAGTATCCACAAAAGAATCGTACGAATTTAGCTAATTTCAAGTGGAATTTGTAGGGTTCTTTTGGGGACACCCTGTATTCTTCAAATATTTTTATATCTATTTCAAACCTTCTAAAGCCTCTTACCTCTGGGAAGCTTTGGGCCACAATTCTTGTTCTCGCTACATCAAATGGCATCGAAACGAAGGTACCCATCATGCCGGCGAATCCACCACACATAGTTAATACTATTCCACTGTCTTTATATCCTAAGACTTTCGCTTGTTCCTTGAGAAAAGTGTAAGTTGAAAACTGAAAAGGATTCTTTGTTAGTTTAACCACACACAAAAAAAATAGTCAACAGTTAATTTTACCTCATAATTCTACTTTCTTGAAAAATCAACCAATTACTTATGAACTGTAAAGATGGCAATTACTATTCAGTGATTCAAACTGGCTGATAACTCTGGCACATTATACACTTTATCCGCAGTATAATTAAAAATAATAAAATAAACAACCAGAAAAATTACTGGCACCCCTAATTTTACGTGAAAGGTCATGTTAAGGGTACAAACAGAGAATGTCGTGGGTCGACAGAATTTGTAGAACGTGAAAAGTTGTTTCGTAAAGTTGATGCTTACATGGGCGTATAACTTACAATCTGGCTATGATTAAAGATTGTCTTGCAAAGAGTACATTTCATAATATCGCAAATATTAGACAAATAAACGAAACCAGGATGGCTGTTAGTGGTCAAAGAACAAACATAAAGAGCCCTTGTTTGCCAGTTCGAGCCCTATCCATACGTATTGCCGTGCAAGGTGTGCAGATGCCAGAAAAAATGTTCCGCAATAAACAGTTCAGTTATATACCTAAATTGGGCTACACTGAATAGGTGAGCCACCGAAAACTCCTGCTTACAGTCGGCCCCCCCCCCCCAAAAAAAAAACAGACACACACAGCAACTTCGAGGTCTATCCTGTTCTCGAAAGAGTTCCAGCTTACTTAGTTAATGTCAAATGAATATGGATAGTAGTTTGTTGCGCCGGAACGAATAACCTAATAAACATCGAGATCAATTTCACAATTAAACACGTGAAAATAATAAACAGTGCATACCCAGAGGGAAAATGAAAAGCGATTCCAAGGCCTTTTCGTGTATTTTGCAATATACTTCGTCAGGGAATGAAGGGAGATGACAAGAAGCAGAATATTTATATCTATCTGTGCTTCAGAATCATGCATTGCTGCAATGGGGTGTTTTACAGTTAATTACACACCTGCTGCAAGAGGACTGTGCTATGTGGCGCACCCCAACTTCCAAAACCTGGACTCGGTGAAAAACAAAGAGAAAGCTAAAGGCTCTTTCCCGGACACCTAGAAGCACTGACACGAACCTTATTGAACACATATGGGAGCATCCTTATAGTTAAAACTCCAAAAATAAGGACTCAGAAACCTTCAACATTTGTGATATCCAGTGTTGGGCACTAAAGCGTTAATCCGATAACAGTTAATTAACGAAGTTAACTTTTTTTAACGGACTATTAACGGAAGTTAATTTCCATTTATCGTTATCGGACCAGTTAACTTCCAATAACTCGATATTCAAACCGCCATAACTTCAGTCTGCTTCCAGATCTCGCAAGGGGAGGTTGTGCGCTTTTTATTGAAGGTAAGAAGGTTCTTTTAATGTTAGTAGAAGTCCTATAATATTATATATATATTAATACGTATAGAGATACGTATGGTAAAATGTACGGTTGAGAAAAATTAATTTATAGTAATGACTAATGAATAAGTATTTTTACACTGCGTTAGTAAATCTCTAAAAAAGTATATATAGTATGTAAAATTTGAATAATAGTTTTTATTCACTGATTGTAATGTTGTCGTCGAATTAAATAACAATTGCGTATATTACATAGACAAAATATTTTACAGACAAAATAATTCATGGACAAAGTATTTTTATTTTATAGACTAAATAATTCATAGATAAAATATTTTATAGATAAAATAATTACATAGAGAAAAATTACTTCTATTGAAAATTCACAGAAAAAGGTTAAGTAAAATAAAATATTTTATATAACCGTTATATAAAATATTTTATTTTACTTAACCCTTTTCTGTGAATTTTCAATAGAAGTAATTTTTCACCACCCGGTTCAACCACTACCTGAACGACCGGGACTGCCAGCTGGCAGCTGCCTTCCACCCAAAGTTCCGGCTCCACTGGCTACGCAAGTTCGACAGCGACCAAACTGTCTCTGTCAGGGCCGCCATGGAGGACGAGGTCGAGAGAGCACTGAGGAACCGGAACGTTGACAGCACCACCAGCTCTAGCGACAGCAGCATGCCTGACGACCTCTTCGCTGGGTGGACGGCCGGTGGCTCAAGTACCAGTGTCAAGCAGAAGGCCAAGAGACTTGTCGACACTTGGCTGGACACTGATGGGAAGGTAGACATGGCCGACTCTGACTTCATGGGGGAGCAGATCTTCATCAACCTCTTCCTGAAGTACAATACGCCAATTCCGTCCTCTGCCGCAGTGGAACGGCTCTTCTCTCTCGGCAAGGACATCCTGAGGCCCAAGAGGTCAAGACTGGCAGTTGGGCCTAACTTTGAGAAGTTGGTCTTTCTGAAGGGCAACCAGCACATTGTGTCATAGTCTTTAATAAATGTGCCTAAAATTTAATTTTACCTTTCAGTTCCCGCCATAATAATTCTCTGGTAAATTAAAATTTAGTTAATGGTTAGTGGTTACAAGGGTTTCAAAACATGTAATCAGTACATTTTTTATTAAAAATAAAAAAAAAGTTAAGCAAAAAAGTTGCAAAACTTGATAAAAATACAGTTAAATACCTATTTATTGTTGGATTTTGCATAAATAAACATTTTCTATGGGTTTTAAAGCTTTTTTCCTTGATTTTTTTAAATGTTAGTAAAGAAATAGTTATCGTTAACGGATTATCGTTAACTTCCGTTAACTTTGTAGTAAAATTATCGGATTATCGTTATCGGAGTTAAAAATTGGGGTTAACGGATTATCGTTATCGAAGTTAACTTTTTGGTTAACGGTGCCCACCACTGGTGATATCTCTTAGAAGAAATTTGAATTGAACTTCAACAAAATCTTTACCATGCCTTCTCTTCTCACTCTCCTCCTGGTAGGAGAGTGATCTCTCTCAATATTCATACGTTTCACGTAACCAGACAATCGCATATGTGCTCTCTTCACGAACTCTAATACCGATTCTATACCTGCCATACCATGCCATAAAACAAATTCTATCTTTACTCTAAGACGTGTCCTACCAGTTTCAAAGGCCCAGAGGAAGGTTATTTGATGTTAATTGACAGTTTTCCTATTCTCTCTCAACCTCAAAAGTACATTATGTTATTTGTATTGTTTAATAACTTACTTTTGTTAAAGAGTTTTTTTTGGCAATGCCCATAATAATAAATAACTAGAAAACCGTCAAGGCTGGTGAGCCGATCGAGTTTAAGCATAAGTATTACTTTACAATTAAATGCTTTAATCAAATGTAGAAATCACAATGGCGTATTAACATTCTGATATAGTTTACACTTTACCACAGCAACATCTAAAACATCCTATACTTACCAAAATGGTATTAATTTAATGCAAAATTCAATAAAATTCCAGTAAGAATAATACAATAAAACCAATACAAAATTTAAATTCAAGATTCACAGATACACTCTCAGAAAGAAAGTCCACAAGTTAGCATAAGTTCCATATTAATGACAGTGTCATTATGTACAGATTTGAATTGTCTGATTTAAAATTTATATACTTTAACTCTTGACCACTTAAAAAGAAAGATCCTGAACTTAAGACAGAAATTTTTTTTTAAAATAATAATTTTTATGTTAGCTAAACACTGTGTAATCTTTTGAAAGTACAAGAACTATAAAATAATAGTTTTGGTAGATCTCTCTGGTGTCACATCAAAACATGAAGTAATTGCTGCCAAGCCTATAATATCCTTCAAACAGACTAAACATAAAATATGGCTGTACTTAAGAACCATGTACTTTACAACTTGAAAAAAGTCCTACATACAATTTTCACACACCATAACAATTACTGTATTAATAATCAGTGGTCTTTATATTTATTACCATATTTAATTATTATTTTTTCTTCTTTAATTTACCGCCGATTCGTACCTTGTGAAAGTGGTACATATCTCGGCGAGGCAGTGGGTGGGTGATGTTACTGAGTTGGGGATGGTAGACTTCGGGGATAAGTAAGGTTCAGTTGCTGGATAGTGGGTGGGAGGGGTATGGTTTAGACACGATGAAGCAGATGGGAATGAGTGAAAAGGAAAATCGCTTCCGCTGAAAAGTGGGGGCCTTCGGCGAGTATGGATTGTAGACGCTCGGGTATGGGAATTTTGGACAAGAGAGGGGAAAACCTGCGACGAAGAGCGGATAGGTTTGGGCATTCGACCAGATGTACGACAATGATAGGGGTATGGCAGGTAGGGCTGGCGATTTAGCCATAAGGTGACCATGAGTAATGCACGTGTGTCCTAGGCGGAGACGGGGTAGAATCACTTCTTTATGGCGGGACCGGTGGAATGAGAAGGCCCAGTATCCTAATTGCGGTTTGATCTTGTGGAGTTTGTTTTGTGTGGCCTGGTCCCATTCCCTTTGCCAGATGGAGCGGAAGTGGGAGCGGAGAGTCGGGAAGAAGTCGGAGAAAGGGGAGGGGCCGGGGGGAGGCCGGCAGTAAGCAGGCCGTCTTTGCCGTGCGGTCCGCCTCCTCGTTACCCTGGATGCCGACATGTGCCGGGACCCAGCAGAAGGCGATTGCCTTGCGTCGGAAGGCTGTCAAAAAGTGGAAGGTTTGCTGGATGGTACAGACGAGCGGATGAGGGGGGGGGGGTTAAATCTCTCTAGGAAGAGAAGTGCACTTTGGGGAATCTGAATAAATGACGAAGGAGCTGGCAGAGTGGGTGCGCACAATGTGGAGGGCCTCCATAATCGCGAAGAGTTTTGCCGAGAAAACGGAGGCCTCGCGGGGCAGGCTGACGCCTCGAGAAAGCGGCTGAGCTAATATTACCGCTGAGGCGGCCGTACCAGCCTCCGAGTCGGAACCATCTATATAAATGGGGACTGTGTACGGGAGTTAGGGTGCGTATTCTCGGAAGAGTGACCTGTATACCGTAGCGCTCGTGGTAGTCTTTGGTAGGGCAGACAGGTCCATGCAAAACTTGATAGAGGTGAGGAGCAAGGGGGGGTAGATGCTGTATGAAATGGGAGTAACTGAGGGTACGGGCATGTTGGAAAGGTCAAGGAAAGAATGGACCGCTTCATTGAAGTGCCAGCTCCATCCCTTAGGTGGGAGTTCAGAAATCGCCGCACATAGAAGCGGAGAGGGTAGTCTCTGTGCACGGAGGACAGACTTTAATGTCTGTCTGTCGGAGGTATGTCAAAATGAGGAGCAGACTCCGTCGGAGGGCGAGAGGGAGGTAATTGCAATCAATCCATCTGAAGGCTGGAGGCTGGGGAAGAGCGGAAGGCACCGGTGGCGAGGCGGAGGCTCCTATTAAGGACCGGGTCCAAGATACGGAGGCAGGCGTTAGAGGGTGAACTGTATACTACACTGCCGTAGTCCAGCTTCGACTGCACCATGAAAGTGTAAAGGCGAAGGAGAGAGCGTCGGTCTGCGCCTCATGTGGTGAGGGAGAGGTGATCTAGGAGAGCGAGGCGACGTTGGAGGGATTGCTTCAGGTGTTTGAGGTGGGGAATCCAGTTGAGCCGTCGGTCTAGAGTCACGCCCAGAAATCGCGTGGAAGGTACCAGCTCAAGAGGATTGCCGTATAACGAGAGGGAACCGGAAGGGTTGCGGGTCTTCTTCTGCTGAAGAGCATACACTTGGACTTCGGGGTAGAGAGGCGGAACCCCACCGACGTCGTCCACCTTTCGACCTGGCGAGCTGAATTTCCCGTTGAACGACGGACGGTTCCCGCCCTGCGAAGTAGATCGCAAGGTCATCCGCGTAGATGGAAGAACGGATGGTGGGTGGAAGGCATTTTGAGACTGTGTTCATGACGATAGAAAAGCATACAACACAAGATGCTTCCCTGTGGGACCCCGTCCTCCTGCACGAAGGTATCCGAGAGGACTGAGCCCACCCGAACTTTAAAAGTTCGGGAAGAAAGGAAGCCCCTGATAAAGGTCGGCATGGCTCCGATGAGACCTAGATTTTGGAGCTGACTAAGGATTATTGTCCGACGGGTGGTGTCGTAGGCGTTCTGGATGTCAAAAAAAATTGATAGGACGAACTGTCCACTGTCGAAGGCATTCTGTATGTCTCGGCTGAGGAGCAGGAGGGATCAGTGGTGGAACGAAATTGTCTGAAGCCGGACTGGGAAGCCGGGAAGGAATTGCTATTTTCAAGGAAGAACGATAGTCGCGTAGCAACCATTTTTTCTAAGATTTTGCAGCCACAACACGTTAGGGCGATTGGTCTGTAGTTTGTGGGATCGAGGGAATCTTTGCCGGGTATGGGGATAGGGATTACGTGGGCCTCCCTCAACCTGAAGGGGAAGGCGCCCTCTATCCATATGCGGTTGTATAGGTCTAGTAGGAAAATTTGTAAGGTAGTGTGGATGTGCTGAATCATGCTGTACGGGATACCGTCCCGGTCCAGGGCAAGGGGATCGTCGAGAGGCCAGTGCCGCCTGTAATTCACCCATGGTGAACAACCGGTCGTAGGTGCTGTCTAGGAACGGTGAAGAGGAGTTATTGTTAGGGGCGGGTACGAGGGAGCTAACTGCGGATGAAGAAACAGCGGCAAAGGTAGAAGCTAGGTGGTTTCCCACCGATTTGGGCTCGTATAGGAGTCAGTCGTTAGTCCGGAGGACCGGGGGCCGGGAGAGGACATGTCGCCTCTCGACACCCCGTACCTTCTTCCAGATGGTAGCCGAAGGTGTGGCGGTGGTGACGCCGGATACAAAGGCACGCCGAGAAGCTCGGCGCGCTGTCTTCATTGTACGGCGGGCGATGGATGGAGAGTCGCGTACGGTAGAACCACCAAGTAGCCTTCTTCTTGGCGCGTGCGGCCTCCGTGCACTCTGGGGTCCACCAAGGTACCCGTCGGTTGCCTGGGTAGGCAGAGGATTGCGGGATGTTAGTGCACGCAGCCACTACAACGATTGACTCAAAGTATGCGATGCACTCGTCGGAGGATGTGAGATGGACAGTCGTAAGGGTTGTATATGTATCGACGTAGAAGCGGGACCAATTAGCTTTGGCCGTAATCCATTTCTCCGGTACCCGAACGGTCTGGTCGGGCCAATTGAGCGCGAGTTAAACAGGGAAATGGTCACTTCCATAGTCCTCTTGGAGGATTTGCCATGTGAAATCTAGGAGGGCATCGGTCGAAACGAAGGACAGGTCTATACAGGATGGAGTGCAGGTGGTGGCATGGTAGAATGTAGGAGAACCATCATTGAGGCACTCAAAGGAGAGCTCGGTCATGATCGTAATCAGGGTCGGGGCCATATAGGTGGTGTGTGTGTCCTCCACAAGGAGTGGCGACTATTGAAATCGCCCAGTAATAGAAAAGGCCTGGGGGAGTAGTTGTACCACCTCCACCAGGTCATCGCGGGAGAGAGTGTGGGGAGGGAGGTATATTGAACAGACGGTGTACTGTCTATCCAGGGAAAGCCGGGTAGCAATCACCTGTAACGGGGATCAGATAGAGAGATTGTGGAAGGGGACTGCGTGGTGTATGAAAATGGCAGCTCCCGTTCGAGTGCAGGTAGGAGACGGGGTGGTGATGCAGGAATAACCAGTAGGGCAGGACATGGGCCTGGTCCCCAGGATTAGCTCCTGGAGACAGACACATACTGGACGGGAAGTGGCAATCAAGGAATTAAGGCCTTCGCAGTTCGCGAATATTCCTCTGCAGTGCCAGTGTACTATTGTAGTTTTCGGAGGATCCATTATTTGATGATGGGGGATGGGTAAAGGTATAGGTACTAGGAAGTTGGAGTGTGAAGGGAGATCTAGGGCTCACGAAGGCGAAGGATGGGTCAGGAGCATGGCTGGCTATCTGCCCGTGGAGAGTGCGGGGTCGAGTTGGCCGAGCGAGACCGGAGGCGTGGATCACGGCAGCTAGGGCTAAAGGGGGGAGTTTCTTGGTGGGCTTCTGTGCTCGGGCCAGGAGGGGGCGCTTTATTTTTCAAAGTGGCACCTCCCCGCCTGTCTGGAGTCTCACGGCGGACCCTGGGTGACGATAGGGGGTACCAGAAGGACCAGGCAGATGGGAGGGAGGACGTGATCTGGGTGGCTAACAGGGAGGGGGTTGGGGATGTCGGGGGGTCAGGTATTGTGGAGATCGAAGGAGATGAACCAGAATGTTCTCGTGGAGGGGTGGAAAAAATGGCACCAGGAGGCAAAGGCAGATCCATAAGACTCATGGGAGCGGCCGAGCTCCCCTCGGCCACACCATGTAGCTGCGCCAGAGCCGCATCCACTGGATCCTCGGGGGGGAGGATGTTGTCCAGATTGGATCTCGTTGTGGGGGGCGGGTCATGTAATTCGGCAACTATTGTCAGTCTGTGGGGGTAGATTGGTGGGACATCTACGGTGGGGTGATATCAATCCTAGTAGACGAAGTGGGCGGTGTGAGGGTCCGAGCCGTCTTCTTAGATCTAGGGGAAGAGGGAGAGATGTTGAAAGGCAGGAGGGTCTGGCGACTTGGTCCGGGCGTTAGGTTCGGGTGTGTGCAGAGAGTGCCGGGAGGGCAGGGTTCGAGGCGGATGACGCTTGGTTGTCCTGGTCCCAGACTTCTGGGGAATCTGTGGCAGGTGAGGTGCGTGAAGAGAAGGGATGGTCGGGGGACAGGTCGTCGTCAGGTCCTGTGAGGGACTCCCTTTGGGAGGGATGGGAAGCAGTGGTCGAGGAGGTTTTGAGTGGCAGGCCAAGGCGGTGTGCCGAGAGAACAGAGCCGAAGGCAGCGGCGTAAGATACCTCCGGCCTCACCTCCCGACTCCACACCCTGTCTCGCGCCTCTCGGAGGCTAAGGAAGTCCGCTACCTGCAGGCCTCGGACCTCCTTCTCAAACCTGAAGAACAGGCATTCGTGGGATGAAGAGGGGTGTGCCGTGCGCCTTCACAATTGGAGCATTTGGGTGTTGGGGCACTTGTCTTGGTGAGCAATTTGTCCACAACGAACACACAGTTGGTGCGGCTGCCGGCAAACTGAGCTAACGTGACCAAACTTGTTGCATTTAAAGCAACGGGTCGGATCTATATTTAATTATATAAGGTACAACTGCTAAATGGTGAGTGACTAAACCCCACCATAATTCAGGCCTATATTTCAAGGTAGAATTTCTAGTATATACAGCAACAAACCTGTCCAACACCATATGCAACTGTGAGAGCTTGGGCTGACACATGTCCTTTCCACAGAGCAGTTCCACCTTCTCGTTTATAAATGGTTTTCGTAGCTTGAAAAATTCCATAATAAAGTCCTCCCTTGTTTTTCTTTGTAGATTCTACTTGAAGCTAAAAAGCAAAATACATTAGTTTATAGTTATCTTAACCTTTATCAGCATTTATCCTAAACATTTCAACTGCTGAAATAAACATTTATAAGCCCACATAAAATAAATGAAATGAAAATATTAACTACAAGAATTTTTCAAAAGTTATTACTGTATGGTACACCATCAGCCTCCAATTTCAACAGCAGGAGTGCAGAACCCGCACTTAACTTTTTCTTCTTTTTAAATGATTGCTTTGAAACAACAAATGATACAAAATTCAAGATTAGTCTGATGATTTGGCAAAAAGCATATTTCTAAACCAACAAAGTTTCTGAACTGTAGGACCATGACTCTGTTCTGACTGTGATTTTTAAAATAGGATTCTAAACATAACTTGGGTAAATTTTCCATTGGCTCTAAAAGTCCTAAATATGGTAAAAGTGATTTTAATCCTCAGGGCAGATAGATTAAGGTAGAAGGGCTAGAGCTATGCTGTACCCTATTTTATCTAACCTACTCTCCATGTGTCCATAAAATGTCAATCACTTTGTGAATCTCCCAGTGGGTACAGTTATCATTACATTAGGAGGCATTTCAAAGAGGTAAGAACTATTTCTAATAGATGGCATAATGTACAGACTTAAAGTTTTTATTTTCTTAAATTTTAGTTTCTAGCCAATACTAATTCTGGCTGCTGAAAATCATAAATTTTTAAATAAAACTATTGTCCTCACTCCACTTTATCATGTAAGTTCATTTAATCAATGTAGCTGTTATATTTTATTGATACAATGCACCTAAACTGTGCTTACATCATAACATTTTTCTTTACAAGCTAATTCACCTTTGCTACCTGATTATGTTTTTCAGTTATGAGAAATGTGATACAACAGATTATAAAAACTACAGACATACTTATTTTACGGTGCAAGAGCATGATTTAAAAGTGAATTTTTTAATTCATACCTGAAGATTAGAGTTGATTAAAGGGTAAAATCTTGTGCACCTTAAATAAACTAAGTCCATTTCATTGCATAACTTTAATCCCTATCATCCTTAACATTAATTAAGCATGTGAGTTAACCTAATCTACATATTCTATCATATTTACATACCAATGTTACTACTACTGCTTAATGAAAGACACAAGAACCGAGATTTCTGCATAAAAGATCCAAGTTAGCAAAAGTGGCCAGAATGTACAGAATGGTATAGAAAGTTTTACCTTACAAACCTAAGATGGGTACTAAAGTAAAATTTTAAGGTTACAATACGCAGTAAAACTACAAACCTGAAAACGAATTTTCAAAACATCTAGAGGCTGTAAAATAGCTCTTGTAATAAAACTGCTGATTGCTCCTGCTGTTCCACTCTCTAAAGCTGACAACTTAGAACTGTGTTTTTTCTTCTCATCAGATCTTGAATTCATTTGATGAAATGCCAATTAAGTCTTTGACTGCATTATATAGCTAATTTACCATATGATAAAAAATTAAGCTATGTATAATATTCTACTCTACCATATCTTTCAAAATGACTCAAATGAGCAGCCAGAGATCTTAAAAGTGAAATTAAAGGCTACATAGTGAAGTCCAGCAGGCCTAAACAATATCTAAAACCCTAAAGAAAATATGCCTATGTGTTAGAATATGCCCTGACATAAAACTATAAATTAGTTTCTACCCACTTACCTGATATGACTAGGAACAATCTGGAACTAAAACTTTTTCCCTTAATTTAGACCTGCTGTTCTTTTCACATTGATCGACTTGTTCCAGAACTTCTATTACCATCACATAAATTTTTGCATGAATTAGTTGAAACTTTACTACAACTTGTATACTCATTTTTGCGGAGATTTTCACACCTTTTTGTTACACATGCAATAAGAACTATTAGGCTATTTGTTAAACCATGTTGTGAACGAGTATTAAACTAAACTATATAGTGGATCTGTGCAAACTACAAATTATTTTCTTTAACAGCCTTTGATAATGGTTTATAAAAGTCTAGGCTTGAGCTTAATTTTATCAAAAATAGACAATTTCAGACAATAGGAATTCTCCTTTTGACTGATTTAAGACCATCTCACAAATTTACCATCTGAAAAAGGTATTGATGGAGATAAATTATGGAAAAATTTATCTAGTACTAGTAAAAATACTGATAATAGAAGCTCCAGAATAAGTCAGTCATTGTGAAAAGGGTAGCAAACATATAAATGAGGCACTCCAGACCACAACCTGCCAAGTGCCAGTGGGGCTAGAATTGAGTTATTTATACCACTATATTCCCCCACCCTTCCTCTATCCCATGGGTGAGTCAGGGAGTAGATTGTGAACCTGTATGTATGGTCAAAATCAATCAAATATTGGCTGAAAAGTTATGGCATTTTGCGAGTTGACAAACTTTAACTTCATTTTTCTCCATTTTTTAATTTTGGCACTTGGAAGCTCGTGGTCTAGAGTGCCTCAAATGAACACAATCCTTTGATACTCTTTATACAATACTAACATAAGCAAACAGTATTACTAGTAGCTATTTGGTTGCCTAGTAGGAGTGTTTTGAAAAGGGTTAGTCTGTAAGCTGGTGTAGATTTCTGATCTTTCTTTACTATTTTTAAAACTAAATCTGAAAACCAAATGCCTGTATAATGAATAATGCTCCTTAATGAACACAAAATTTAATTTAAATTTTGATTATGTACTAATTATAGTGAAGGTATCATAATGCCTTGCCTCTCATTCATTACGAAAAATGACCAATTGCATTTACTTTATGGTATATTTCTTTGCCCATTTTAAAAAATAATCATACTTTTGTTTTGTGTAGATTAATGGAGAGGAGATAAACAGTACTTAATTAAAAACTGTACAGTAAGTTCTACCTTTAAGGTATATCACTTAGTACCCAGGTTACTTTTAACTAAAAATGATTTGAATGATAGACCTACCATTAAGTCAGTAATGATCTGCTTCATGCTAACCTAATTAGCCCTTAAAGGTTGGGCTTGGTCGACAAAGCAGTTATCATTATTGGCTAGGCTTGGTTCACAAACCACGAGTGAATTTAAAAAAAAAAATTTTGTCTCCCAGGTGTGCGGAAGTCTGCATCAACCCCCAACCCCCAACCTGCAAATTATGTCAAAATAAGATAACTCACAACCAGAGCACATACCAGGTTCCATTTCAAATTTGTCACTGGTTGGCATGGAAGAAATTTGAAGTCAATGCATGTGCAAAATAGTTCCTATTATCTGCGCATGTGCTGAACATGTTACATCATGGTAGTGCTACCATTGAGAGTAAATAACTGAAAAACTAAGAATTTGCATAAGAAACAGCCTGAGGGGGTGCACACCCCACCCCAGAGAGCAGCAAGTTCCACCAGAGTACACTGTATTTTCAGCTGTTAAGAGCGACTATTCCTGATAGTATAAGGAAAATGGTCTCTGGCTATTACCCATTTCCTAAGAGGGTATTATTTATGTATGTATACTTCAGTAAAGCAAGCATGAATAACCTGGTAACATTTATTTATTATTTCAACAAATTTACTCATTGTATTATGAAAACATGATCATTATTAATATAATGATAGTGAATAATACCTCTTAAATATCAAAGCTAGGAATGGTTTCCTTATATATGGATCTTTCCTATACATACTCTCCTATATGAGGTTCCACTGAATGAGACTCACCTCCCCCACCCCATGGAAAATACTGGATATGGGCCTGAAACCTGTAAACATTTTGAACATCTGTATTGAATCTCACCTCAAACTACTTCCCTCAAAACTAAACATACCCACTTCTTTAATACTGTAATAATAATGGATGATGCTATTTTAATAGCCTCTGGTACTAAAATCACCATACAGTGTACATATGGTGAATGGATGCTATTTTCACCATAGTGATTTTAGTGTCAGAATCTATTATCACTGTACAGTGATTATAAGATCAGGTGCTATTTTCACTATATGGTGATTCTTTTGAAATTGTCATCAACACAAAATTGATATCAAACTTAAAGATCAAAGTAAGAAAATTAATCTGTGATCAGCTAAAAGATTTGTTCAACTTTATACAGTAATACCTTGCACAGCACGGTTAATTGGTTCCAGAATTTGTCCGCACTGTCCAAAAGTTCATCGAATGAAATAGTACTGAAAAGAAATTAGAAAACAATAGGAAAATTGCACGCTAAATTTTTAAAAATTGACAAAAATACAAACCGTGCTACATCAAAACCGCGCTGTTCAAGGTATTACTGTGTATATATAATCTGCATTATAGACCTGGTTGTCATGTATATAA
Organism: Bathynomus jamesi; assembly: GCA_023014485.1. NCBI lineage: Eukaryota > Metazoa > Arthropoda > Malacostraca > Isopoda > Cirolanidae > Bathynomus > Bathynomus jamesi. The sequence continues at coordinate 137,061 of JAJOZX010002746.1, forward strand.
ACTTTGTTTTGCTTCAAATCCAACATCATTGCTCACTGCATCACAGTTAAGATAGATAGATTAGAGATAAATAATACTAAAAAGCATGTACATACGTTTCTGCCTAAATAAAGATTACTACTTTACTAGGTACTACTACTATTATTATTATTATCATTATTAAAACATCTCATTGAATTAACTGTACAATGAAAATAGCATCCAACACTAAAATCATTATGGTGAAAATAGCTTCCAGTACTAAAGTCACTGTATGGTGAAAATAGTCACTCTGAATAATAATATGCAGTGCTACATTTCCCATCAGAGATATAGGCCTAGGCCCTAGGTATTCAATATGCATCAATATTTCCAAATACTAGTATGGCTCACCAGGGGCCCCGGAAGATGAAAGTGCATCAGATCAGCCCCTCCTAAACTTGTTTTTGTATAGTGTATGTTTAGCCCTTTTAATTTTTTCTCTCATTTTCCAGAAGCTGTGAAGAGCTTTTTTTCTTTCAATCTTGGAATCCCCAAACAGAAAGCCTCCAATCAAAGCATCCACATTTTCAACATATGGTTATTGAAGTTCAGTCACTTTCTTCCTTTCTTCTGTGTACAACAGACCAAAATGATGTAGGTCCTCTTCTTCTGCCCCACAAAGTTTGCATTCCATGTTTTCATTAGTTTGTCTCTTCCTGCTGTACAGTGGTAGGTAGTTTGTTCTAGTCTTATATAGAGTTATTGATGCAGGTCTATTATTGTAGACAGTTTCCTCTTATTTGCTTTTTCCAGTTCTTATAGATTCCTAACTAGATTTGTTCTATACCTCCTCCATCTTGCTGAGTCCCAATTTCTTGTCTTTTCTTTGAGTTGCTCTTTAGTTATATTATCTATATCTTGATAGCTGATGTTTACTTCTTCAAGGTATTTTTTGGTTGTTTTTATCCATTTAGTGTTACTTCTTTTTTGCATTGTTTCTAAAATGGTCTTCAACAGTTGGTTCTTTCCCTTTCTTATATTCTTTATATAGCTATTGTATTCTTCCATCTATTATCCTCCTTTTCATTAGAGATGCCCCAATTTCTCCCCTTAGGGTGCAGTTTGGTACGTATTTTGGTGCCTCCAGTATTTGTCTATAAACTCTATTCTCAATTCTCTGTATTTTTTCCATTTCTGTATCAGTAAGGTTTATTATATTTGTTCCATATAACAATGAGGGTACAGCAACATTTTTCCAATATGTTTTCCCTATCATAATTTTGTTACAGCTTCTGGGAATCACAGAATAGGTTATGTTTACCAACTTTTGTGCTTTTTTCAAACTTTTTTTTTTTTTTTTTAAAGTGTTTCTTTTATTGTTGATTGTTAAACCAAGATACTTGATTTTATCTGTAACTTTAATATTTTCTATTTCTTGAGGCTGATTTTTCATATTATAAATAATTATACTGCTTTTGTTCTTGTTTATATCAAGGCCACACTCCTTACTGACTCCTATTACTGTTTTCAAATTATCTGTTGCTTCTTCCAGTGAGTGTGCCAAGAGTAGACCATCATCAGCAAAAAACAAGATTCTTATATTTAAAAGTTCATTCTGAAAACCTGTTCCTTTTTCTTCTAATTTATCTATAATCAGGTATGTTATTAATTTAAACAGAACAGTTGAACCTGTGCAACCTTGTCTTATGCCACTTTTAACTTCTATTTCTTTTTCCACTGAGCCAAATTTTACTGTGGTCTTGTTGTCTTTATAGATATTGGCTATGGCATCTATAATTTTTTTAGTGGTATATTTACCCTAATGCTATTCATAGTCTCTTCACTCAGCATATTGTTGTATGCTAGTTTTCTCTCTCTTCAATTCCAAACCTGGTTGATTGCATTATCTTGTTTTTTGTATATTTTGCTTCAATATTCTATTATCTTTTCACCTGTCTCTATGTCTGTCAGTTGTTGACCTTCCTTGCTATATAGCACCAGCTTATTATTTAATTGGGTATCAGTGTTTCTTAACTTATTTACCACTTCCCATAGTTTCTTACTCTTATTAGTACTTTCTTTTATTTCTCTAGTAATTCTCATTTCATATATATACATTTCTTCTTTAATCATATTATGTACCTTCTTTTTTTGTATCATGTACATTGTGTGAATTCTATTTCTTTCATGTTTTGTTTTTGCGTTTCTCTTTTGTCTATTTAATCTTTTTCTTTTCTTTATTTCATTTCTGATGTTAATATTCATCCAAGGTGGTTCCTTTATTTGATTATTCTCCCCAATTACCTTCCTCCTGTAGACTTTTTTTAGCCTTCTCTGCTGATTCACTTATTATATTATTCATATCTTCTATTTTTGTTACATTTCTACTTTCTATTTTGTTTTCTACTTCTCAACATACAGTTTTAGTGACTGTTCATCTGTCTTGTAGTACTCCTTTGTCTCCCATTTGCCATTTCTTTCAAAATTGTGTGTTTCACACTCAATTTCAAATTGTGTATCAAGTGGTGGTCTGAAATATCAGAAATTTCCTCTCTCTCATCTATCATCATACTTTTGTAATAGTTATACATTATTCTATTTACTAAAACATAGTCAATTACACTTTTTTGTTTGTCTTTACTCCATGAGGTATCAAAGCAAGGGCAGATCTAAGCATTTCAGTAAGGGGGAGGTCCAAAGAAAAAAGGGCACCCCCTAAATAAAAAGGTATAGTACTAAAGAATTTTTCTTAAAACAGACCACCAATGAGCGAGTGTAAAATCAAGTGCATTGTTTTATTAGATCAATCTCATTCAAATATGATACAAAATAAAAATCTAACTTGGGTACAATAGTTATCACAAAATGTTTCAGGTATCCTCACTGTTACAGTCCTAAATTAATGTTTGCAAATTCATGTACCTTTTACAATCTAAAATTATCCAACCTATATAATGTATTTTCACAGATTGCAGTTGTTTAAATTTAGTAATTTTTGAGCAAGTTGTCAAAATGGAGATACTTTTTAAATTAATATTACAAATAGCCTTGATGAGCATTTGCTACACTTCTCCCAGTTTTCTATAAGATAAGGAGTTGCAGTACTTTTCCATTATACCCCTGCAAATTGACGACTGGTTAGGTTTAGTAATGATATTTTTGTTAAAACTAATGAAAATATTATGACTTAACCTGACCAATCATCAATATACAGTATATATAAAATTTGGTTCTACATAATTTAAGGCCATCATATTATTAGTTAAAATTTTGGACTATAAAAGTAAGGATATCCAAATTTTCAATTACAAATGTCTTGCCAATTAAAAGAACTATCAGAACAAGATGAAGATAAAAATAGTGATATGGCTGCACCAGTACTAAGGGCAGTACTGTCCTCTTATTCTGGACCTCCAACTTTTTTTTTTTTTTAATATTAATAATAGGAAAGTACCCTGAGGGCACCTATGAAAACCCTTATAACTACAAATTTGAAAGTAGCCTACAATGTATACAGATAAAAATTCAAAATAGAATTTGAATAAAAAATAATCATGATCAATTTATAAAAAAAAAAAAAAAAATTTGTGGTAAAATCCTATTTTAATAAGGTAAATTAAATTCCAAAAATATTTTACCCCTGCAGGTTGATTTTGATATAAGAATAGGTTTTTCTGGTGTATTTTGGAGTTTTTATTCAAATCTGACCTTCATTTCTTGCGCAAATGAATTATTGAATGCCCAGTTAGGTCAACTGTATGCCCTTGATGATTGGTTAAGTTGTAGTGATATTTTCATTAGTTTTAATGTGATATTTTAATGAAAATATCACAACCTAACCAATCATCAAGGGCATACAGTTAACTTAACCAGACATTCAATAATTCATTTGCACAAGAAATGAAGGTCAGATTTGAATAAAAACTCAAAAATACACCAGAAAAACCTATTCTCATATCAAAACCAACCTACAGGGTTAAAATGTTTTCAAAATTTAATTTACCATATTGAAATAGGATTTTACCAAGTTTGTTTTCAGAAGCATACATATCATTCAAATAGGGCACTTGCACTTGAAAAATGGGCACTTGCAATAAATTGATGGGGGGCTCCAGACGTCGCCAACACCCGCCCCCGTCTAGATCCGCCCTTGCAAAGTACCAAGGGCCAGGCTGGAAGATAGAGGTGGTGATCGGGGGTAAAGGGGTCCGGGAACAAAAGTAGTACCAGGGCCCATGATCCCTCTGCCAGACCTTGCTCTAGTGTACATGCAGCAAAAGGATGAGAGAATGTGAGGATGAGATGAAGAAACTTGGTAAACTATATTATACTATGAACGAAATTTGGACACTTTCATGAATAAAAGAAATAGTTTGTAGATTGTAAACCAATTGTAAATACAGTATATTCTTAAGTTGTGTATTTTATTTCATTTGGAAAACATGAAGCTAGGGGGGCCTATCGAGAATAAGCATATAGGCTACTTTAGTAGTAGTAAATAGTTGTATGTTAATTAGCTGACTTGAAATTGACGTTTTCCAAGATTTTATTATAAAATATAGCTCATGACGGATAACCTCGATAGTCCCCAGCGACTTCTTGTTTTCGAAATGAAATATTAATGAAAGAAAGCAGTTTGAGACGAAATATTTAATTTAAAGAGTTTTCATTTTCGTCCAGCTGACTTGAAGCACAGTGTAAGTATATATACAGTGTTTAGCTTCCGGCATTTCCAGCCAGCGCGCAAATCTGTTTGAGCACTATGGAGTTCAGTGACTCTTGATTCTGTTACCCTAAAGTGGAGCCACTGTTCTCCTCTCAAACGGTTCGGTAACCTCCAAAGAGGCTTACTTCATATATGAAGAGCTGATTTCCAAAAGGCGCCAAGTCCATAAAACCAGTTTCTAAGATATTAGCACATTTCATATTTTTTTTTACTATAGTCTGCCCTTGAAGTAGTTTCTTCACATTAATGTTGGGAGTGAATACCAATGAGCAAAAACCGGATGTCTGAATAAAATCTAGGGCATTTATTCCTTCTCGCCCGTAATTTCTTTTTTCTCGGTTAGGTCAACTTACGCCCTTGACAATTGGTTAAGTCATGCTATTTTTGTTAAAGGAAAAGGAATAAGTGGAATATTTGGATCACTTTAACATATTGGTTCCCAAAAATAGACATTACACAACCAATTACAATTACATTACAATAGTTCATAATATTTAGAGATTAGCTAGTCGAGAAAATGTAAAATTATGGACAACTTAACTTATTATACTTTGCCATTTTTTGTGAATGTAAAATATTTGGATCACCTGAAGATCAGGGCCACCAGCCTTCTTTAGTTAGCCTTATAAGGCTAACTAATGAAAATATCACGACCTAACCTAACCAATCATTAGGTCAACTGTACGCCTTGACAATTGGTTAGGTTAGGTCGTGATGTATACCCTCCAGTTTCCAAAGTTATTTTCTCATAAATAATTTGGGCCTAGTATTTAATTAAAGTTTTTTTGCTTCACAAATATATAAAATGTTTTATGTAATAAAACGTTAACATAAAGTTTATTGAATTTAATGAGTTAGTGCTGTGTCCTGGGCTATCAAGTTGAGCCTATTGGCACTAGACTGAGACCAGATTGCAGAAACTGCAAAATTCTTGATGATGGGGGGGCATCCATAAATGATTTCACGCTTTTAAGGGGGGGGGGGGGTCTGTAATTTTGCAACCTTTTGTGACAGAGTGGAGAAGGGATCTAAAGTTTTTGTGACATCACAGAAAATTTTTTGCATTATGTTGACATTTTGAAAAGTTTAATGTAAAAACTAAAATATTGATAGGATTCTTTTTGTGGTAAATATGGATATTACGGCCTCCACCCAATTTTGATGCCAAAATACATTTTCCTAGTAGTGTATGATGTGCTTTGTTCAAATCTGGCCTTCATTTTATGTGGAAATGAACCAATCAAAAGTTATGAGACTTCAAAGTTTTAACATATTTTGGTTCATTTCCCCATAAAATGAAGGCCAGATTTTAACATTGCACATCAAATACTACTAGAAAAATGGGTTAATATTCGTTTTTTGACCCAGTCACACCCAGCTATAACAGCAATATATATTGAATAACCAATCAAAACTGAATAAGAAAATATATATATTATCTTGTGCAAATTTGGGTAATTATTCGTTTTAGTGCTTTTCCTCCTTTCTGAACCAAAACACATTTTCCTGGTGTTTTGTGGTGTGATTTGTTCAAATCTGAACTTCGTTTCTTTGGGAAATGAGCCGTTTTTGAGAAATTTTAAAATTGAAAATTTCTCAAAAATGGCTCATTTCCCAAAGAAATGAAGTTCAGATTTGAGCAAAACAAAAAAACACCAGAAAAATGTGTTTTGGCTCACCTAACCTAACCTAAACCTAACCTAACCTAAATGACCTAACCTAACCTAAACCTGACCTAACCTAAACTGACCTAACCTAACCTAAACTGACCTAACCTAACCTAACCTAACCTAAACTGATTGGGTTTTGTTGCCAGACCGTAATATCCAGCTCTTCACGTCTTTCCAACAATACTCAATATTTTGAATGTGAATGGTGTCTTCCACGAACCGCTGTGAATGGTTGACTGTCCGGTGAATGTAGCCTAGATTTCCAAGTTGAGAATACGCATGCCACTCGTCGGAATAGATTGTAGTCCTAGGCCTAATATGTTGCTGGGTCAGGCGAACAAGAGTTGTTGCGTCTCTCTGAGGAACCGCAAACAACAGTAGTTTTTTGGAACTGCGTTCCAAGGTACCAAAAACCCAGGCAATCGCAACCTCCGCAAACCATAATGAAAACCAGACTAAAGCATTCTTGAATGAGTATGTATTATGAGAGATTCAAAATGTATGTCTCTGATTGGTCGGATAAGGTCACGTGAAACCAAAACGAGATGTAATTGGTTGTTTTGACCTATGTTTCTTAATTTTGCCACGAGATGTCTCCCCATAAAACTGGAGAGGGCGACATTCATTAAAATTTTAACAGCGTTAAGAGCTAAATACTCGGTCAATGGCCTATAATGACTGCTTTTTATGTCTAAATTTTTTTTTTTTCATAAAAAATAATTATTATATTTCCTTGATTTTTATCAGTTTCCCTGAGGTTTCAAGGTGTCCTGAATACGAATGTATATGTTAAATTGTCATAGAATGTCTCCTTCTATCGAAAATGAACAAAGCATTAAAACGAATATTAACCCAAATTTGTATAAAATGTACTTTTTTATAAAAAAAATATTTTCTACTTTCTAATATACACTATATGATCAAAAGTATTCGGACACCGCATGGTTTTGGGAAAAATGGTTTTATTATGGCATTTAGTAACCAGTAGGTCCACCCTTTGCTTTTATTACAGCGTCAACACGTTGAGGCATACTTTCCACCAGTTTTCGGTAAGTCCGTGCAGGAATGGCTCGCCATTCCTCTTGCAGAGCTGATGCAAGAGATGCAAGTGAAGCCGGGTGTGGTGTGCGGTTTCGTTTCCGTCGCTCCAGTTCGTCCTACATGTGCTCGATTGGGTTGAGATCGGGGCTCTGAGCAGGCCAGTCTAACAAATCCACCTTATTTTCACGAAACCAGTCCTGCACACGCCTTGCAATATGGCAGGGAGCTCGATCCTGTTGAAACAAACAATGGCCATCTCCGTAGTATTGCCACAGTGTAGGGAGGGCCGAATTGTCCAGAACGTCGAGATAAATGTCAGCGTTCATGGTAGTGGGCATGACTCCAGATTTGAAAAAATTTACTGGAGCACAGCTCTGAATTTACTTTTTTTCCCCTTACACCACTAGATAGGTTAATGATAGTAAACTCTTGAATTGATGACATACCAATTACAAATTGTTTTAGCTAAACATAATAATACAATAATGTACAGTTTATAACTCACCTTAAGTTTATTTATTCATTGTAGCAGCAACAGTGGACGATGTTAGACCTTGCATGTAGGCATTTGTTGTGAATTTACCGCCATGTATGCTTGGCCACTGATCAATGGCTTTCTGTGTGATCATTACAGCAGATCTAGTGCCTGGAGCTGGACCCTCCTTCACAATTCTGCACAGCTTAGTCAAATGAGATGGCTTAATGGATCCTTTGTGTTCAACAATGTAACCAAGAATGGAGAATGTCCCTTCAGCTGGTGCTTCACTCCAGGCAGTTGATCCATCTTTATCAAAATGCTTTAATCTCTTTGTGATTCCTTTCCACAGCTGTTCTATATATTCTGTCAGCCAATTTATCACTGAGTCTTTTGTAAAACTACTTTCAGATCGGGTTCTGGATGGTCTAGCAACTTCAGCAACCTGGTAGTAATCAGAACGTTTCTTGATGTATTTGTAAACTTCATTTAGGATGTAATCCTCAGCTGTTAGTTCCTTTTGCTGCCCTGTGGTATCATGCTTAAATTCAGAAACTACATCATTTGCATTTCCTCCATTAGCTAATTTGGAAATTGTTTCCATCACTCTTAACATAACAGTTTTCCCTCCTTCTTTATAAAATATATTTTCTACAAATTCTGCACTAACTGTGGTTTTTTGAGCTACTTGCAACATAATCTTTGTTACATAGGAAATCAATACATAGAACTTGGCACTAATTTCTTTCTCTTGTGGATGATCAAAAAACACAATTTTCCACAAATCTGTCAAATTGATCAAATTCGTAATTAACCATGCGAGTATCAGATTTGAGTTTTGGTCTCTTAAAACCAATGATATTGTCAAGAACCATATTGGTATAGTCAAGGCCTGATCTCAGATTTGAAGAGTGATTCTGAATAAAGTCTAAAAGCTCACTTAGTTTACAAATTTTCTTCAATGCATCAACGTGGGCTCTGTTCACAAGATGCATTAAGTCCCATCGAAATTTGAAATTTTCTCCAAACAACTTTTTCATTTCGTTTTTAAATGGCTCGTTGTCCTTACAAAAAGCCCCATCTCCAACCATTCCAGATACCTTGGATTTAATTGCTTCTTCAGATAGTTTCAAGTGATTAGGAGACTTCAACACATAAAAAATTTCATTGGCCAAATAAACTCCTGATTTGCTGCGTACTAAATTTATCCCAGCAAGTTTTACAGTCTTATCTTCTTCACTCATAACTAATACAACTAGCATGCTTAATCCCAAAATTGTTCCAATGTCAGCTGTTATTGTTACTGAAGTTTGTTCTTTAAGTTGATTATCTAATAGCTCACAAATTGTCTCGCACGCATGTGTGCTATGATTCAAATTTCCAACCTCACAACCTGACCTATGTAATACAGCTAGAAGTACTGGATATAGAGCCCATGCAGTGTTTGTTTTCATTATGTAGTATAAGATGTTGCCACATAAGTCTTCTATGCGTTTAGTAGTGTTCCGAGAAGATGTTTTCATCACTTCATAAACAGCAGCTCTTTGATGATGCTGAAGTTTAATTAAATGTCTCTTCAGGTGGGTTTTCAGATTTCTAAACCATCTCTCTTGATTTTCTCCTTGTTTGCATACATAGGTTAAATCTTTAACATTGAAGTAACCTTTTATGTTAGAATGTTTGTCTGAAGCACATGCTTTGGGGTCTGTGCAAGCTATGCAATATAATGTAAACATTTTATCATCAGAAGCATCATCAATATCTTCTTGATTATCATCATCTTCATCCTCAACAGCTATATCTACATCAGGCATATTAGTGTCACTATTTGCAATGTTTTCCATTATATCACTTGGTACTGAAAATGAATCATCAGCATGCCCTAGATCCTTCTTTTCCACCAATTTGAATGTAGATTTGATCAAATCATTGTTCAGGATTTCTTGTATTGATTTACACTTGCTTAAATGGGCTATGGAAATGTCAAATTTGTTGCTTTTTGCTTTATTAGATTTGGATGCAACACTTGAACTTGAAGGCATATTTTGACTCTTCTCTTATTAACCACAACAGCTTGGTGAGTTTCTTTTGTTAGGCGCAAAATTGCATTCAATGTCTTCTGGATTTGGGAATTTTCGAATTCCTCTAAAGCAGTTTTTAGTCTGATGCGCAGATTCCTCTTACCTTTTTCTTAGGTGGAGGAGAAGCACTTTCTTCAGTCTGTGAAACATCTAGTGAAAAAGTTTCATTTTCTAGATTAGCAGTTGATGAAGTTGGTTCATTTTTCTGAGGTCTAGCACTAGCACATTTTGTGAACAAACTAAATGACTGCTTTGCCGTATCTCTTTGCTGCACTTCATCCTGGTATTTCTTTACTGCAATATCTAAGCTGTGGGCCCAAACTCTGGGACCTCTTGTATTGTAACAAATATTTTTTTTGGAATTAAAATGTTCCTCCCAGTTTTGCTTCTTTGAATATTTGTTCTTGCATTGACCACAAAAGTAACCCCTTTTAACACCCTCATTTTCTCTCCAACTTCATCAATATTAGGATCCATTATTGATTATTGACTCCTGAAAAAATACAAAATAAGTAAAAGTTAGTAAATATAGTATGGTAAAAGTGAGTAAAAGTAAGTAAATATAGTACAATGAAAGTAAGTAAAGTAAGTGCTTTAAACTTAGTAAAAGTAAGGAAGAGTAAGTAAAAGTAGGTAAGTTAAAGTAAGTTTAAACTTAACTAAACTTTTCAATTCTAGAATCATGGTGGATTACTTAAAACTGCACAAGTAATTATCTGGCCAATTTATCAAACCTGGCCGAGATCAATGGAACATAGTCCAATCCTGATAATTTTATATTAAAAAAATATACGTTTTAATAAAATTTTAATTATCAAAACATTGAAGCTTAACAAAAAATAAAAAATAATTGTTAAATATGGAATTACCAACTAAACTTAAAATAACTAAATTTGTAATTTAAAAAAATTGGTTTGTACAAGAACGTATACGCAAAAAAATTGCATAACGTCTAGCAGATGAACAAAACCCAAACCCAAATTTACTTTTTCTCATGGTCAAATTTACTGGAGCAATGCTCCCAAGATCCCAGGAATCTGGAGTCATGGTAGTGGGTATAACAACCAACGGGCCGAGCCCTAGCCAGAAAAAACAACCCCATACCATGATGGACCCTCCACCGAACTTCACCGTTGGACGTACACAGTCAGGAAGAAGCCGTTCTCCGGGCTGTCGCCACACCCAAACACGCCCATCAGACTGGAAGAGTGAATACCGCGACTGGTCGCTCCAAAGAACAGTTTTCCAGTCCTCCACGGTCCAGGAACGACAGGAGACACACCAGGCCAAACGACGCGTGGCATTAACTTTTGTAATCAGTGGCTTGTGTACAGCTGCTCTACCATAATAACTGAGTCTGTGCATCTCTCTGCGGATAGTTACAGTACTAACGGAGGTACCGGATGCTCTTCCTACCTCCTCAGCGATGGAAGTGGCAGAGGACGTGCGGGACTTCTTGACATGTCGTACCAGACTTCTTCTATCACGTTCCGTCAGTTTGCGTGGTCGTCCGGAACGTTTTTTCGCGTTAGTTGCACCATCGTGCTTCCATCTCATGATAACATCCGCTACAGTCGACTTTGGTATATCCTGTTTGGCTGCAATGTTTCGTATAGAAACGTTACTTAAATAACATCCGATGACGAGTCCACATTGGAACTCGGAGAGTTCATGTCCACGCGGCATGGCTTCACAACAGTTACTGATAACTTAACAGAACACCTCAGCATTATAGTTTCACCACGCTTTTTCCCAGCATACCTTTCGGCGAAGGTGATATTTGCAGAAATGCGGATTTTCCAGGGTGTCCGAATACTTTTGATCATATAGTGTATATGTATATAAATTTTGGTTAATTTGTTTATTTTGGCTACCTTTTTTGGTATATTTGGTGATTCTGGCTACTTCTTTGTAATTCAATTTGTCCTGTTTTACAAGTAAATCATTTTTAGCAATTTTTGTCTGTTCAGTTTGGTTTTTTTGTGACAAAGTATGACGTGTCAGTTATGCATATTTGATTTTTAAGACATGATCCGCCATATTGCCCTCGATGAAGACAAGAGTTTAGACCTTTTTTTCAATCACAGAATAATTAAGACATCCGTGACCTGCCCTAAATGCAATAGTGCTTGTATTTTAACAAAAGACCAGAAGGTCTTTAAGTGTCGTAAAAAAATCTTAAAAATAACCGTGTGTCATTTCAGTTTAAGGGCACGCGAAATTTAGCGGACTACCCATGCAAGGTTTGCACATGTTATTACATTATCATTTGTATAATTTAGGTCTTGGGGGTACGGGGGCAGAGCCCCCGTAAAGATCACGCATCACAAATTGATCGGTCCTAATGTTTTGTGGACAGTTCAGTACGTTACACTAGTTAGGTCAACTGTACGCCCTTGATGATTGGTTAGGTTGTCATGATATTTTTGTTTAAATTCATTAGTTTAAACGAAAATGACGAGTGCAAACTTTTCTGGTTAATTTTGAGGTGTTTTGTACGAAACTGCCATCTGTTTCCTATGCAAATGCGTAGTTTTCAAGATGACGATATCTCGAAAACTACGCATTTGCACAGGAAACGGATGGCAGATTCATGCAGAACACCTCAAAATTGACCAGAAACCTTTGCTCTCATTATAAAAAGAGACTGGGTCAAAAAACTAATAATTACCGAAAATATATATTATCATCTTATGCAAATTTGTATAAAATGTACTTTTTTATAAAAAAATATTTTCTACTTTCTAATATGTATGTATATAAATTTCGGTTAGTTTGTTTATTTTGGCTACCTTTTTTGGAGATTTTTTGGCTATTTTTGGCTACTTTTTCTTGCTTTTGCCTACTTCTTTCTGTTTCTTGTTAGTGTGGTGATTTTCGTTCTAGTATTATGACGTGTCAATCTTGTGAACTTGATTTTGAAGACGTAATCCGCCATATTGCCCTCGATGAAAACAAGAGTTTAGACCTTTTTTTTAATCACAGAATAATTAAGACATCCGTGACCTGCCCTAAATATAATAGTGCTTATATTTTAAGAAAAGACCAGAAGGTCTTTAGATGCCGTAAAAAAATCCTAAAAATAAACGTGTCATTTCAGTTTAAGGGCAGGCGAAATTTAGCGGACTACCCATGCAAGGTTGGCACATGTTATTACATTATCATTTGTATAATTTAGGTCTTGGGGGGTATGGGGGCAGAGCCCCCGTAAAGATCACGCATTACAAATTGATCGGTCCTAATATTTTGCGGACAGTTTAGTACGTGACACTGGTTAGGTCAACTGTACGCCCTAGATGATTGGTTAGGTTAAGTCATGATATTATTGTTTAAATTCGTTAGTTTAAACAAAAATGACGAGTGCAAACTTTTCTGGTTAATTTTGAGGTGTTTTGTACGAAACTGCCATCTGTTTCCTGTGCAAATGCGTAGTTTTCAAGATGACGATATCTTGAAAACTACGCATTTGCACAGGAAACGGATGGCAGATTCGTGCAGAGCACCTCAAAATTGACCAGAAAAGTTTGCTCTCATTATAAAAAGAGACTGGGTCAAAAAACAAATAATTACCAAAAAATGCATTCCAGTGTCCAAATTGCTAGAGAACCTACCTACCTAACCTAACCAACCTAACTTACCTAACCTAACAACCTAATATTAGGGTTAGGTTAGGTAGGTTAGGTTAGGTAGGTTAAGTTGGTTAGGTTATGTTGGTTCTCTAGTAATTTGGACACGAATGCATTTTTCTAGTAGTATTTGATGTGTAATGTTAAAATCTGGCCTCCATTTTATGGGGAAATGAACCAAAATATGTTAAAACTTTGAAGTCTCATAACTTTTGATTGGTTCATTTCCACATAAAATGAAGGCCAGATTTGAACAAAGCACATCATACACTACTAGGAAAATATATTTTGGCATCAAAATTGGGTGGAGGTAGTAATATCCATTTTTACCCTTTTTGTCAACTAGTGTAATATTATGTAGCTGAAAAATGTAAATTCTCATACATCTGGCTGCTTGCATTGCTAGATATTAACAAAAATGCTACTATTTGAATGAATTTTTAAATAAATATATGTTATTTCACTATATTTTTTTTACAATTTTACATATAGTTTGTGACTGTGACATGGGGGGGGGTTCAAAATTTTGTGACCATTTGTGACAAAGATGGGGGAGGGGGTCTAAAAATTCAGCATTTTCCATGACATCATTTATGGACAATCCCATGCTTCACTTTTTGGAAAAAATTCTCAAAGAAAAACTTTTTGGTACTTTCTTGTTATCCCCAACCCCAGACTTTTTACCAAATTGACAAATTTCATTGCCAAATATTTTTTTTTTTTAAATGTTAAGTAACTAACCAAATCTAACCTAACCTAACAACCTAATCAGGGGTTGGGTTAGGTTAGTTACTTAACATTTAAAAAAAAAATTGGCAATGAAATTTGGTAATCTGGCAAGTGGCATCTGAATCTGGCAAAAAGTCTTGGGTCTGGGATAACAGGAAAGTACCAAATTTTTTTATTAATGTTATGGATCTATATCCTGCCAATAATGCTTATCATTATCATTATTAAGGCTATGGCTTAGAGTTTAGCACCCAACTGGTGACCATATTTTTTATTTTTTTTTGGTTTCTAAGTGCAATTTTATCTCCTCTTCCCAAAACAGAATCCAAATTTGTCACAAAAATTTCGCACCTGGCAGCATTATTGCGTTAAGTTTTAGGATTGATCATTAGTTTTTAGGATCTACAAACCATACAAACTCTACAAACCATAAAAGGTAAGACTTTAATATTGATAGGTCATATTAGATTTAGGTTAGGCTAGGTAAACTTTAATAGCTATAACTCTTTTATTATTTATTTGTAACAAATTTGGATTCTGTATTTAGAGGAGACAAAACTGCACAAAGAAAAAAAAAAGTGGGGTCACCAGTTGGGTGCAGACTTTATGTTCAGGCTATCCACATTTATCCAAATATTAAGATGGGCTTTGCTATAACTAATGAAAGAATTTATTTTTAGAATTTTAAATAATTAGGTCCATATATCATAATTTCTTGAAAGAAAATTCAGGTAATTATGTTCTTAGTATATAACTGGGTTGGGCCTGAGCTTAATTTTTTCTTTATTTTTAGATAGGCTTAATTCTAATAAATACTACTATCCCAGCAAGCTTTAAGAAAAATGTCATGAACGAATCACTCCTGTTCAATTAATTCATTGTCAACAGTGGCGACTGGCCTATAGGAGCAATGGAGCGGTCGCTCCCCCTTGCTCGAAACAATAAATATTAATTTAACATAAAAAATATATTAATTTCAAGATATTAAAATAAATATTCTTAAATATATTTTAAAAATTCATGTGGCATATCATGATTCATGAGGCATTTTGAGTAAGCCTTCATACAGTACATAATATTCTAAACTTATAGCATAGCTTCAAACAGCATACTGCTGTTTGAATACAAAATAATATTGCAGCCGAATGGAGCGATAGATTTTTCGTTCAAGTAAATATAAATTATTTTACTGTTGTAATGAAAATATAAGTACAATCGCGAATTTTTTTTATAATAACAACTTTATTTTTACTAATAGTTACTTCAGTAATAATGATATAAGCCATTTATATGTATTTTATTGAAATTATTACTTATTTGTAATTAACTAGAATTGTACGTCTGGCATAGCCGCATATGTTAATACAAGTACTCTTGTGAGTGGCAGTTGGATTCGCGCTAGCCTATTGAGAGTCTATTGTGACTGATAATTGTGAACTTATGTGTGCATTAAATATGTTTAAATATCTAAGTTATTTGGAGTGTTAATAATGAATTATTAATTAACCCTCAAAATGAATAGTGTGTCAAGCCTGTTAAATGAAAAGTTTTCCAGATATACACTTGAAGACAAATTAAAAATAAAACAACTCGGAAGGCCTATTCCAAATTTAAACATAATTCAGTCAGCCATTAAGAATAATAAGCCA
The DNA here is from genome assembly GCA_023014485.1 of Bathynomus jamesi. NCBI lineage: Eukaryota > Metazoa > Arthropoda > Malacostraca > Isopoda > Cirolanidae > Bathynomus > Bathynomus jamesi. The sequence goes on from JAJOZX010002746.1 coordinate 153,019, forward strand.
TACAATCGAAAATTTAACAGTGACTTATATAAAAGATACAAATGGCTGTGTGGATGCCCAGAAAAAAGTGCATTATTTTGTTTTCCGTGTTTACTATTTGGAGGTGATAATTCTTGGACCAATATTGGAGTGACTGATTTAGCTCATCTATCGGTCAAAATAGGAAAACATGAAGCATCAGCTAGTCACATAAACAATGACGCGAATTTAGCGGTTCTAGGTAAAGTAAATATAAAAGAAAATCTTGATTCTGCTTATAAGAAAACGATTGAATGTCACAATGAACAAGTTAATAAAAATAGATACATTTTAAAAAGAATTATCAAAGCTATTAAATTTTGTGCTAATTTTGAACTCCCCTTAAGGGGTCATGATGAAAATTCTGATTCTATCAACCCTGGAGTTTTTAAAGGATTAATAGAATATTCTGCTGAATTGGATCCAACTTTAAGAGATCACTTGGAAAAGACTACGGTATTTAAAGAAACTTCAATGACTATTATACAGAATGAATTGCTTTCTAGTTCATTGGAAATATGCAGGATGCAGATATTAAAAGAGATTTCGCAAACCAGTTTTGTAGGCATTATTGCAGATGAAACCTCTGATATAGCCAATGAGTTTCAATTAGCTATCGTTTTACGCTACGAATGTGATGGCAATGTGAAAGAAAGATTTTGGGGACTTTTTAATCCAGCTTCTCACAGCGCAGAATCCATAGCTAGTGTTATTTCTGAGCAATTAAAATCCATTTTACCGCATTGTTCAGAAAAATTGATTGCTCAAAGTTATGATGGTGCTGCAGTTATGAGCGGACACATTGGTGGTGTAAATGTTGTTATAAAAAATCTGTACCCAAACGCACATTACGTACACTGTTATGCTCATCAAATGAATTTAATAATGACGCAGTCAGTATCTCGAATTTCACAAGTAGGAGAGTTCTTTAGAAATATATCATTAATTCCAACCTTTTTTTCACAGTCTCCTCAGAGATGCTCAGTATTAGATGAAATTATCGGAAAACGATTGCCAAAAACTGTTAAAACAAGATGGAATTTTAACATCAGAACAGTAAACAAGGTTTTTGAACACAGAGATTCACTGCTTGAATGCCTAGAAAAAATTCGAAATGAAACTCAACAACCTGCAACACGAGATCAAGAAGGAAATTTGCAACGACTAATGACTGATCCTATATTTGTATTTTGGCTCACTGTATTTTGCCACACTGTATTTTGCCACATAATGCCTCATGTGGACTGTTTTTATAATAAAATTGAAACAAGAAACACTGATGTAATTCTCATAAAACAAGCTGTGAGTGAACTACAATTAGAAATAGAGAAGATTAGAAATAAAATGAGTGCGATAATTGAAGAAATTGCCGAAACGTCTGATGTGTGTGAGTTAAAGAGAACAAGATCGTTAAATGATTCCCATTATTACGTGAGTAATAAAGCTTCTGTTTGAAGTGTGTGACATAATAATTTCTCAGTGCAAGGACAGGTTTTCCTTTACTGGTCATTTAGTAGCAGCACAACTTTTCGAGCGTGAACACTATCAACTTTATAGAACTTCATTTCCCACAGATGCTTTTAGAAAAACTATAACTGTCTATCCCATTTTTAATAACTCAAGACTTAAATCAGAACTAGAAGTTGTATATTGCAGAGAAGATTTTAGTGCCCATAAAGGAGCTCTCGATTCTCTTAAGTACATAATTGAAAATGGAATGGAAGAAACATTTACAGAAACGCTAAAGTTGCTAAGAATTTTAGTAACTACTCCAATGGCATCTGTAGAAGCCAAATGATGCTTTTCTAGATTAAAAAGAATAAAAACAGCTATTCGGAATACCATGGGTCAAGGTAGATTGAACGCACTCATTATGCTAGCAACTGAAAGAGATATTTCACATAATGGATCTTTTGAAAATGATGTGATAGACTTGTTTGCAAGCCAGAAAATGAGGAGAATGGATTTTGTCTATATAGCATAATTTACAAGAAAATCATAACGTGAGTAAATTTATTCAACAATTATTTTTATATTTTATTAAAATATTTTTTAATACAAATTTATGACTTCTTTTGACATATAAGTACCGTACAGAAGCACCATGTGATTGTTTATGTACTAGAATTCTAAAAATTATAAATTTTATGAAATTGCACCCCCATACATTTATACCACGAGTCGCCACTGATTGTCAATGAAGTTTTTTGACTAGCTAGCTTCATAACAAGTCTTTATTTTATTTTAGATCTGTCCTACCATATTATATTTTAATCCTCTACAGTCATGGAATTATTGGAAAAGGAAAATTTTTCATGGATTCAAGCAGACAAACTGATCTTAGTAAGTAATTTGTATAGTAACTAACTGTATAAGTTCATTATTAGAATTATAGGGTAAAAAATGAAAAAGTGAGTATTATGTACAGGATGGGCCCTGATATAAAAATGAAATTGCAGGATAACTATATACACAAGATAGGATTCAATAACAAAATGCATTAAGCAGACAAAAGTCAATATTTTTTACTAAATAACCCTTTTTGATGCAGGTTCAGAATGCCTCAGTTAAGCTTACAACTAAGAATCTTCATCATTGAGGAGCATAAAACCCAATCACTGATAACCTAACCTATTATATACATGTTTTTTTTACACTAATATCACAGACTACTTAGTTTTTATTTGATTTGGGAAGTTTGGACAAATTTTGACTTAGTCTGCTAAATTATCTTGTATAGGATTTAATTTAATTTTGGAATAGGGTAAATTTTTTGGTCGACCCTGTATATATATATATATATATATATATATATATATATATATCAGACATGGGGTGATAGTAATAGACTATTACAGGATTTTTCAAATAATTCTAATAGATCATAATTTTTTGGCTGTAATAGTAATAGAAGGCAAAGTAATAGTTAATAGTCTATTACTTTTCTATTACAGTGGCAATGGACATACTGTGTGAACAGAGAACTGAAAAAATTAACTACCGTATTTTTTGGTGTATAAGACATACTTTTTTTCCAAAAAAGGGGGTCTCAAAATCACCCTGTGTCCTTTACACTGAAGGTCATAATATTACCTTTATATGGGCTAGAAGAACTGATGGATTTTTACAAAAATTCATCATCTCTTGGTCCCTCCTGACTGTGTATTGGTTTGGCCAATTTTACACTAAGTTCCTAATCTTCCCAACCCACTGATAACAAGAAAAACAGTACATATTGCATAATGATTTACTTTTATGTTTTATAACCAGGGCTGTGGAGTCGGAGTCGGAAGCAATTTTGGTGGTGCTGGAGTCGGAGTCGGTAAAAATGTACCGACTCCGACTCCGACCTCAATATAAATTTTAATAAAATATGTTTTTGTGTGTGATATCACTGGCAGCTATGGTGGTTAAACCACTTAAATAATAAACACAATGTTTTCCATTTCAGACACTAATGCCATTAATTCATTTTTTCTTTTCAGATAATATTTTTTATTTTTAATGCTTATTTAATTTTGAGTTCTTTCTAAATTTCATAAGTTTTTAACTTTCAAGTCTAAAACCCCTTTCACAATGGCAAAGACACTTCCAACAAAGTCTGCAGTTTTTTAATATTTTACAATAACTACAGATGGGAAACATTTCGTGTGTCAGTGTATGATAGAAGATGATGATGACAAAAAATTATGTGAAGCAAAAATCAGTGGTTTTACTGGCTCTGATAAAAATGCACCAACCAGAGCATCAAATTTGAAAAGACATTTGCAGTGTTTCCATCCCAAAATTTTAGAAGTTGTCATTGAGAAAGATAGTAATAAAAACCTTCCAACTACTTCAAAGTTAACAAAAGATCAGAAATCTACTGAATGACAAGCACCACTTACAAGATTCTTTACTACAGACAAAGTTACCGTAACAATGACCACAGATGATGATGCTTCACGTGGTGGTGATGAAATGCCTCTTGTGTAATTATCATCATAGCAGATTTAGAATTAATATACCTTCGGAGTCGGATAGACAAAAAATTGAGGAGTCAGAGTCGGTTTTTTATGTGCCGACTCCACAGCCCTGTTTATAACATATAGTATAGTCTCCCGTATACTTAATACTATTTTCTTATAATGAGTATGGGTAAAAGAAACTGTATCACCATACTTTTGATGGAGGGCTTTAACAAAAGTCAGCCTCGCTGGTAGAAAATTAGACATTTTCTGACAACTAGGCAGTTGGTCATAATTTTTTTCCTGAAAAAAGGCCTTGAAAATAGGGGTGCATCTTATACACCAAAAAATACGGTAAATCTACTCTAAACTGAAATAAGCATGATTGTGAACTAATATTGTGGCAAATTTTTCCTTCAATAAAGTAAAATTTATGAAGACCTACAGTCTCTGAAATTGTAATTATTTGGTTGAAACAAATACTGTATTTGTTAACAAACTGCTTCTAATTGCATTTAAAGAGACATAAAGGTCCTTTTCAGATGAGTGAAGTACCCTACATACAAAAGTAATAGTAATAGAAGAAATCAAAAGTAATAGTAATAGAAGAAATCAAAAGTAACAGTAATGAATCAAAAGTAACAGTAATGAATCAAAAGTAACAGTAATGAAAGAAATCAAAAGTAATAGGCCCCATGTCTGCATATATCATTGATCCTATCAGCCATGCTTGCTCATAGCTATATCTCTGCAGAGTTCATGAGGGTATATATCTTGCCCCGGGTCAAAAATAAGTACGGAGACATTCTGTCCAGCAATAATTACAGGCCTGTTGCTGTCGCTTCCTGTTTCTCGAAACTACTAGAAAAACTCTTGTCCATAGGAAATCATTTAATCGGAGTAACATCTAATCAGTTTGGCTTTAAAAGATCCCACTCAACTGACCTGTGTATCTATGTACTTAAAGAAACAATATCTAAATACATTGACAGTAATTCAACTATTTATAGCTGTTTCCTAGATATAAGTAAGGCATATGATAGGGTGAACCACAATATTCTATTTGAAAAACTAGAAAACAGGAAGGTTCCCATGTACATATTAAATTTATTGAAATTTTGGTATTCCCACCAATCTTTCACTGTTAGGTGGGGCAATGTACTATCCGAGTGTTTTGGCTCCTCTTGTTGGGTGAGACAAGGCTCCTTGCTCTCCCCTATGCTGTTTAATGTGTATGTTGACAGATTAATTGCTTCACTTAACAAGGCAACAGTGGGATGTTGTATAGATAACACAAGGATAAATAACTTAGTTTATGCCAATGATATGGTGTTAATAAGTTCCTCTGTTAACCCCTTCCGCACGATGTTGCGTAGCAATGTTGCGATGAGAAATACAAATTTTTTGCATAATTCTAAAATAATTTTTGAAAGGAAAAATATGGAAAATTACAAAGTATTATTAAAAAAAGTATGAATTGTATATTTAACTTACCTAATTATCATCATTTTTATTATCATGGAAGGATCATCTGATATATGATCAAATTCATCACTTTCACAACTGTCTATGGTTTCATTATCACTCTCCACGGGTTCATACTCACTATCACTGATATCTAAGTCACTATCAGACATTTTGAATAAAAGAAACTTATTTGAATAACTAAATAGATGATCACATGTTTGCACAAAAAAGAATAATTGAGAAACTAAAATTTTCTTCGCACGAGTCACGTAAAATTAGTCGCATAATTATGTAGCTCCTCCCACATTGTTTTCCCATTGGCTGGACAATTATGATGTCATAATGACAAGCCAATACTTCGAATATTCATATACGAACCAACACAAAGCTACGAAGTTTTATTTAGAATCCACATGAAGCATTCATTTCATGGCATAAACAGTTATGCCATCGGAGCTCGCTATGATATATTACATGGCATAAGCAGTTATGCCATCGTGCAGAAGGGGTTAAAGGTCTGGATTGGCTACTAAAAGTCTGCGAAGAGTATTCGCAGAAACATATTCTTTTTAATGTTACAAAAACTAAGGTTATGCAATTTCATCCTAAAAGCTGTAATCAGCCAGCTGATATAAGGTTTAAAATGAATGGTGAGGTAATTGAGGAAGTACAAGAGTTTAAGTATTTGGGTCAAACTATTACCAGCTCCTTCAGTGATGACTCGGATATAAGAAAACAATCTCGAAGCCTGTGTGCTAAAGCGAATATGACCATAAGGAACGTTTGATTCTGTACAAGTGAAGCTAAAGACACACTTGTACTTTCTTCAGTAATATATCGGGTCCGCAAAAAAAAAAGGAGCATGACGAAAATGTTTACTGTACATTTATTTACATATAATGACAAATAACTTATTTTAGGCAAATAAGCAACAAATAAACTAAGTTAGTACCAAATTTCATGTCAATACGTCAAAAATTAAAGAAAATATAAAAGTTTTACTACAACATGTCATAATTTTACAATTTCCAAAGAAAACGAAATTATAAGACTATAAAAATTGTTTGATATGTTTGCCAGAAATGTTTACTGTACATTTATTTTTACACATAATGACAAATAATTTATTTTAGGCAAATAAGCAACAAATAAACTAAGTTAGTACCAAATTTCATGTCAATACATCAAAAATTTAAAAATATATAAAAGTTTTACTACAACATGGCATGTAATTTTACAATTTCCAAAGAAAACTAAATTATAAGACTATAAAAATTGTTCGATATGTTTGCCAGAAACCTCTACAACCTTCGTAATCAGGGCCTAAATTGATCTATAGCTTTATCTACTTGATCTTGGGTAATTTCTTCCCATTTTTGTACGATAACTTCTTTCAAATGTTCAACATTTCGGATCTTATGCTTGTACACTTTGTCAGCCAACATTTCCCATATTCTGTAGTCTACGGGATTCAAATCTGGACTATTAGGGGGCCAATCTTTTGGGTAAAGCAATTCAGGAACATTATTTTCTAAAAATTCAATAGTTGACTTAGCGGTATGCGCCCGAGCGCCATCCTGTTGGAATAAGAAGTAACCATTATTCGCCAATCGTCTCATTTCGGGCAGCATTTGTTCCAACAAAGTTTCAGTGTAATAGCGGGCGTCTACTTTGATGTTTGGCTCTATGAAAAAAACAGATGTCTTGCCTAGTTTAGACACACCGACCCATACCATTACGCTGGCAGAAAAATGATTACAGGTAGCATAAAGTCTATCATCTGGTATTTCATTTTTACGATTAACTCTTGAATACACTGTCATTTTGGGAATTTCGCGGTGGTTCTACCGTAAACTTCTTTTCGTCAGTAAAAAAGCCGAGGTCTACTTTTTCAGGAGTGATATTTCTTAACATGCGTTCAGAACAAACAACTCTTTTCTGTTCGTTAATTTCAGTTAATTTCTGCCCGTGTATCCGTTTATAAGGTTTTAGTTCAAGGTCGTTTTTAATAATGTTTCTGACGCTACTTTCGGATATGCTCAACTCATTAGCAATTCTGGACGGTGTCACGTGAGTCCCTGGTCTGCCTTCTTGACTACAAATTCTTAGTTCCACATCTCTGATGTTTTCTTCGGTTCGAACTGATCTTGGCCTCCCGCTTCCTTGTTTCCTTTCAGTACTTTGTTTCGTCGATTTTTCTTAACAGCTTGTCCAAACCTCCTTTCAACCATGGTTTATTCGGAAACTCTTGTAATAATTTTATTGCGCCATAATTTTTATCAAGTCTATAATGTTTTATTAATATTTTATCTTCTTTAGAAAAGGGCATATTATCATTTTTATTGATTAAAATTATTTAGGCATCTGAAAAAAAAATTTGTAATGAGAAAAACATTAAATTTTTACGCAGAAATTCACTTTTTTTAGTCATTGCACGTTTGTGGCCATAAAATCTTTATTTTATGACCGATTTTGATGAAATTTGTTTTATACAACTCTGGGCTCTTTTATCTTTAGCTAGATATATAACATTTAAGGGTCCGGCAAAAAATGCGGGTGTGAGCAATTTTCGTCATGCTCCTTTTTTTTTTTGCGGACCCTGTATATGGACAGCAACTCTGGGTGAATTATAAAAAAGGTTCTGGCAGGACCCTAAATTTGCTGTACAACAGGTCTTTTAGACTCTTACATAAATTACCCCTGAGATGCTCAGCTTCGCAAATGTTTGCTACCTGCAATGTCCTGAGCTTCCTGGAGGTAACAAGACATGCTCAGTACAGTCTAATGCAAAGAATTAAAAAAATCAACCAACCTGATCATCCAAGCTATCCATGAGTCCTGCCATTTATCCTCTAAGCCAGGGGTTCCCAAATTGTGTTCCGCGGAACACCAATTTGGGAACCCCTGCTCTAAGCTATGGACTTCTTGGTACGAAAATGTCTGTCTGTAGCTCCACTTAACTTCGATATTACAGTATTATTGCTAATCAATTGTATATATTTCTATCCTTAGTATATGAACTGTCATTGTATTAATAATATTTGTCATATGGACAGGGTTGGCACTAGTGGGCCCAGCCCGAAAAAACCCACCTGGGTTTTTTCAAAAAACCCCACTTGAAAAAACCCACTATTTTACCCACTTCTGGGTTTTTTCATGAAACTTAAGAAGTGCATATGCAATTATTTTTAAAAATTGTCATATAGGCGCCTATAATGATTTTACATGCAAAGCAAGCAAACATGAGTCAACAAATAGACCTACAGGTATAACTCTTTGGGTGAGGTAGCAGGTTATAGAGTCTAGACATCAGCCAATCAGGGTGTTATACATCCTGATTCTTCAGTCAACTGCATCTTCAAGGAATTTTCTACTTCTTCATGGATTGTATTTAAAAGTGGACCAGACAAATTTCGACAGGAAGGTGGAGTGTAGCTTGGTCTTAGAGTCTCTATCATTTCAATAAAATACTTAGACTCTGCACATAGAAATGGAATATTATTTGCATAAAAGAATTTGGCTATTTTGTTATCAATGACATTTTTCTGCAAAGTTGTTGTTGTCATGCCAAAATCGCTTACTTTCTTTTGAATTTTTCTTTTTTTCATCTGTAATTGTGTCAGTGGTGGTGAGGATGAGTCTGGATCATCTGAGAGGTCTATGTCATGGCAGTATGATGATGATGTACTGGCAGTATTGTCAGTCTTGTTTCTTGATTCCATGTGTTTCAAACATTTCATTAAATGCATTTTTATTCGCTCTATTTTATTACTTATTTCATTATTGCAATGTTTGCATCTAACTTTACTAGTCCCATCAATAATATTGACTTCACTCCATTCATGCCCTGATTTTCTTCCTGATCCAAAGGTCTTTGGCATTATTTAATGCAGTTATAACTTCAAACAGACTAATTCTGTAGGCTAGCAGTAAAGATAAATATGCTGTTGCCAGTTTGTTTTATTTAACTGTGAAATAAAAGAAAAAATATTCAGTAATATGAATTAAATAGATATAACTAGCTGAATTAAGTTCCCTTTGGGAGCTGTAATTCATCTACTTCCAGCAGAAGACACAGGGGCCTGTCTTCCATAGGAAGTATAGCCTAACAAATAGGATAATTTACCACACCAAATTTAGTTCAAATTGGTCCATGTTTTCCAAATTTTGTTGTGAAGCTCAATCTGAGAAAATAATCACTTTTTATGCTTAATTGCCTGGAAGGCAACCTTTTTGCTAAAAACAAGACAAATGTTATATTAATAGTGTATGGTACAGTACAGTATTATTATAAAAATAAGAATAGGTAGGTCTAATATGAACTATCATATGGACATATGAAAAAAACCAATTTTACCCGGGTTTTTCGGGTTTTAGGTGAAAAAACCCGAAAAAACCCACCTGGGGTGGGCTTTTTCAAAAAAAGTGGGTTTCTTGCCAACCCTGCATATGGACTATAGTCTGCCAATAAACCTTTTCACATATATATATATATATATATATATATATATATATAGGGTGTCCCGTAAGTCTGGAACCAAAATGATAAAAATGGCAATAAATATGCCAAAGAGACTTTTGGGGACTGTTTGTGAAATTAGAGGCTGTTTCATCATCGGTGGATGTCCTCGGAGGTCCACTGTGGTTTATCTCCTATGGATTCCATTTCCCTGAACTTTGCTACAAGTTTGCCGACACAGCTGTGTGTTATCAGCGCGTGGTCCAGATGCAATCTATTAAATTCTTCAGTGACCTCCCTCTGACTCTGATTTCCTATGAGCAGAATTACCTGGATGCGTTCTTCCTTACTCAAAGACATCATGGGCACTTGCATAAATGGAAAAACATGAATTATTTATTTTATCTTATGGCTCCAGACTTATGGGACACCCTGTGTATATATACAGGGTGTACATAAAGTCAGGATCTATTTTTGTGAAGCACTTGGAAATTATATGGAATTCAATCATAAAATGATAAAGTGGTAACATTTATTAAATAATTAAGAGTAGGATTCGACGTGTCACCCATCAGTATCCCTGCACAGCTCAAATCGTTCCGTAGCATTTCTAAACACATTCTGGAGCATTTGCGGGGTTATGTTATCTGCAGCAGTTCGTATACATGTACGTAAGTTTTCAAGACTCGTAATCTTCGTCTGATAGATGTGCGATTTGATAAAGCCCCATGCAAAGAAATCTAAAGGGGTTAAATCTGGTGATCTTGCTGGCCAAGGTCTGTTGCTTCCGCGTCCGATCCAGCAATTTGAGAAATGTCCATTTAGATAATCCTGAACAATTTTGGCATAGTGACAAGGAGCACCATCATGTTGATAGACGACGGGGATAGGATTGTTAGTACCGTGATGGTGCTCCTTCTCACTATGCCAAAATTGTTCATGATTATCTAAATGGACGTTTTCCAAATCGCTGGATCGGACGCGGAAGCAACAGACCTTGGCCAGCGAGATCACCAGATTTAACCCCTTTAGATTTCTTTGCATGGGGCTTTATCAAATCGCACGTCTATCAGACGAAGATTAAGAGTCTTGAAAACTTACGTACACATATACGAACTGCTGCAGATAACATAACCCCGCAAATGCTCCAGAATGTGTTTAGAAATGCTGCGGAACGATTTGAGCTGTGCAGGGATACTGATGGGCATCACATCGAATCCTACTCTTAATTATTTAATAAATGTTACCACTTTATCATTTTATGATTGAATTCCATATAATTTCCAAGTGCTTCACAAAAATAGATCCTGACTTTATGTACACCCTGTATATATATATTATATATATATTATATATATATATATAGAGAGAGAGCACTGTTTCCTGGAGATTAGCGAAGTTAAGTGACATTAGGTCTGGGTAGTAGTTGGATGGGAGACTGTCCTCCATGCCCAAATTATATAGCGACCCATGGTTCAGATCCCATGTAAAGCTGTAGGTCCCCTCTGTCATATGACCTTAGATGTTGCGAAGGAGGTTAAACAACTCCAATAAAAAAAATATATATATATTATGGCTAAAGTTGGTAGTAAATATATATATATATATATATTCATTGATCAATGTAAACACCAACAAAAAGTCTAGAAGTTAGATTTTTTAATGTTGGACAAATTGAAAGTCAGTTAGTAGTAGTACTGTAATCATCAGATGATAAAGATATGATAGGGATCCCAAAAGTCAAAACTGTGAAAGGAGGATCATTGTGAATTTAGCCATTTGAGTTAATTTGGAGTTGTGGTATAGGCTACATTTCGGTTTGGTAAATGAACTTAGAAATTTTTTGCATTGTTTTTAGTCTTACACTTTGCATTTTTATATTATTCATCTTAATATTTGTTTAATAATAAGGTTTATGTTGTTAAACCTTAAAGTAGATACTGATAGTATTTATGATTGAGAATTTTCCTTATCATTCCATGTGTGCAAAGTGTTTTACTTAAGCTGCCCCCTCAAATCTGTTTTTTATGGCTACATTATTTCTCGTGCATTTAGAGTACTCTACCAATTTCGAAGTTACTAAAATAATAACAACCTAGCTTATGTCTTAGAATTTGTATTACTGATACTAATTTAATGAAGCTCTAGGCCATTGCATTTATTGATTATTACATCCCTAATATAAATTATTAAAAAAATATTAAAAATTAATATACATAGGCTATTACTGTAGGATCCAAGTTGAAGCTTCAGTTGTTACTTTATGGTATCTTGACTAGAAATGTAAAGCTGTAAAAAATTAACTTAAAAAATGAGATCAGCCATCACTGATTCTAATTAGGCCCAACTAAAGATTAATTGAGTAATCATATTATTTATTGAATTTATTTTTCAGTTTTTTAAATTGTGTATGAAAGATTACATTAATGGGACCTGTTTGACCAGAAAGGAATTCCATGACTCTCCCCTTGATTCTTTTTTTGATTGCTTCGATAGTGTGTTATCATTATCAAAAAGAAGTAGTATTCATATGGTAACTAGAGAAGAGGTAAGTGCATTGGAAGGAAATTTTTTAACTGCTAAGTATTTTGCATACATTTCTTTATTTTTAGCTGACTTGGTGTGGTAGCACAGAACTGTGAAAACCTTCATCAAATTTATTTATTAATCTTTTAAAAATTTAATAGGGAATAAAATACTTTGGCCACATTCTTATTCCTTTCATTTGTTTTACATTTTGTAAAGATTATTCAGTAGCCAGTGTATGACAGTTATCCAGATTGAGAAAAATGGTTTTCAAGATTTGAATTAGGCATAAAGTTGAGGTTTAGAATATATTTATAAAGTTGTAACAATTTGCTTTATGTGCCTCAATTCTTTTTTCTGTCAATCCTTTCCATTTTAACACTAGTTGTTACCCTATATAATATAATGGTTTATTAGGTAGCTAATGGGGAAAAGGTTCCATGCTAAGGGTATATATAGCTGAATCACTTTACACCACAATACTGATAATATACAGTGGTGGGCACTGTTAACCAAAAAGTTAACTTCGTTAACCGCTAATCCGTTAACCAAAAAGTTAACTTCGTTAACCGCTAATCCGTTAACCAAAAAGTTAACTTCGTTAACCGCTAATCCGTTAACCAAAAAGTTAACTTCGTTAACCGTTAATCCGTTAATTCGTTAAACATGTAACGGAAGTTACTGATAAACCGTTAACGTTAACTTTTATTATAAAAAAAATGAAAAACACAATATATATATAATTTAATTTTCCCTCTTCTTCTCATTCTCCATTTTGTCCATGAGATGCATGTTGCCCTTCATGAAAATTAGCATACCCTATCAAAGTTTTCATCAGACAGGGATGATCTCTTGGCCCTCAGGATGTCCTTGCCCATAGAGAACAAACGCTCCACTGCAGCACTGGAGGGGATGGCTGTGTTGAACTTGATGAACAAGTCCACCAACACTTGCTCACCCAAGAAGGCAGCATCTGTCAGCAAGTCCTTGGAGTTGGTCTCCAGCCAGGTCTTGACCAAGTTCTGGGCCTTGCCCTTGAGTGACCTGTGGCTTCTGCTGCTCTCTTTTGTCTGGATGACAGCACTGAAGAAGTCATCCTCTCCATAATTATGGAGATTTTAAAGATGTGGTACCTAGAAGTACCGCCAGGACATAAAGGGTTAAGGTGAAAACGCTCCCATTGTAAGACATCAATTGACTTAATTTATGTCATCAAAGTGACATGAGAATTGAAATCTTACCTGATCAGTTTTATGGTTCTTGAAATGTATCAAGGAGACTACTAATAAGGTACTCACAGACATATAAATATACATGACTTGACAACGATTATTTTTAAATATTCACTAGCACAAACATGTTGCGCAAGAGACAGACTGCAAATGAAATGAATGTAGTTATTTGTTGTAATTGTTACATATATATTATTGAAAGTGCCTTAAAATGCTCGTGATATTTCTTGAAAGAAGTTGAAACATTCAACTCAAATGGCAAATCTTTCCGCCTGATTTTACAGTCGACCATGTTTTGCTCAAACCAATGCCATAAATAACTACCATATTTGGTAAGACACAAATTGTGGCGACGGAAACAAATATATCGCCTGATTTTGCACTGCGGAAATGGAAATTCGTTCATCACTATTAACAGTGGCGGATTAATTGCACACCTGCTCAGCACTGAAAATAATAGAAACTTTTAAACGTTTATTTATGAATTTTTTGGGTTAACGGACTTGAGTTAACGGAAGTTAATTAGTCCGATAATGATTTTCAAAGTTAACTTAAAAGTTAAATCGTTAACGAAAAAGTTAACTTCGTTAATTAACAATTAATGGATTAACGGTTTGTGCCCAGCTTTGTATATATACTGTGTGTATATATAATATATATATATATATATATATATATATATATATATATATATATAATCAGTATAATAATGAGTGGCATGCAGTCAGGGTAAGCGGGGCATGTGCCACCTACCCAGTTAACACTAGAACAGCGGAAATTTTTGCATACCCATAACAGCGAGAGGCGGTCAAATTGACCGCCACCTAATATTATTTTAAATTTACATTTACATTTGTATTTATCGAAGGAAAATTATACTTTTTACAGGTATTTAATTTTATTTGAAGTAAATAAACGGTATTTATTTATAACCATATACGATAAAACCAATTACGCTTATAAATTAATAAAACTTTAGGGTTAACCGCAAAATAATAATCCTTTTTTCATCTTACTAATAAATCCTAGTTTTTATTTCTGTGCTTTTCTATGTTGAAGAACACTTCTTGCAAATGATTTTCTTGATTACGTGGCTTGAGCATGATCCACATACCTTTTTTTTACATTTGTGACAAATTTCACAAGTTTTATTTTGCTTGCACATTCGCACTTGGCATTGTTTTCTTTTCCGGGACAATATCACATCTGTCTCTGCAGTGTCGTCTTCACTGATATCCTGCTCTGCGTCACTCTTTTTAAAACCCTGTCGTAATTGTAATGCTAGCTGCAGAAGAAAGTTGCAACGAGTAATGTTCTTACCAGTAACTTCCCTATAGAGAACAGCTGCATTGATTCCAGCGAGGTCCAACATATTATAGAAAACATGAACGGGCCACCTTCTTGAACCAGCTTTAGTGCTGTATTTGCGAGCCATCTGATCAACTATATCTACTCCATATTTTGTTGAATTGTAGTAAGTCACAGTTTCAGGGGTTCTTTTTGCATTATCTTCAACTTGAACACAGCTATGCACGCTGCTCAGAAGAATCACATTTTTATTTGGTTTGCATTGATAGACAGTTAGCGTTGCTTGGTCATTTTTCAAAACATGAGTGTTGAACCTTTTGTCTCGCAAATTCTTGATGGCAATTGGCACTTCTTTTCGGGCACGATTCATTGTCCCAACAAGGGTAGTATTTTTGTGTTGTAATTTACGACATAAACTCACTGAAGTAAAAAAGTTGTCAGTCGTAATGTTTCTTCCTTTGCCAAGGTATGGTTCGACAAGTTGAAGAACTACATATTCTGAAAGCGGTTGGTTTGATGGGCGCTTTGCATCTTTACCAAGGTATGGGAATCCGTTCAAGAAGTATTTTGACTTGGTATCAGCAGCTATCCAAAATTTTATACCAAATTTGTCTGGCTTAGTGGCAATGTACTGGGTAAAAGGGCACCTTGCTTTAGTGGGGAATAACTGTTCATCAACAGTTATATATTCGCTTGGTCTGTAGCAAGCAATGCAATTTTGGGTGAACCGATTCCAAACTTGAGATGTCAGTGCAAATTTGTCCGTTTTCAGCCTTTCAGATCTGTTAGACTTCATGTCAAAATGGAGGTATCTCATAATTTCTCGAAAGCGATCTCGTGCCATTGTTTCACGAAAGAAAGGAGGTCCCCACTCTTTTGACCAGAGATCATCAGCAGGTTGCCCCTTGGCCAATATTCCTCGAGCAAACATGATGCCAATAGTAGCCATAATTTCTTCCAGTGACACAGTCCATGAAGTAGTTTTCAATCGTCTATGAGCTTCTGCTTGAGTACACTTTTGTATATATTCAAAATAAAATCATCAATTAGCAATCTAAAAGCACTCAAAAAAATCATTTTCAGCAATTTGTCGTTTGGCATAAACTGTGGGGCCAGGTTCTTCACGTACAATATTCTGTGATCGGGTTTTCCCCTCATTTCTGTTGCCTTGTTCAATAACCTCCCATTCTGTGCCATCCTTCGCCGTTAAAACTGAACCAACTTCAATCAAAGCAGGAGTTTCGCATCGCTTTTTTCTTCCCATAAAGCCTCCCATCTTTCCTGCAAGTAATAAAGCACAATGGTAAGTTGCTATTACAGGCCCGTAGCCAAACCGAATGAGTAGGAGGGGTGGAGAAATTGATAGGGGGGACAATGAAGGAATATATATATATATATATATATAATATATATATATAATATATATATATGGTTCTAATTCAATTCGGCAAACAGTGGTGAAAAGTGCCGAGTTTTTCCGGGGGGGGGCAGAATGTTTTACAGGGTGGGCTTTGCCCCCCTCTTGCCCCCCCCCCCCCGTGGCTACGGGCCTGTGCTATTATAATATTTATATATATAACCATAATGGTTCTACAATATGACACGAAATCATTGCTAATCATCATCAATAAACTTATGCACGAATCGCCATACTGAAACTGACAGAGATGTAAATATTTATTGTACTCACCCGCAACATGACCAGCATTGAACGTTTTATTAGCTGAATCAGTTTGTGCCTGGTCATCACTTTCTTCATTTGACTCAGATGATGAACTTTCTGCCTGAGGAATATAATCATCTTCACCATCATCACTGTCCAATGATATATCACTTCCTTCTGAGTTTGATTCTGAAATTGCTTGCAAAGATCGAAGAATTTCTTCATTTGAAAGAGAGGGGTTTGCACACATGCTTGCAGCTTGGAAGCGCAACACACACTGAACCGCCGTGTGTTGTTGTCAACAACATACAGCGAGATTGAACATGTTATGACAAGTCTTTACAGCACTCCTGTATTGCTTTTATGAGAAACGGTCAAAGTGACCGTTTCGCTGTTATAGTAATATCGCTGAATATCTTCTGAAATAATTAGATATATTGAATCATATTATACCACAAAAAGGTTATTGGCGTAGTGAAGGCATTCATGGAATATGACGGCGAACTAATCCGAATTAAGCAAGATATGCTAATTAAATTTGGAAAAAGCGGTCAAAATGACCGCTTCGCTGTTCTAGTGTTAAAGGTCAAATTATAAAAAGTCAGTATATTACTACAGTAATTGAAAACTAATATAAAGTTATGATGCTTGTACAGGGAAACCCCAATTATTGCGGTTAATGCTGCCAGGAAAAAACTGCAGTAAGCGAAACCACAATAATCGGGAACCATAACCTATGGGAAATAGGTTATTGTTGCCGAAATTTCCAAAATGATAACTAAAACTTTAATTATCAATTTTTTACATCGGGTATTTATTCATGTACGTATTTAAATAAAGGTAATAAATGAAATGCAGTTTTTAGTTTTAAAAGTTTATTGCAGTGCACCAGCATGTGCACAAAAAATGCATGAAATGTTTTATTTTTTGGCAAAATATTTTAGGAGATTTGTTTGCTTTGAATTTTTCTTCTCTTGGTACATTACTCTATAACAGCAAATTGAATTTTAAATTTCTCGGCGCACCTTCATTGCACGTTCGACATTAGGATCTCCATCCATTATTTTCTGCTTGAGAGATTCACAATCACGAAACATTTCATCAAGTTCTTTTAGCGTGAATTCTTTTGTTGCCATTTCAATTTCATTTTCTTCAGCGTTGCCATCCTGAACATTGTACGCCCGCTCTTGTTCTAGATTAATAAGATCTTCATCATTAAGGTCATTATCATGACTGGAGCAATTCTTGAACACTTCCATTATCTATTTCTGTTGTAGCTTCACTATTTCTTTTAGAACTCATTTTATATCAGGGGGGTTTCTTGTCAATAAAATAACAGAATAAGCAGCGAAATGACGTGCACGCTATGGAGGCAGCAGCGATACTGAAGCGTGCTTGAATTCAGCGTGTATATATGCAGGGCTGTGGAGTCGGTGATAAAATTTGCCAACTCCAACTCCGACTCCAAAAATTTTAACATTCTGACTCTGACTCCAGAAATCTGACTTGTATAATTATGACTCCGACGGAATGTTAAGGCCAAATTGATTACGATTAGCTTTATTAGGCCAATGGAGATTCATAAAGAAGGCATTTCATCACCACCACATGACCATCAGGTTACTTAGTGGCTGTAACTATGCCTTAATGGTTTTTGTATTATTATAAACATCTGTAACAAAATGTACTAACCTAAACTGAATTTGTTCTTAAAAAAAGGATCGCTTCCATTGAATCTTCTTTCAGTGATGCTTATCAAAATTATCAAATTGAAATCTAAAAATCTGAAAAAGATTTAGGGTTGCTAGTACAAAATTTTTAAATTTCCTTATTATTAATTATGTTAATTAATTAATTATAATTCTTATTAATTATAAGCAACTATATTTATATATTATTTATATATTTATATGTTATATATTATATATTATATTATATATTAAAACATTAAGTTAAATCTATTTTATTCATAAAATTGAGCTAGGCCTAGGCCTAGGCTGCTATGGTTATAATTGAAGGATTTGCACCAACTCCCACTCCATCCAACTATGCACTTCCAACTCCACGACTCCGACTCCACAGCCCTGTATATATGTATGTACGAACATACATAGCGTTTGTAAATTTTTGGTTGGCGCGAAAATACCGCAATAACTCGAATTATTAGCGCAATAATCAGTTTTTTAGTATCAAATTGTAAACTGCAATAATCGGGGTTTCCCTATATATATATATTATATATTTTTTTTTTTTAAGTTCGGGAAGAACCGATTCGCCTCTATTTAAAAGGGCATATCTCAGCGGAAAAACAAAGAAAAAGTGAGAGGAAAGACAGAGGAAAAAGAAAGGGTGGAGGGGACAGTCGAAGTGGAAAAAGACCAAGGATGACAAGGACTGCAGGGTCGAGCCCCATCATCCTTGGGTGCTAGGGCCGGGAGGGCGCACGTGAAACCTCCAGGAACAAGCACGTACAAACGAGCACAAAGAGCACTCAAGAGCACGAGCTTAGAACCCCCTTGCGGGATATATATATATATATATATATAATATATATATATATATATATATACTGTACCTTACCTTACAAAGATTCCGCGCAATGATTTCTCATTTCGCGAAGGTCAAGCTTGTTGCCCCTCCTCTCGAGTTGGCCAGGTGAAGTAGTGAGTTGGATTCTTGCGCTCCCCACCTCACATAGCCAGGTATGCCTGGCTCATCGGGGATTGTTCTGAGCCAAGCATCTAGTGTTTTGAAGATTTTCCACTGCAACTCCCTTCATGTTTCTTAAGTCTTTGGGCAACTGATTAAACAGTTTTGGTCCTCTCGCTACAAAACTTTTCTTTCAGGGTTAAGGATGTTCCCTGTCTCGCCTTCAATTTGGGAATATGACAGTCTACCGCTTCTACTTTCCACCATTGTTTGGGGAGTTATGGGATTCAGAGTAAGATTAGGGACTAGTTTCTCCATTATTTTCCAAGTGTAAATAATGGTGTATCTCTCTCTCCTCCTTTCCAGTGAATATAGGTCTAGTTCTCGTAACCTTTCCCAGTAATTTAGTTCTTTGCACCCATTGATCTTGGCTGTGAAGCTTCTTTGGATCCCCTCCAGCTGTCTAATGTCTTCTTTTTTATATGGGGATGTTAGGACTGAGCAGTATTCCAATTTGGGTATTATCAGGGTTTTCAGTAGAGGAATCATTACATTCCTATCCCTTTGTTTAAAGGTTCTCAATATCTGACCTGTTATTCTCTTTGCTCTGTTTACTGCTATCTTATTTTGTGTTTAAAATTTCGCATCATCTGTCATTACAACCCCTAAATCTTTTGCTCTGGAATTTCTCTGAATTTCCTGTCCATTTGGGGTATAATTATTCCATGGACTTTAGGTCTTCTCTTTTTCCGTACCATAATAGCTGAAATTTCTTGGTGTTAAACTTCATATTGTTGTCTTCCATCCACTTGTAGATTTTGTTTGTCAGTTTGTAGAGATCCCATGTCTTCTGGGTTTCTTACTTTTCTACTGATCTTTGTGTCATCCACAAAGGATGTTACTGTGCTGTCTCTGGTAACATCCTCATCTATGTCAGTTAATATGATTATGAAGAGTAGTGGAGCTAATACTGTTCCTTGTGGTACTGAGCAGTGGTGTAGTGCTAAATAAAGAAGTGAGGGAACACATTTTGAAAGTATTACTCAGATGCGGGGAGGACAATGGCGAGCGCGGCGAGCCCATACAGCTGGGGGTCTGGGGGCACTGTAAGCTCCCCGGGAAATCTTTTGAAATCTGACCAATTTCAGGAATATTTTGAGGTCATATGCACTGGATATTAGGATATATTCCAAGGTTGAAGATGCAGTATTTCCAGGGTCATTAGATATATAACATCCAGTACGATCAATAAAAATAGCTAACACCTGGAATGATTAACTGAAAAAAAAGTTAACAACTGGTACGCCGTGGTGACTGTTTCACCACATCTTTATAGGCTAGCATTGCCTCAGTCGAAGCTAAAAGAAATGAAACAGTTAATGATTCTTTCTCATACTTCTTCTAGGAGTGGGAATTAAAATTTCATGATGTTAGAGATTTGTAAGTTTGGATTTATTTGAAATAGTAAGGGAACGCCGTTCCGTCTACCAAAAAAAGTAAGGGAACGCCATTCCCACGCGTTCCCACAGCACTACACCACTGGTACTGAGCTGAGGACTTCTGATGAAGATACTTCTTGTACTGTAACAATTTGCCTCTGCTCACTAAGGAAATTATATATCCATTTCCCTACTTTTCCTATTATTCCCATATATTTCAGTTTATGTATTATGATTCCATGGTCACACTTGTTGAATGCTTTAGCAAAGTCTGTGTATAGTACATCATAGTTTTCATTACTTTCAAGTGAATCAATAATGCTGTTCTAGTGTTCCATTAGTTGTGATAGGCATGATCTGCCTGACCGAAACCTGTGTTGGTTATCATTGAATTTTTTCTGAGTTTCCAAAAAGTCATAGATTTTCTAACTATTCTTTCAAATATTTTAGTGAGATGAGATGTAAGCGATACTGGCCTATAGTTTTTGGCCTTGGATCAATCTCCTTTATATATTGGGACTGTGTTCGCGCTCTTCAGGATGCCCAGTATTTCTCCCGTGTCTAATGATCGTCTCCATATCCAGTATAGGGGCTCAGCGATTGCATTCTTGCAGTTTTTGATCAGTGTGGCATTCCATTTATCCAGTCCTGCTGCTGAGTGTGTTTTTAGTTTCCCTATGGCTTGTGTAATATCATCCATCGTAAAGTCAAAATCCATTATACTTTCCCCTTGTGGTTCTTCTTCAAAGAACATGTTTCTATCACATCAATTTGTCAGTTTTTGGGATACTGAAAGATGATTCATACTGAGCTCTTAATATTTCAGATATTTCTGTTAGATCATCAGATAAATCACTGTTCTCATTTTTTTAAAGGTCTGATAGTCGCATCATTTTTCGACTTTCTTTTTGTAAAATTATAGAAGTACTTTGAGTTAGCCTTTATCGCTTCTATAGTGTCGTCGTCTTCTTTTTCTGTATGTTTCTCGATTAGTTCCTGTATGACAACATCGATACTTTGTAGTTTATCATTTAATATTTTTCTGATGTTACTTTGACAATTACTTAATTTTGCAGTCACTCTTTTTCTCTTTTGGAACAATGCCCTCTTTTGTCTTTCGAACCTGCTTCTCTTTCCTCTTTGTTGTATCTTTGGGACATGTTTTTCCACAATTTCTAATGTCTTCTCCTCTAACTTCATTAGCACCTCTTCCATTGTCTTGGCCTTGAAAATGGTTTTCCAATCTATTACTTCCATGCTGGATGTCATATCTTCCCAATATCTTCCCAGTTTATAGCTTTGGAGTGAAAATTAAAACGTTCAAATTTGCTTCTTTCTTTTGCGCGTGTTCTTTCCTTTCCTGTTACCTTTATATTAGTTATTTCAATGATGTTGTGGTCTGATATCATAGTTGGGGATATTTCTACATTATCAATTAGATTACTGTTGTTTGTGAATACCAAATCTAGGCAGTTGTTTTTTCTTGTGTTTTCTGTTATTTCTTGCATTAACATAAATTCATCAACTAAAGCTAGTTAGCATTTTTACCTGCTCCTGGTCTTCTCGTGTGCCCCCCCTTGTCCTTGTGCATACATAGATTTTTTCCTATCCTTTTATATTTCATGAATGGGAAATTAAAATCACCACAGAGAAAAATATTTGGGGTTGGAGAGTGTAGATCTTTTACTATGTTTCTTACCTCTGTAATGGAATTTGAAAATTTTGAGGTTGGCGTGTTTGGGGGTCTGTACATTACAATTAGTACCATATTTAATTTTTCAATTTTTGCTGCTACACATTCTACGTAGTTGTTTGAGGTACTTATAGCCATTTCTGTTATGTGCCTTTTGTGTGTGTAAATAGCACATCCTCCTTTACGTCTCACTGTTCTGTTGGCTCGGAGGATATTATAGTTATCAATTTGTATTTCTTTTTTGTCAATACAGGAGTCACAATTTTCACAGTTCGCCTGGCAGTCCTTTAGATGAGTTTCCGTGAGGCATGCAAAGTCTGCTCCAGCTTCTTGCATGAGTCCTTTCAGGTATACAACTTTGTTCGTAGAATGGTTTGATTTAAGGCTCTGTATGTTGGCTAGGATTATTTTTATTTTTTCTTTCTTTTTCGCATACAGGTGGTTCCGATTTGTTTTCCAATGGGGGTGCTGGTTTCGTTGCCTTGTGGTCCTCCGAGAATTTACCTCGTTTTATCTTTGTCGGTACCTGTTGTCCCAATAACGCATGAAACGCCTTTGTTCACACCTGTCTGGCTCTCGGATTTCTATATTTATATTTGTCAGCTGGTTTTGTAATTGCTGGAGAGTATTTAGCAGCTGAAATGTGTTGGCTGCATCTAAATATATATATATATATATATACACGGTGAACCAAAGGTAGGTGGACAGTAGGTTGAATACGGTTTGTGTTATATTATATTATAACTATGGTGTTCATTATAACTATGGTGTTTGGTTTTATTATATTAAATATTATAACTAAATTTATTTAAATTTTATTTTGTATTATAGTATACAAAAATTAAATATGTATTCTCAAAATAAACGTTATCATTTACTGTCCACCTACATTTGGTTCACCCTATATATATATATATATATATATATATATATATATATATATATATATGTATAATATACACATTTTAACTGCAAACAACACGCAGTATAATTAATGTAAAGAATGACGCTTGTGTGAAGAGCGTCTGCTTCTACACAAGTGTTGTTCTTTACATCAATTTTACTGTGTGTTGTTTGCAGTTAAAATTTATATATGTACGGCATGAGAAGGTACCCCCCTCAGGGCATTCGATTCCGCTCGTATGTAGGAGAATTATGATTTCTGATTGAATGAGGACCTTGGTGTAGTGGATAGCATGTCTGACCAGCAATTGGATGATCCTGGGTTCAATTCCCTGGAGGTGCCTCACTTTTCATTTGTTCGTTCTTTCTCCTCCTCTTGTGTGAACGCTCTTCTACACACAAGCATCATTCTTTACATTAATTATACTGTGTATTGTTTGCAGTTAAAATGTATATATGTATGGCATGAGAAGGTGCCCCCCCTCAAGGCATTCAATTCTGCTCATATGTAGGAGAATTACGATTTCTGATTGAATGAGGACCTTGGTGTAGTGGATAGCATGTCCAACTGGCAATTGGATGATCGTGGGTTTGATTCCTTAGAGGTGCCTCTTTTTTCATTTGTTCATTCTTTCTCCTCCTCTTGTGCGGACACTCTTCTACACAAGCACCATTCTTTGTGTATATATATATATATATATATATATATTAGTGATGTAGCGGAGTCATTTTTTCACATCCCGCGGATGCGGATTGAGGATGTTTGATTTCAACATCCGCGGATGCGGATGTCTACATTTTCGTTATTTTTTAGGATATATCGAGATTTGTTGTGTTTAACGTATATAATAAGTTATTATATAGAGAGAGCTGTAGCTATAACGTAGTATAATTGATTAATTGTACAATAATGCTGTACTTTCTCTGAACATATAAAATAATATCAAGCAGCTAACTAATATAGAAATCAATTAGTGAATTCATCTGCAAATAAATTCGTTATATTTGTTGAGTTTCAGCCACAATTAGAAACCATAATTGTGTTACCAGGATGCGGGACGTGAACCCAACTCAAAGCACCCCACCGACTCTTTCCCCAACCTCCACCCTTATAGAAGAGATCTTTAATTAGCTGATAACTATTTATATTAAGTTTAAAGTTTTATAGGCATATTATAAATGAGTAATTAAAATAAAGTAAACTAAGATGTCATCGTTTAATGTTCAAACTTAATTATAGGAAGGTTATGCTTAAGGAACATTAATTTTTCTGCCTTTTCTGCTGCCAGTCTGTTTCATCATATATTAATCCAGCACTGCTAAATAATCTCGCGCTTGGTACGTTTGTTGGAGGACAGGCTAAATGCTTCTTGCAAGTTTACTCAAGTATGGATAGATATTCTGCATATTTTTCCACCAACTAATAGGATTGTCACATGCAGCCAGGCATTTTTCTTGGTGATAGCTCTCGATCATTTTTACTACATCTTTTGACATCGCGTAGGTCTCGTCATTGCTGCTTGACTCAAGAAATGAGAGACAGATTTGTGATAGATTGCGTTGAAGGTGTGGTTCTGTCACAGAAACTTTTATTCTTTTGGTGTGTGGCGAAGCGACAGATTCAAGAGATTGAAGCTCTTCAATTGCTTTGCCAAGTGATGATTTAACTCGTTCTAATGTACTAGGTGAAAATAACTTAGCTTTGTAACGTGGATCTAAGTAGGTTGCAAGAGAGTAACTTCATACAAGAACAGCCTCTCGTCTTGTCGCTTGCATCACTTTTGCGCACAATGAACTAGTTCTATTAATATAGTAGAATTTGATAATTTCCGCTTATTAATGACATTTTATCTCAACGGTCCACATCCGCATGACATCCGCAGTCCAAAGTGCGGATGCGGGTGCGAGAAAATGTGCGGATGTTCCGCGGATGCGGATGCGACCTATACCACTAATATATATATATATATATATATATGAAAATTATTTCATGAAAGTAACATGTGAAAAATATTTATGATGAAAAGAACCACGAGGGAAAGGAAACACACACTGGTGCTCAACCGCTTTTGTCTAATGACATTCTCAGGAACACTGAAGTAAATAAAAAGTTCGAGACTATATATAGGTCACAAAAAATAGAGAAATAAAAATTGTGGGAGGAGCATGCAAAGAAACAAAATATATTTACCTTCTTGCACACATTTCAGGACTTATTCCAAAGACTTAAGACTACGAAGGTAGATCTGACTAATGACGACTAAACCGGTGCTTCTTTGATGTTTTCTTATGCTGTGCGTTAGGCTGATCTCGTTGCGGACACCAGCAGTAATCCGCCATCATATTTGTATGCCATCTTCCTTGATATCTTCTTTCCATGGTTTTGATGTCCTGGTGAAATCATTCCCCTTGCTCCTCACTGACATCTCCGAGATTTTCGGAAAAATGGTCAAGATGCGAAAATAAGAAGTGAACTTTCAGGCTCATGTTGCAGCCTAAGGCGCAAAACTTTTTAAGCATATTTTCCACCAGTCTCATAATTTTGGCTTTTGTAATTTCCCAAGAAGTTTTCAACGACATCTTTGAAACCAAGCCATGCTTCTTTTTCTTTATTGGTCATTGTGTTCAGGAAATGATCGTCTGTCAATAACTTTCTAATCTGAGGACCTATAAAAACACTTTCCTTTATTTTCTCATAGCTAATCTTTGGATATTTTGAACAAATGTACTTGAAACACTCACCTTCTCTATTCAATGCTTTGACATACTGCTTCATCAAGCCTAACTTAATGTGCAAGGGTGGTAGGAGGATTTTATTTGGTTCAACTAGATGTTCATGTAAAATGTTCTTTGATCCTGGGGTAAGATTCTCTCTAGGAGGCCAAGTTTTCCTCTTCCAGTGCTGGTCACGTGCTCGACTATCCCATTCGCAGATGAAACATGGCATCTTAGTGAATCCTGATTGCTGCCCAAGTAACATGCAAAGGACTTTGAGATCCCCACACAATATCCATCTGTGATTTTGATACCAAATTTTTTCCAGAAGCAGTTTTATGTTATCATAGGTCTCTTTTAAATGAGTAGAATGGGCCACTGGGATTGATGCATATTTGTTACCGTTGTGCAGTAACACTCCTTTTAGACTGGTTTTAGAGGAATCTATAAACAACCTCCAGTCACTGGTTTGGTATTCGATGCCTAGCTTGCACACTAATCCTGTGATGTCCTTGCAAAATATCAAGGGACCATCTTCGAAAAAAGGCACGAAGTCTTTCTCACGATTTCTATACCAAGTGAAGTATGTGTCGGATGACAATAAATTGTTCTCCTGCAATCTAGACCCCAAAAGTTCTGCAGAGTCCTTAGGCAGATTCAAATCCCTGACTAAGTCATTTAGTTCGGCTTGGGTTAATGGTTTAGGAGGATCTCGGTCAGCTGTTGGCTGTTCATTGTCTGGATTTGGAGCTGAATCTGAATTGTATTGATCCAGACTCTCGGGTGGGCGGGGAATAGGAACTTCTGGACCATGGGGTACTGGCCTTATTGCAGATGGAAGACTTGGGTATTGAAGGCTCTCTTTATTCTTTGCATTATAACCTTTAACATTGCAAGAACAGAAGTAGCAGTCGTCGGTATGGTTTCTAGGCTCGCGCCATACCATAGGGATCCCAAATGGCAAACTTTTCTTTTTACCTTTGCTCCAATTCCTTAGTGCCGCAACACACGTAAGACAAACCTTGTTTTGGAGCCCAACTTTTGTCTTGATCTCCTAATTTAATTCCAAAATAAGCATGATAAGCTCTCTTAATGAAGGTCGTTACATTTGTCCTTTGTTTTACAACATACCGACCACAAATATAACGAAATATGTCTGGACTATGGGTACATCCTCTAGAAGCCATTATTAAAATTTTAAAGACGTAATGTTAGAATTATCTATCCGAAAAATATGAAAAAACGAAATTAATTAAAGATAAAAAAGGTAAAAAATTACAAAACGCCCCAAAATTGTTTTGCTAATAACTTTAAAACTGTGGGTGATAGAAAAAAACTGGTAGCATTTTTTAATTCAGCGCAGCGAACTGCTTCAGAATCACAACTCAAAATAAAGAAATCGATTTTCATGCAGACCGGTGTTATCAGTATTAACCCTTACCTTTTTTTCAGGAAATATTTTTATAATTGTGATACTGATAACTTGATAAGTTTAATTTCAAATTATTGATAAAATTATTTGTTCTAAACTTCAATGCGCAATGGCAGAGAGACTTCCAACGAAATCAGCTGTGTTTGAACACTTTACAATCACTAAAGATGGAAAACATTTTGTGTGTTGAATATAGGTTGAGTCTAAAAAGTAGCCTGATGATTCACGTGGTGGTGATGAAATGCCTCGTGTTACCATTTACCAATTTAGCAGATTTACCATTAATATATATTGACCTTTTATGAAGGAGTCGGGAGTCGGACATTTGAAAAATAGAGTCGTCGGAGTCGGAGGTTTTGTGTACTGACTTCACAGCCCTGTGGAGTACACTTTTCCTGTGTGGGATGGCCCAACCCACACAGCTCTAGTTGATTGGATGGAATTGAGTCTTTTCTTATAAATTTCCTGCCTCTTACAGCAGTCTCTATCTCTCTCCACTGCAATTATAATGAACACTGCTCTTCTGAACTCTCTAACTGCATGCCTTCCTCCTTTAATGAGAGCATGCAGTACCAGCCTTTCTACACATTCTCGTCCCTTTTCTGTCCAACTCTCTAATGAAAGGGTTAATCAGTATTCTCAATCTTTCATCTATTTAACCAGTCAGTTCTGGAATAACCTTCCTCCATCCATCTTTTTCCCTGTCTATGACCTCTTCTCTCTCAAACATAGCGTGTCCAGGTATTTAGAAACTTTGGACCTTTATTTCAGATCCCTTTTTCTAAGGGGGTGCATTTTTGTGGGCATTCACCCTTGACCCCTCTTTAACTGGCAGGTTTGTCATTTGTAACTTAGGTGGATTATCATGATTAAAATATTCTTTTAGTAAAGTATTCTGAAGTTTTTTTTTTAATTTGTATTTTTTAGTTTCATAATTCCACCAATTGGATGAATACTGAAACAAGGAATGAGATATGGTCTCACATTATGAAAACACAAACTGATCTGAGGTCAGTTTATATGAAGGAGAAGTTAAGTGAACTCCATCATTTGACAGATTTTGACTACACTGTTAAAGTAAGACTGGGTCTAATGCATAATTATTTATTATTATAGGAAATATAAGGAATGAATACTGTTTACTGATGTGAAATCGGCTGTAATGTCATATATTTTGTATATTTTTCATGCCATTATGTAGGTAGACCACTTATTCACTTTAGAGCTGGCCTGAATTAGAGAAAAGGTTTGAAAGGGAATCTAACATAGGTAAATATAATGAGAGAAGAGGTACTGGTTGTCTATCGTAAGTGTAGTCCATTTTAGTGATTATTCTGGACAGCAAAAGAAGAATAATGCATTAAGAAATGGAAGGAAAATGCTTTCCTTCATTATAACTAGTTTCTAGTAATTTTTTTACTTAATTACTAGGGATGTACCGATATCGCTTTTTAGCCGATAAACGATACCAATAAGTGAAAACAGTATCGGTCGATAACCGATACCGATATCCAGCTAGGGTTTACTAGTTTGTCATATTTTTGTAACATATTCATAATTTATTTTCTGTGTTGAAAAATTGTCGTCAAAGCAATAATCCTTTTCATTAAAGATGGCAACACTGCATTAGATGTCATAGTTTTGTTTGTTATACAATTGGACTGTGGGCCTATGTTGGGCTTAGTAAATATGTTTTTTGGGGAACTTAGCTCAGAGATATTTGGGAGCACCATCAACAACAGTTGCGAGCGAATGTATGTTCAGTATTGGAGGAAACATTGTCAGTGCTGCTAGAAATCGGCTCTCCCCTGAACATGCAGAGGAGTTGCTATTTTTACATAAGAACTTAACTCTTGTGAAAAAATAACGAGTTATGTGAAGTGATAAAACAATAAAATATTGGAAATTTCATCCTCTAAATAGTCTTTTATTCATAATTTTGGAAAAATCGTACTTTTGAAATATCGGCCGATACCGATATTTTTAAAAATCTACCGATATCACCGATACCGATATATTGGTACATCCCTATTAATTACCATATTTTCTTAAAAAATATTTGAAAGTGGTAACATTTTTATCAGAATGATAGCAAAAATTGGAGAGCCAATTAGTTATTTTCAGAATATTATGGATGTATTCCCAATTTATATTTTATTTTCAGGTGTTTTAACACTTTCTTTTAAAGAGTAGAAATGTTAAATTTTTTTAGGTGTGTGTGTCAAGTAACAAATCGTCAGAACTGAATGAACCCCTTTTAAGCTTGTATCTACATACAAAATTATCAAAAGAAGGTGAAACAAAATGTCTTCATTTTGAAATGACTTCAGAAGAACTGTTGAACTTCATAACGCTTTTGAGAGATGGTCACCAATCTTTTGATAAACTTAATGATGAATAATAATTTGTATTAATGTGTTGTTAATTTTATTTGCGTACGTGGTTGGTTCTGTCAAAACTTGTATAATCTCACTTTTTTTAATTTATTTTGGTTTGGAAAAGGTGCGAAATGTTTAGCGACTTTAAACTAGAAAATAAATTTCAGTTTACTCAGTCCAGCATTTAGACATCCCACATTACGACTCAAGAAGATTTAATGCATTAAAGTTCCCCGAGTGTGATAAATATTGAAGGATAAGTCATTTCTGTCTTTTCATTATTATTTGTTGGATTTAGCTTCTAATATAAGTATATGTTCTAGTCTGTAAGTTCTTCAGTTAAGCTTTTATACAAATTTGTACTGTAGGATTTCTAAAACAAAACAAATTTGCATTTAAATGTTCAAACTACAACACAGCATGTCCTAGTCTGTCTGTCTAAGTTCCCTTTAGTTTTTCAACTTAAGAGTCACTTTTTTTCACTTTTATACGCACTGATAGACGATATAACCCGTCGATAACGATTAAGAGGTTAAGTCTGTTGTTATAATTATTATAATAATTATAAATATTTATAAAAAGTTTTTAATCATATCTATTATTACTGTGATTATAATTATATCTAATTAGTAGATTTAAGCCTGTAAAGCGTGCACGCTTGCTAAAGGCAGTTTACAATTGTATACAGCATCTGTATTTAATAATGAAATTATATTCATCTATGAAAACTATATATATTTGTAAATAAATAAAAAATTATTATTATTATTGTTATTATTATTGAAGTAATAAGGAACACGCAGGGTTAATAAACATTGAAATTAAATCCTTGTTATAGTTTCTTCTATGTTGGTTCTTGCGACAATAGTCAATTAAAAAAACCGCAAACGAAAATGGTATTCAGTGAACGAATCAAAGGTTGTTCACCTAACACCATATATAAAACTGTTGATAATCAATTTAGAATGAACTTCATACCGTTTTAGTTATAATATATATATATATATATATATATATATACAAAGGTGGGCAGTTGTGCCGCAAAAAGTTGCGGCGCAACTTGCGGCGCAACATTTTTGGTTGCGCTTGCGGCGCAACTTTTTGAAAAGGGTTGCGTGCGCTTGCGGCGCAACTTTTTGAAAAGGGTTGCGCTTGCGCGTGCGGCGCAACTATTTCAGCAGAGTTGCGGTTGCGGCTGCGGCGCTACAAAAATCGTTGCGCGTGCCCACCACTGTATATATATAAAACACACACACACACACACACACACACACCTTCCGTTATCTGCTCCCATGCCAAATTTAAACGTTTCTACAAGATTCCACAGTTTTTTTTAACAAGTTTAGGTACTTTTCCGCAGAGGTGGGTAAAGTACTTTTTGTTACTTAAGTTAAAGTACAAGTAATCTTTAAAAATGTACTAGAGTTAAAGTACACGTTATCAAAAGTACTAAGTTGAAGTACAAAAGGTGTTTTATAATGTACTTAAGTACTGAAAAGTAAGTAGTAGGCTACTTTTTCAAAAATGAAATAAAATACACTACAAATATATAATATAAAATAAACATCATTATGGCAAACAGACTTCATTAGGATACAGAATTAAGATTATTATTCTGATTAGTTAATGAAACCCAAATGTTTTGGTGAACAAAATCTGGAATAATCTGTTTTGGTGTCTTCCCCCTCTCAATACCTGACATTGTGAGAGGTGGCAGATTGAAAGCGGGTTTTTCCAGAATGTGTGTACCAATTTTGAATGAAATTGTTAAGCATACAACTATTTTGTTACTTCGTACTTTTCAAATTTTTCCCAAGATTGTACTTAAGTTAGAGTAAAAGTATTACAAAAAAAAAAAGTACATTCTCCAAAAAGCTACATAAGTATATCTACTTCACTACTACCCACCTCTGCTTTTCCATTATATCACGCAAAATATAACATATAACTCGATATAATTATTTGGTAAAAGTTGCTTAAAATTAATCGAAACCTACTGGAAAATTATTGAATGTCCGGTTAGGTCAACTGTACGCCCTTGACGATTGGTTAGGTTAAGTCGTGATATTTTCGTTAGTTTTAATAAAAATATCACTTAACCAATCGTCAAGGGTGTACAGTTGGCCTAACCGGGCAGTCAATAATTTTCCCGTAGGTTTCGATTAATTTTAAGCAACTTTTACCTAAAATTATATGCATTGTATTCATATAAATTTTATTAAACAAATGTTAATTCATTACAAACGAAAAGCGCCATTGTATGTAATTCTGGAGTCTGAAAAAGTAATTTTTTTATTACGTGGCAGATAACGGAAAAGTATATATATATATATATATGGCAGGAATTTCACAATTAAACACATGGAAATGAATGAATGCTGCAAACCCACAAGGAAAAAGAAAAACGATTCCAAGGCCTTTCGTGTATTCAGAGCTACACCTCGTCAGGGAATGTCCCTGAATACACGAAAGGCCTTGGAATCGTTTTTCTTTTTCCTTGTGGATTTGCAGCATATATATATATATATTCAAAGTGCGTAATGGCTTTCACTTGGTCATTTCGCGAAATGACTACAATCTTCAGCCATTACACGAAATGGCTGAAATTCCACCTTGGTCATTTCGTGAAATGGCTAAAATGACTTTTGTCATGAATTCATAGAAATAATAAACATCACAATAAAATTGGAAACCTCGGTGGTGGTGTGGTTAGCGTCGCTGACTACGAATCCATCGGCTCCGGGTTCGAGACCCGATGGCAGCCGGCGCGCAGCAAAACCCACCTGTTCATCCTTCCACACAATAAAGAAAGTGGTTGGTAGATAAATGGGTACCCTAGGTAGCCTAGTGGTTAAGACGCTGGGCTGCTGATGGGGCGTGGTTCAGATTCCACGTTAAACTGTAGGTCTAAGGTGGAGTGAAAAGCTTGACTTTCGTCAGGATGAACAATTCGGGCGGAAGCTAACCAAAGGTTAACTAAATTGCTAAAACAGAATACATCCACAGGTTTGTTCAAATAAGTGGAAACACACTTCAAATACACGTTTGAATACGTTTAAATTTTCAATATAGAGGTTTTCAAATACTAACCTGGCCTTCAATGTTATTCCGATGTCCGCCATTGAAGGCCCGGTTCGGTCAACTGTATGCCCTTGACAATTGTTTAAGTTAAGTCGTGTTATTTTCGTTAAGACTAACGAAAAGAACACAACGTAACCAATTGTCAAGGGCATACAGTTGACCTAATCGGGCATACAGTTAACCTAACCAGGCAAATGATCTTGTACGAAATGACCAAGGTGGAATTTCAGCCATTTTTGCGTAATGGCTGAAGATTTTATTAATTTCGCGAAATGACTAAAAGTTCCAGCCATTACGCGAAATGGCTGGTTACACACTTTGACTGTAACACACACACATATATATATAATATATATATATATATAATATATACAAAACACTGCATTTATACTTTTGATTTCTCAACGCTCTATACAAATCTACCACTCGAAGAAGTGTTCGGTACATTAAAAGACCTTATTAAAAAAAGTTGGTAAAAATTGGCACTACAAATACATAGTAATCAATAAGACAGGGAAAAAGTGATGCCGGATACATAAACACAAATACAGGGTGTACATAAAGTCAGGATCTATTTTTGTGAAGCACTTGGAATTATATGGAATTCAATCATAAAGTGATAAAGTGGTAACATTTATTAAATAATTAAGAGTACGATTCGACGTGACGCCCATCAGTATCCCTGCACAGCTCAAATCGTTCCGCAGCATTTCTAAACACATTCTGGAGCATTTGCGGGGTTATGTTATCTGCAGCAGTTCGTATACGTGTAGTCGTGTACGTAAGTTTTCAAGACTCGTAATCTTCGTCTGATAGACGTGCGATTTGATAAAGCCCCATGCAAAGAAATCTAAAGGAGTTAAATCTGGTGATCTCGCTGGCCAAGGTTGTTGCTTCCGCGTCCGATCCAGCGATTTGGAAAACGTCCATTTAGATAATCCTGAACAATTTTGGCATAGTGACAAGGAGCACCATCATGTTGATAGACGACGGTACTAACAATCCTATCCCCGTCGTCTATCAACATGATGGTGCTCCTTGTCACTATGCCAAAATTGTTCAGGATTATCTAAATCAAGGGTCGGGGAACTTTTTTGGGTATTACCCAAAAATCTTTTTGAGTAAAATGAAATTACCCCCAGACTTCAAAGTAAACAAAAACAAGCCAATTGCTCTTAAAATTGTTGCATATGGTATACAAAAAATTCAAATTAAAAAAATGTTTATTGGATCCATTATTATGGAGAAATAAAAAAAAGCCACACATGCTGGCATAAGAAAAGCACACAAACAAAATTAGTAAAAAGGATTGAAGAGCTGAAGAATTTCATTCAAAACATCTCCACTTCAGGTTTTGGAAAAATGATGCTGTTTCATTTTTGATACAACAACATCAAAATCAGGACGTAAATTCGTAATATTCTAAAATTTAGAATAACGCCACATTTATGTAACAAAATAAAATAAAAATATACGAAAAAAATATCAGCACAAAGTGTCAAGCACTAAAAGCACCTCTTCGTTTCATGATACCATACACACGACTGAGGCTCTGAGGGAAGTGTCTCTCATACCGCACGCATTACCCCCAAAATTTTTAAATTTACCTCATTTGGGGTAATTTACCGCTGTTCCCCGACCGCTAATCTGAATGGACGTTTTCCAAATCGCTGGATCGGACGCGGAAGCAACAGACCTTGGCCAGCGAGATCACCAGATTTAACCCCTTTAGATTTCTTTGCATGGGGCTTTATCAAATCGCACGTCTATCAGACGAAGATTACGAGTCTTGAAAACTTACGTACACGACTACACGTATACGAACTGCTGCAGATAACATAACCCCGCAAATGCTCCAGAATGTGTTTAGAAATGCTGCGGAACGATTTGAGCTGTGCAGGGATACTGATGGGCGTCACGTCGAATCCTACTCTTAATTATTTAATAAATGTTACCACTTTATCATTTTATGATTGAATTCCATATAATTTCCAAGTGCTTCACAAAAATAGATCCTGACTTTATGTACACCCTGTATTATAACATGTATACTATAGACAAATTTATAGGAGCCATAGAATATATCTTTTAAACAACACCTCCATTATAATAAAAAAAAATAACTTCAAACAAGAGAAGGGAATGGCAATGAGGACAAATAGCAGTCCGTATATAACAAATTTATATCTGTCATACAAAAAGTTCCTTTTCATGGAAAAGCGATTGAAGAGGCACAGCAAAACAAACAATTCTAGATATAGATGATATTTGTATGGCAAATATACTTAATTTCGAAGAATTTGCGAGACATTTACCCATTAGAATTAAAATTAAAAACGAGAAATGACAATAGGGACAGAAAATTTTCTAGACTTCAGTGTACACATTACGAGTGAAAAACTAGTTAGATGCAGTGTTTATAATAAAATGGACAATTACCATTTTGATGTAATAACATTCCCTTTTAAGAATACCTTAATTACAAATAATTTAGCGTACCAATTTTTTACTTACGAGTAATCAAATATGCAAGGATATGCTGTAAATACGAACGATTTAAACGAAGAATGAAATGCACAATGAATATTCTATGGCCCAGGGGTAAGGGATTCCCAAACTTTTACCACCAAGGACCCCTAAATATTAATATAGTTAATATAGTTATAGTTAATATAGTTAATGTTACTATTTTTCCAAAAGCTTAGAGACCCCCTGGAAGCTTCCTACAGACCCCTGGGGGTCTGTACAGACCACTTTGGGAATCCCTGAATCTATGCGATAGAAGATTTGATAAAAATAAACTGATTCACAAATTAAAAAAGTTAACGCGGGAAATGCCAAATATACTAAACATTCAACTACGTAAAACTACTGAATTCATCGATAACTTATTTAAATATAAGTCATGTATACAGCGTATATACGAGGGGTGTTCAAATTACTGGTGCAGTATGCATAGTGCAATAATGTTGTTGGTAGTACAATATTTTAATGGATGTTAATTACACTGGTATGCATATGAAATTTTTTTGTCTGCTGTGAGGGTTTTTTCAACTCATATTATATAATTCGACCATGCTGAATTCGAAAATGACATTGGTTTTCCTCAATCAGGTCAGGTTTTTTCTCTGTTGGCCATTTATTATAAGTCCAATTTTATCCCCAAATTTATTGATTTCTTTAGCTTAAACACTGTAGATACGAGTAATATTATAAGAACACTCGTGAAAAATGAAAACATTGTGTGAATAAATACTTTTATTTATACAATGAATATGGAAAAAAGTTTATTGAAGAAGGAATGAAGTTTTTTTGGCTTTCTGTCTGTGTTTTTCTTCGGGCACGTCTCGCTTCAAACACCAGCAATAGTCCGCCACCATATTGATATCCCAGTTTCCCTGGTACCTCTCTTCCATTATTTTGATATCTTGGTGAAATCGTTCACCCTGTTCCTCACTATAATCCCCGCAATTTTCAGGAAAATAGTCCAAGTGGGACCACAAAAAGTGCATTTTTATGGACATGCGCGACCCATGAGCTTTGAAAGCTTCCATCAAGTTTTCGACAACGGACTCGTATTCTGGACTTCTACGCTTGCCAAGAAAATCAGTGACAACTGATTTGAATGCCTGCCAGGCATTCTTCTCAGTTGGAGTCATTGCGTTTTCGAACTGAGTATCCTTCATCAAAGTTCGAATTTGAGGACCATCAAATACCCCAGCATTTAGTTTAGCATCAGATATATGAGGAAATTTACTCTCGAGATATCGGAATGCTGAACCCTCCTTATTCATTGATTTGATGAAATTTTTCATCAAGCCCAGCTTAATATGAAGTGGTGGGAGCAAAATTTTTGTTGGTGGTACAAGGGGCACTGAAACGACATTATGCGACCCAGGTTCAAAATTCTCTCTGGATGCCCATTCACGCTGTGCATAGTGCTTCTCATCCGCTCGGCTATCCCATTTGCAGAGGAAACATGGGTATTTCGTGTATCCCCCTTGCATTCCCAATACAAATGCCACAATCTGAAAAAAAATTAAAATATTTAAAGAATTTAGAGAATTTGTTCTATCAGATAAAAAATCTATGCATTGGACTGTATCACTTCTGTGGGGAAGTTAAGTGTTCTTATAAGCTCTCAAATAACCTTTGGAAAAACAACATAGTCAATAGCAATAGTTTACTTATGATATTAGTATTACCTTCAAATCTCCACAGATCCTCCAGTTATGTTGGTCGTATACGAGAGCATCCAGTAAAATTTTCATGTTATCGTAGCTCTCAGTAAGTTGTACGGAATGTGCTACAGGGACTGATGCAACCCTATTCCCAATGAAGTACTGCTTTCAAACTTCGTTTAGACGAGTCTATAAATAGCCTCCATTCTGATGCGTTATATGGCAGGCCCAAGGATTCGATTAGCCCCTCAACATTGCAGCAGTACACTAAGGAAGAGGTATTTTCGTGCACTGCAAAAAACTTGCGGAATTCTTCCTCTCGTTTCCTATACCAGGAGAATGTTGTTCCCGGAGCCAGCAAGTTGTCCTCTCGAAGTCGTGAGCCCCAAGATCTCGGCAGCTAATTTGGAAAGTCCTAAATCCCTGGTAAGATCATTAAGTTTAGCCTGGTTGAGAGGCCTCGGCTCATTTGAAGCGGTATTTTGAGGTATATACGACTCGGACTGGTCATTGGCATTGGTCATTGATTCATCATCAGAATCATCGAAGTCCAGGGTTTGAGGTGGGTTGGGTATTGGAATTCCAGGACCATGGGGTACAGGTAGGCTGACCATATTTCCTTGAGACAAAAACGGGACATTGGGATGGCAAAAAAGGGACGGGGTTATGTAATATTCTGTATTCATGAAAAAGTAAGTACATAAACCGGGACAAAATTGACATTTTTATTAAAACGACGGGACGGCCAGGAAATATAAAACAAACGGTACTGTCCCGTTCAAAACGGTACGTATGGTCAGCCTAGGTACAGGTCTCATAGCAGAAGGAATGTCAGGGTATACAACAATGTGTTTATTCTTCTTGTTAACTCCTGAAAATAGAAACACAGAAACATGGATATAAAACTTGCATATGAAATAGAAGAAGCATTCAGACAGTGGCGGCTCGTGAGGGAAGGCTGCGGACTGTAAGATATGAAATAGGTCGATGGAGTCTGTATATTTTCTTTCTTTTTCATTCATATTGTCCCTTCGGGGACAATATGAATGAAAAAGAAAGAAAATATACAATCATTGTATATGTAAATGTAACTTGTATAACAATATGTATGTGTAAATGTATTTTCTATAACAATATGTATATGTAAATGTATGATTACCATTATGGTGAATATTATGCTATATATGGTGAATATTACATTATGGTGAATATTATGTCAAGTTTCATACGAGGATTTCAAAATATTTAAGAAAAATAAATTTATAAGCCCACCTTGGAGGTTTGTCATGCAGAAATAGCAATCTGTCACGTGATCCTTTCCTTCTCTCCAAATCATGGGAATTCCAAAAGGCAAAGATTTCGCTCTGCCTTTGCTCCATCTTCTCAAATTTTCAATGCACGTCTTGCAGCACATATGAGGGGCGAAATTTTTGTCCTGGTCCCCTAGCTTAATTCCAAAGTATGCTCTATACATTGTCTTCACAAATTTAGTGATTTGGGACTGGTTATTTGGCATGGTAACCGTCCCACATATGTAGCAGAATCTATTGGGATCATTTTTACACTCTCTATTCATTATGAAATATTTTATCTATATGCCTGAAAAGTAAAAAAAGATATTATACAAGTGAAACAAGTGATGATAGATGTTACTGTTCCAATTCCGCTTTGACAAAATCACGAAAAATTCTATTTTACTTATGAGGCCATAGCCGGATAACCTGAGCTGATTGAGAAAAACGGATTGCAGATTCGAAATCAGCAGGAAAAACTCTATAAGAATCACTTACAAAACCCTTGACAGCAAAATTGATGCATACCACTATACCAGTGTTATCCGTTAACGATGTTAACAGATAATCACAAGACTCGGAGAATGGCCTGCAGTCAGTCGCATTTCCTTGAACGCATTGTGAAAGGTGATGAGACGTGGGTACACCATCACACACCAGTCTAAAATGGCGTTCATGGAATGGAAACATCCGGGGTCACCACGAACCAAAAAGTTAAAGATTGCACCATCAGCTGGTAAGGTGATGGCAACGATTTTTTTGGATTATCAAGGCGTTTAGCATGTTGAATTCATGCAAAAAGGGACAACAATGAATGTCACTTCTTATTGTGAAACTTTACAGCGATTCCGCACGGCTATTAGAAGAAAACATCCCCGGTTACTTACTGCAGGTGTGGTGTTCTTGCATAACAATGCACTTCCCCTCACACTGCAAATCAAACACGCCAACTTTTGGAATCGTTCCACTGGGAAGTCATGGATCATCACCCCCATAGTCCTGACCTTGCACCAAGCAACTTCCATTTGTTTCCAACGCTGAAGGAACACCTCGGATGTAAACAATTTCAAAACGATCCTGATGCAGAAGCGGCCGTACGAAACTGTTTAAAAACTAAGGACCCTACATTTTAATCGACCGGCATCGGAAAGTTTGTCCCACGCTACGACAAATGTTTGAATCTGTTTGGTGATTATGAAGAAAAGGAGCAATAAGTTATCATTGAAATACACTGTTTCACAACCGGTCTGCCATACTTTGGGGGGTGATATCTAATAAAAAAGTTAATACAACATCGGTGCTATTTCCAACCGTTGCGGAACACTGACGTTTTAAGGTGCACGGAGAAAAATAAATGTTCAAAATGTCCGCGTTTTCAATGCACAACCTTGCTCGTTCCAAACAAGAATCCACTGCCCATTGAGTCATTTCGGGGTGTTCTCGTATGTAAGCAGCGCATCCATAATCCGACGCAAGAGCTCCTCTCTCGTTTGTACTTCGATCTTGTAGACCATCTCTTTCATCAAGCCCCATAAAAAGAAATCTAACGGGGTTAGGTCCGGAGATCTCGGGGGCCACGATATTGGATCAGCACGACCAATCCAACGATTCCCGTACCGCTGATTCAAGTAATCCGTAACATGACGATGAAAATGTGGTGGCGCGGTGGCGCCCCATCGTGCTGAAAGAATATCCTGCGCCTTGTCTTCAAGGGCACGTCCTCCATCAAAAGCGGCAATTTGTTGGTCAGGAAGTTTAGATAAATATCAGCAGTTAATCGTTATTCCAAAACGAACGGTTCAATCAGCTGATCTCTAATTACACCGCACCAAACATTCGCCGAGAATCGATGTTGAAAGTTTTTTTCAACGATACCGTGAGGATTATCGGCGGACCACAATTGGGAATTTCGTCTATTGTTAATTACATCCCGAATGAATTGTGCTTCATCACTAAACAGTACGCGATTAAGAATTTGGCGATGCATAACCATCCACTGGCAAAATTGAACACGTTCATCGTAATCATCCGGTTGAAGAGCTTGCACACGTTGCAAATGATAGGGCTACAAACCCTCATCATGTATGGTTCGCTATACACGCGATTCGGATTCACCAATTCGTCTAGAAATCCTTCGAACACTGGTAGTTGGGCTACATTATACTAAGTCCAGTATGCGCTCCTCCACAGCAACGGGCCGTCGTGCTACATGTTCTTAGTTACGTGGAACAATTGTCCCTATTTCCCTTAATCTCTGGTGTGTGTCACTAAACACTTGCCTGTTCGGTATTCGGCGGTTCGAAAAACGTCTTCGATATTCGTCAACTGCGGTTCTGCTATTACCATCACAGAATCCATAAATGAAATGGATATCAGCGTATTCAGCGCGTGTGACCTGTTGATTCATTTTAATTGTTCACCTTAGCGCAACACAATGTCTCGTACTACAGAACCAACTGAAAGAAAAAACTGAGGATGTTTGGACATGTTTAACTGGACATTTAATTTGTATTTATTTATTTAGATTTAAGATATTTCATTCGTGCCAATTTGTGGCATTTTTCATTAATAAAAGATAATCCTGTGGTGCAAGGCACTACAGGTACTGCCCCCCAAAAGCATGGTTGTCAGGGGTAAAAAAAAAAACACTTAAATGTCAAAGTGCACCGGCTTACGAATGACTCTTCCAGAACGAGTCATTGTTTGTTGGATTGGTTGATTTTGGACGGCAATATCCTGCAGCACTGGTTCTGAAGGTATGGATGGTGCTACAGGTGCAGTAGGGACATTGGGGGAAGGGGATTCTTGGTGCCTGTGCAATGGGGCCACTGGTTGGTCCAAAGACAGTTGGTTGCGATAATGAAGGAGAATTGGAAGAGGGATGATAGATTGTTGTACCCTTGGATCAGGTGGCGGTACATAGGACTTAGGAAGGGTAGATTGCTGTACCTGTATATGAGATAAAGGTACAGAAGATTGAGGAGGGATAGGTTGCTGTACCTGTATTTGAGATGGAGGTACAGAGGAATGGACAGGAATAGGATCTTTTGTTGGAGAAAAATCAAGGTATGCTGGTTTCAAGCGGTCCACAGAAACGGTTTCACGCTTGCCTGCCTTGTCGATGATGAAAGTTTTGGGTTTACGGTCTAGCACAAGGAAGGGACCATCATAGGGACAGTGAAGAGGGTAGCGGTGAGCATCATGTCTGAAGAAAACATGTGTGCAAGTTTGTAAATCAGGGGAAACAAAGGTAGTTTGTGAAATGGAAGTTCTAGGTGCTGTGGGACGAATTTGCTTCATAACAGAGCGTAATGTCTTGACATAAGAAGCAGGATCACATGTGGGGTTAATGGGTGTAGGTGTGAAAAATTCTCCGGGTAACTGGAGTGTGGTACCGTAAACTAATTCTGCTGCAGAGCATGCAAGAGCAGTCTTCAGAGCGGTACGAATTCCGAGTAAGATTAGGGGTAGCCGGTCCACCCATGTAGTAGATGGATCAGTGGCTCGCAAGGAACTTTTAAGTTGACGATGGAAGCGTTCTACCACCCCATTGGATTGCGGGTGATAGCTTGTTGTTCTGATGCGTTCAGTCCCAAGAAGGAGCATGAGTTCCTTCCATAAGGCCGATTCAAACTGAGCACCTCTGTCTGTGCAAATGGTTGCAGGTATTCCAAAACGGGAAACCCAACACGAAACAAAGGCATGAGCTACTGCAGAAGCAGTACAAGAAGTCAAAGGAACAGCTTCTGGCCATCTTGTGAACCTATCAATGACAGTGAGAAGATAGGTATAACCTCGAGAAGAATAGAGGGGGCCGACTATGTCTAGATGTATGGCCTCAAAACGAGCCTTCGGCAAAGGAAAGGTACCGAATTCTGACTTTGTGTGTCGGTGAACTTTGGCACGCTGACATTGAAGGCAAGATCGAGTCCAATTACGGATATCTTTGTTCATACTTGGCCAGACAAATCTAGCCGCAATTAATTTTTGGGTGGCTTTAATTCCCGGGTGAGAAAGGGAATGAAGTTTAGCAAAAACAGCTCTTCGCAGCCCTTGTGGGACCAAATACTGGATTGGCATCCGGCATTTAATTAATTATCTACGTAAAGGTCTATAATAAATTAGACCCTTACAACATCGTTACATTCGAAACTGGCTCTCGGCGTTATCTTTACTCGTTAAATGTAGCGTCGTTACACGTAACGCGTTACATTTGACTAATAGTATTTCAAGCAGAGGTTGATAGTAATAAAATAGTTTTTCTAACCTTTACGCTACGATAGTGAGCATACACAGTGACATCGTGTCTGTCTTCATAAATGGCTCACGCAGTTTAACTTTCATTCCTATAAGTACTAATGTTTTTCACCGTTACTTCGTTACATTTCAAAATTTCTCCCTGCGTTACTCTTACTCGTTATAAATGTAACGCTAGTTACGTAATGCCGTTACATGTAACGCGTTACTGCCCAGCTTTGAGTATATATTTAGGTACCCCTCGACATAAGAGTTTCTTGAAAAGTTTGTGATGGTTAACTATCAAATGCTTTTGATGCATCAAAAAAAACAAAAACATACATTGTCACTTGACATCTTGTACTTTAGGACGGCTTCCTTTAGTACATAAATGCACATGTCAGTACCATGTTAAATTCTAAAGCCAAACTGATTGTCATAAGTCTGCAAGTAAGTATTTATCCTATTATAGATATAGGGTTGCCAGGTGTCCGGTATTTGGGCTCTCTGTCCGGTTAAAAACAATCAAAGAATACCGGACACGTAAAAGTAAACCACGTCTTTATGTCTTTGCTTTTGTATTTTCGTCTTAATAGGTGACATCGTCTGCTTAATAGATCGTCTGCTTTTTTTTGGTTATCCATAATTTGTTGTTTTTTAAAGTCAATAATTATTTTACATATTTTTCTATCGCAATCTGATAAAGAATTGAATAATTTCACAGCGCTGTATTGGATCGAATTTTGTGCATGTTATGTAATTTTGTTCAAATAAAAGTTAAATGCGGATAAAGTTGATTTCT
The DNA here is from genome assembly GCA_023014485.1 of Bathynomus jamesi. Lineage (NCBI taxonomy): Eukaryota > Metazoa > Arthropoda > Malacostraca > Isopoda > Cirolanidae > Bathynomus > Bathynomus jamesi. The sequence continues at coordinate 196,440 of JAJOZX010002746.1, forward strand.
TTTCATTAATACCTAAATGTTTTCAATGTTATTTGTAAATTGGTTCCAATATTATTTTCCGGTTAAAGTGTTATTTATCCATATAATTAACTGATTTTATAAAGCATCTAATGAACCGATTTGCGAGTAATGAAGAAAATAAATTTTTACTCTTTAACCTCGTTGCGGTTTCGTGCGTCGGTCTCTTCACACGAAGGTCAAGCTGGTGGCCCCGCCTCTAGGGCTGGTTTGGTGGAGGAGCGAGTTACTCTCTTGCGTTCTCCACAGCACATAGCCAGGTACATCCGGCTCATCTGGTACAGTCTTGAGCCAGGCATCTAGTCTTCTCTTGAAGACTTCAACTTTGACTCCTGTAACGTTTCTGAGGTTCTTAGGAAGCTGGTTAAAAAGTCTTGCCCCCCCCCCCCTGACAACCAAGCTATTTTCCTTCAGTGTTGAAGAGGTCCTTTGTCGGGCCTTTAGTTTGGGAACACTACATATTCTGCCTTTCCTATTGTCCAGCGTTGTTTGGATGGTAAGTGGGTTTAGTTTTAGGTTCCATATGTAGATTATGGTATACCTCTCTCTTCTTCTTTCAATGAAGTACAGATTTAGTTTACGAAGTCTCTCCCAGTAGTTGAGTTCTTTGCAGCCATCAGAATCGCCATTACTGTCAATATGGGTCCACCATGTTTCAGCCGTGGCCGCAAATGCAGCCACAGAAAAATTTCACTTGAGGACCACTGCCATAGATCGGGGACTTCGATATACATATGTGAAAAATGCTCTGTATGAATTGGTCCACAATTAACCCACCCCTTATATCTCCAGTCTAACTATAGAGTAGATCAAGTCTAGCCTAGAGGGGTCAGCCTAGAGATTCCGGAAATGGTCCAGAGCGGGCAGATAAATTGAGGTCCACAGTAGGATTCCTCACCAAACTAGGTTAGGGCAATCTACCTTTACCTTTGTTAAGCTATGAGTTGATGCTGGGTCTTAGGCCACAATGTAGGCCTAAGTTGTCTGACCCAGCTTAATTTAATGAGTCTACGTAAAACTGGGTTAAGAACACAATTAGTCACTTACTGCTTGTTATTAGAGAGTCCCTTTTCCAGTCTTGTTTAATTGTTAAGAGCGTACTTGCTGGTGGGGATCTTTCTTCGTTGTCTGTTCTTGTCCCTTCTCCAGTTCCGTCTTCTCGCCCCGTTCCTCGTTTTCGTTCTCCTTTGTTCTGCTTTTCGCGGGTCTTTTTCCACCAGCGTCGTGTTGGTTTTTTCCTCGGTTGGTTGATCGGTAATGTATATCTATTACCGAGCACGCTCTTGTCACACAGTATATAAATACTAGTGTGGAGAATAACTCTGGTGAGCAACCAATTGGTTTCATCCACCCAGTTATTGACATAAAAGGAATTTAATAATTGTTAGATTAACTACCTACCTACTCAGTGAACCATCCATTTTCGTTACCTCCCAACTACCCACTCATCAGTTTTCCATATACTGGGGGCCCCGGGAGATAAAAATTTTGGTGTCATTGTCACCAATTTTTATGTCTGAGTGTAGACTAGCTAACTATTTGACTGTAAATGCCTGTTAATCTGATTAACAGTGCCTATCCTCACCTTCTCATGGAGAAGGTGTAGCATTTAATTAGAAGAGAAAATATACATCCATAGGATGAAACTGTCTTGGTCTTTACCATAAGAAAAGAAAAAGTGAAAGTTAGAAGATAAAATTACAATTCCCCAGCATCTATTTTTTGTTGTAAAAATAGTCGCGCCTTTAATGCTGTTTGTCGCTGAGGTCTTGTGTCTGTCAATGTTGTAGTAGGATGCGTTACCACTCCTACTGTCAAAGGAATAGTTACTGGAAGTTCAGTGTCTCCAGTTGTTACTGTCAGTGGAGAAGGTTCTCCAAAGTCCATTGTTTTGGGTCCAGACTCTAAAGGGTACAAAAGAGAAATGACTCTTGTTGTGTCACCCGTTGAAGTCCTTAATTTGACCACTCTTGTTACCCCGTCTGCCCCTAGTCTGAGTTCTAAAACTCTAGCCAGAGGCCAGTATTGTCTTGGAGTACTGTCATGTATGAGAACAAGGTCCCCTACCTTAATTGTGTCAGACCAATCCTTCTTAGTCATTTGTTTATGTATCTCCCTTAGACCCATCAAGTACTCAGTTTTCCACTGTTTAATGAAATGAGCTTTAACTCTAGTTAAATGTTGTAACTTAGTCTGGAGCTCATCATGTCGTTGAGTCCAGTTTGGGTCTTCTGAAGAGTCTATATTGTAGTCCGGCAGGAGACTAACTTGTTCTCCCCGAATAAAATGATTTGGAGTTAATGGTTCCGGGTCATTAATGTTGTCACTCACATAAGTGAGTGGTCTATTGTTGATGTTCTCAATCTCAGCCAGGAGAGTGAGCAACTCAAATACTGTAAGTGTATCTGTTTTTTGCCAATTGCTTTCTTCAAGCAATTATTTACTGTTTGTATATTCCTCTCCCAGATAGAACCATACCAAGGAGAGGCAACCGGAATATACTTCCACTTTATGTTTGAATTTTGTATATATAATTGTGTGAGTTCATCGCTTAACAAGTCGTGGATGACTTGTTCACCAGCCTTGAAATATGTAGCATTGTCAGTCCAAACTGTCTTTGGTACTGAATGTCGTGCAAAGAATCTCTTAAAGACAGCAACAAAAGATTCTGCTGTAAGGTCCTCCACAACATCCAGATAAACAGCTCGTGAGGCAGCACATGTAAACAGTACAATGTACATTTTTTGTTCAGTGTCAACCACCCCTACAGTCAATGCTCCTGTATAGTCAATGCCTACAGTCTCAAAGGGTCTGTTGAGAGTAACTCTCTCCTCTGGCAAAGCAGGAGGATTTGGTTTCCTATAGGGCCTAGCATGAATACGCCTACATGTGACACACTCACTCAGGACTGTTTTAACAGTGATCCTTCCCTTGGGTATTGAGGTGACGTGTATGTATATATATGTATATAGTCTAAAAGTCACTAAAGAGTAAATATCACTAAATCTAAGCTGAATGGCAAGACGAAGCCATAAACAACGAACGGGCTGTTCGTATTGCTTCGGTCTGGCCTAGACATGTTTTTTCCTATCTGACCTAATCTTTGGTGCTGAGTAAAATTAGGTGATGAATCTAAAGTAACAAATCGGGTAGGAAGTTGTTCGTACTTAAGTATAGTTAGGGGAAATGTCTATAGCTTCTAAATTGGTAATGTAGAGAGAGTTAGGTAGGCTGTTGTGGGACACAGGAATAAAACGGTAGGCTTCAAGGAATACCTAATTCAACGCACCGGTAAGTGCTTTTGATTGTTTGCTAGAACCTAAGTAACCTAACTGGGGTGTCTACCCCACGCTATCACATTTGGCGACGAGGATGGGATTTGGCTCATTTGGTTAAATTTTGTTCATTGGGTTAAATTTGGCTCATTGGGTTAATTTGGCTTATTGGGTTCAAGTGGTTGTTTGGAAAATTGGATGCAGACTAGTGGGTCGTCCGATTTGGTTTGTTTGTGTGGGGAAGCTACCGTACTATAGCGTAGGTCCCGCCGCCCTAATTCTAAAACTAATTCCTACTCAGCCCTAACTCTAAAACTAATTCCTACTCAGCCCTACCTCTAAAACTAATTCTTACTCAGCCCTAACTCTAATACAATTCACTATTCAGCCCTAACTCTAATAAAATTCACTATTCAGTAACTAGACCAAATTTAAACCTAACCTAACCTACTTCACGTGAGTTGGCCTAATTCGGTTTTGCTCTAGCATGTCGGTGATTGGCCATATAAGCCCCTACGAAGACAATGGGGAGGACTTCGAAGCTTATGCCACTAGGGTGAGGTTGTTTTTCGAGGCAAATTCCATTCCGGATGCTAAGAAAGTACCTACCTTTTTAACTATAATAGGCCCTAAAACGTTTGGTTTAGTTATGGACCTAGTTTCTCCTAAAGCACCGGAAACTTGCACCTATAATGAATTGGTACAGGCCCTAACCGATCACTACAAACCCCGAGTAGTTCTCATCTATGAACGTTTCAAATTTTATTCAAGGCATCAGATGGGAAATGAAAGCATTGCAGAGTTGTTGCAGGAATAAAAGCCATAGCCGTACGTGTAAATTTGGGGACAAATTAGATGAAATGCTAAGAGATAGGTTTGTAATGGGTCTCAAAGAGGAGTCTACCCAGAGAGCCCTATTAGCCATACAGGACCTAACTTTTAGTCAGGCTGTAGAAATAGCTACGGCTAGAGAAGCAGCTGCTAAAGATGTTAGAGCTTTTGGAAATCATAGTAGTAAAGCCCAACACGTAAATAGCTTTAAATCTTCTAGGCCTGGCAGACCTAACGAGCCTACTAGACAGGCAAATAAAAGGTATGAGGCGAATACGACTAAGCCTACTAATTCTACTAAGCCTTCCAAGCCATGTACAGGGTGTGGAAAACACCATTGGAAGAAAGATTGCCCTTTTAAAGAAGCAGTTTGCCGAAACTGTAGTAAAATAGGCCACATAGCTAAAGTGTGTTTTTCAAAGAAAACAAAGGGTGAAAATTCTAATTTTAACATTTCTAGTATAAATCCTCAAAAGGGAAATACTTCGAACATTGGAGTGGAGTACCTATTCTATGAGCAGCAAAGTGGGGAAAATACAGGCCCATATATTGTAGAGGTAGGCCTAGATGGAATTACAGTTCCTCTAGAATTGGATACGGGTCGGCCTTGCGTCATTCTCGTGGGGAGGAAATGCAAGTGGTGTTGGATAAATTTTTGTTTAAATATCGAATAACACCACACACCACGACAGGGGTCTCCCTCTAAACTTCTGATTGGCCGGGGAATTCGTTCAGTTTTTGATTTGTTACGTCCAAACGAAATGTTACAACAACGAGTTTTACGCCATCAGGAAAAACAGAAGTTGTACCACGACACTAAAAGAGGGAGAGTTCTAGAAGCGAAACCTAATGATCCAGTTGTGATTCGCAACTATGGGGCTGGACCAAAATGGGTTCCTGCAACTGTGCAGGAGAGAACGGGCCCTGTTTCCTTCAAGTGCCAACTAGAAGATGGTCGTTCTATTAAACGCCATCAGGACCAGATATGGGAACGGGAAGTGCAGAAGGACCAGAGTCTTCCGGAAGAGAGAACTGATCCTCCGGAAAATGGTTCAACTTGCCCGCCTATACAAGTTGCACCTGATCCTACTACATCAACCCCGCTCCGCAGGTCGTCTAGGGTCCCTCATCCCCCTGACAGACTAAACTTGTAGGGGAGGAGTGAGGTGACGTGTATGTATATATGTATATAGTCTAAAAGTCACTAAAGAGTAAATATCACTAAATCTAAGCTGAATGGCAAGACGAAGCCATAAACAACGAACGGGCTGTTCGTATTGCTTCGGTCTGGCCTAGACATGTTTTTTCCTATCTGACCTAATCTTTGGTGCTGAGTAAAATTAGGTGATGAATCTAAAGTAACAAATCGGGTAGGAAGTTGTTCGTACTTAAGTATAGTTAGGGAAATGTCTATAGCTTCTAAATTGGTAATGTAAGAGAGAGTTAGGTAGGCTGTTGTGGGACACAGGAATAAAACGGTAGGCTTCAAGGAATACCTAATTCAACGCACCGGTAAGTGCTTTTGATTGTTTGCTAGAACCTAAGTAACCTAACTGGGGTTCACCAGCCTTGAAATATGTAGCATTGTCAGTCCAAACTGTCTTTGGTACTGAATGTCGTGCAAAGAATCTCTTAAAGACAGCAACAAAAGATTCTGCTGTAAGGTCCTCCACAACATCCAGATAAACAGCTCGTGAGGCAGCACATGTAAACAGTACAATGTACATTTTTTGTTCAGTGTCAACCACCCCTACAGTCAATGCTCCTGTATAGTCAATGCCTACAGTCTCAAAGGGTCTGTTGAGAGTAACTCTCTCCTCTGGCAAAGCAGGAGGATTTGGTTTCCTATAGGGCCTAGCATGAATACGCCTACATGTGACACACTCACTCAGGACTGTTTTAACAGTGATCCTTCCCTTGGGTATCCAATAAGTTTTTCTTAATGTAGTTAGTGTCTGTGGTACCCCCATATGATATACATCATTGTGTGTTTTTTCTGATGATTAATGTTGTCAAATAGCTAAATCTAGGTAAAAGGATTGGATGTTTGCTTTTGTATGACAGTTTTGATTTGTCTAATCTCCCTTTACACCTTAGAAGGCCTTCCTCATCTCTCTGAACAAGTTTAGATCCACAACTACTGATGGTACAGGTTCTTTTGTTTGTTTCCCATTAGTCAAGAATTCTAACTCTTTATTGTACTCTTTTTGTTGTGCATGGCCTATCCAGTACTTGGTTGCAACTTCTGTATAATTATGATTGTTTTTATTTAGCTGTTTGTTAATTGTAGTTAAACAGTTGTGAGCAAACCTCAAACAGTAGGCTGTGACCCTGACAAGTTTACTGAAATCAGAATAACGTTCATAATTAGTGATTGGTTCAACCTTTTCATTTGAAAAGATTAAATTTAATGTCAAGTTAACTTGTTCCACAGGCCATTGGTCTGTATTACAGAGCCACTTAGGTCCCATAAACCAAGTTTTGTTTGACTTCAACACTTGTAGGATAAACCTCTGGTCAGAAAGTCTGCTGGATTTTGTTTAGTTGGAACATAGTGAAAGTTTACTTGTAGGCTTTCATTAGCTTCAGCTATTTCTTTTAGCCTATTTCTTACAAAGATATTCTTACTATTAATGCTATCATTCCGTATCCAGGCAAGACAAATCTGACTGTCAAGCCAGATGTGGATATCAGTTATGTTCACATCATGGTAAGCATCCTTAAGCAATGAAATGGTTTTAATGGCTAATGCAGCAGCCAATAGTTCCAATTGAGGTATGGTTCGGGTGGGTTTGAGAGGTGCAACTTTCCCTTTTGCATAAATTAGATGACTTTCTGTAGGACTTACAAGATACGCACAGCACCCATAAGCTTGTGTGCTTGCATCAGCAAACACATGAAGTCTCTGGGGCTTATCCCTAAACCCACAGCACCTTTGAATTTTAATGTTCTGCACTTTTGTTAAATCAGCAGCTAGTTTCTTCCAAGATTTTTGATTTTCATTTGTTATTGGATCATCCCACCCAACATTTGTCCTCCAAATTTCTTGGAGGAGAATCTTTGATTTTATGTTGAAGGCAGGAATAGACCCATAGGATCAAAAATTTTGGAAGCCTCTGATAATATTTGTCGTTTAGTATTTGCTTCCTCATCAAGTTTAAAACCTTTAGTACAGATTGAATCATGACTGTTAGAAGTTGCATCCAAATACCAGTTCATACCTAAAGTTTTAACTCTGTCTGATGGCTCAGTAAGACCATTATTATCCTTTAAAATCTTTTTGTTTAAATCCTCATCATTTGAAATCCACTCTCTAAGTTCAAAGTTACCTTGTTGCATAATGTTTTGAGAGTGTTCATAGACTTCAGATAATTCAGATTTTGTTGTTGTTGAGCCTATTAGATTGTCTACGTAAAAATGTTCCTTAAGGAAGTTCAATGTTAAAGAGTTATCAAACTGGTTCAAATGATGTCCAATTGTCAATGCTAATAGGCTAGGTGAGCAATTGGCTCCAAACAACACAACATTAAATCTATAGGTTATGAACCCTTTATTCAAATCAAATGGATCCTTGAACCATAAGAACCTAAGTTGGTTCTTATCATATTCATTTTTAAGATTTATTCTCAAAAATGCCTTTGAAATGTCACTTTGTACGGCATATTTATCTAACCTGAACCTAAATAAGATCTTCACAAGGTCAGAAATGAGATTAGGACCCTCAATCAGGCAATCATTCAAACTGTGTTTATCACTGTCTTTGAGGCTACAGTTATATACTACTCTGAGTTTTGTTGTTGGGGCATCTTGTCGATAAACCCGCATGTGGGTTAAATAATGACAACCATCTTTTTTAAAAGGGTTATTTGTTACTTCTTCAATGAAGCCTTTCTGTAGCTGTTCTTTGAAGACATCATTATATATTTGAATATTATTATCTTGTTTGAGTTTTTTTCATTACTTTATATAAATGTCCTTTAGCTACTTTGAGATTGTCTTTTAAAGTTGGACAATTTATTTTCCAAGGTAACTCAATAAAATAACTATTGTCTTTGCACTGAATGGTGTCTTCAAATCTTTCTACCATTAACTGATCTTCTGAAGTTTGATTTGTGTCATGTATACCCAGTGGCGGTTCCTCATATGGGCAATATGGGCAGCCGCACAGGGCGGCATTTGTGGAGGGGCGGCATGAGCGCCTGCAAAAAAAATAAAAATAAAAATAAGAATAAATAAATAAAGAAATAAATAAAAATAAAAAATAAAATAAAATAAATAATAAAAGATCAATAAATATATTTTTATTAATAAAAAACCATCTATTGCATTTTCCATAAACCTTCCCATAAAAGACCTAAACAATGCAAAATGCTTCCAGATTAATATTATTGGGAAATAAAGGCCCATACTTTAACATATGTAATGTTATTTTTCTGGGTTTGGTTAAATAGTGAAATGTATATTATTTATTACAGAACGAATCTTCACACTAAGCCACTAAGGTCTGTCAAATAACCGCAAATGGATAAGAAGAGGTCAAAGCTATCAGGTGCTCAGTTTAGAAAAAAGAGGAAAGAGAGAAGAGGAGAAACGAGCAAAAGATAAAGGTATAGAGCTATGTCATCTACTCTTCACTGCTATATTGCACTGCTATTTGTGATATAGCTTTCTGAGTCATTTGAAGTGTACTATTATGTATATAATTAGCCATTAACCAAGGAGGTTGTATTATTCATTTGTTTCCTATTCTAAAAGTTTAATAAATTGTGCTTAATAACTGTTAAATTAATTGTACTAGCCTATTCATGCATTGGTCTGTTATGTTCTATTTTACTATTTGCAGGGGCACTTTTGAAATATTTTGGAACACCCTCTGCCACTAGCCAGGATGAGAAGCCGTCTACTTCTGCCATTATTGAGGCTGAGGAGCCATCTACCTCCTCAGCCTCACATATGTCTCCACAAATGCAGTCTGATCCTGAGGATGAAGACCCATTTGCTTCTACTTCTCCCCGGCAGGACTCTTCAGGTGAGTTTGTGTGCACATATGTCTGTGAGTGTGTGCGTGTGTGTGTATGTGTATGTGTGTGCATCCTGCAAAGCATTTTGCAAACAGTTATAAATTATAATGTTATTATCACTGGGTCTGGGTTACTGGTAGTGTGGTGTTTCACCACCATAATTCCATAACACCACCACCATAACAAAGTGCTGTGAATAATGTGTTATCTAACTTAGGTGTGTATACTAATGAGTAATGCTCTTGTTCTTTCTATTAGAAAGGCCTGGAGCAGAATCGCCTCCTGAGGATGAGTCTCTGTCCACCGACCCTGCTAACTGGCCTTCAGTTCTGACTGAGAGAATTCGGACACAACTGGTTTCCAGGGGACCAAGTCAAGTACCATCTGACTTTGTATTCCCTAGAAACGACAGTGACGGAAGAAGTTTCCACCATCAATACTTCAGGAAGTCATTGGTTAGTGGGGAAAATATAACCAGAAGTTGGTTGGTCTATTCCTTAAAAAACAACAGCCTTTTCTGTTTCTGTTGTACATTATTTTCCAAGAGGAAAATAAATTTAACAAGTTTGGGACTCTCGGACTGGAAGCATGCAAGCTCATTGCTCACATCACATGACAACAGTTCAGAACACCTAAATTCTATGAAAATCTGGAAAGAACTGGCAGTGAGGATGAGAAAGGGGGAGACCATTGACAAGCAGGAGATGGCACTTCTGGAGGCTGAGAAGTTGAGATGGAGAGCGGTGCTGACACGTCTCACTGCTATTGTGCATTCTCTGGCAGTTAGGAATTTGGCACTAAGGGGACATACAGAAAAATTGTTCTCACCATCAAATGGCAATTTTCTGAAAGAAGTTGAACTGATGGCACAATTTGATCCTATAATGCAAGAGCACATTAACCGTGTCCAAAAAGGGACCTCCAGTCACACCAGCTACCTCGGCCACCACATACAAAACGAACTCATTGATTTGTCGAGCAGCAAGACCATTTCAGCAATGGTGAGCGACATCAAACAATCAAAGTTTTTTTCAATAATTCTAGATTGCACTCCAGATATCAGCCACACTGAACAGTTGTCAGTTGTGATTCGGGTTGTGTCACTGGAGGGGAAGCCCCATATAAAGGAACATTTCATGGGGTTTTTGGAGGCAGAGGAGTCCACTGGTCAACATTTGGCATCTCTGATTCTGAAGAGACTGGAGGAGCTAAAAGTTCCTTTCATGGACTGTAGAGGACAATCATACGACAACGGGGCCAACATGAGGGGAAAAAACAAGGGTGTTCAATCCAGGCTCCTAGAAATTAATCCCAGAGCTCTGTTTGTTCCATGTGGGGCTCATTCTCTGAATTTGCTTGTGGCCGATGCTGCTAAGGGATCTATTGATGCCACAAGTTACTTTGGCATCTTGCAGAAGCTTTACAACTTGTTTTCAGCCTCCACACAACGATGGGCCATTTTGAAAAAACATGTGAACATCACATTGAAGATGTGGTCTGATACAAGGTGGGAAAGCAAGATCAAGAGTGTGGAGCCCCTGAGATATCAGGCAGCTGCAGTGAGAGATGCACTGATCGAGGTGAGGGACCACACCAAAGACTCTGTAATAAAGGTCGAGGCTCAATCTCTGTCAGAGGAGGTTGGGTCATACCGCTTCGCCATTTGTTCAGTGGTGTGGCATGACCTGTTGTGCCAAATTCAGCATGTGAGCAAGCAGATGCAGTCTCCTAGCATGCACGTTGATGTTGCAGTAAATCTCCTAAAAAAAACAGAGAGAGGTCTCCGCAATTACAGGGCAACAGGTTTTGTGGCTGCACAAATGGCAGCCACAGATATCTGTGAACAAATGAATGTGGAGGCTGTGTTAAAACAAAAACGGCTGAGGTCCACAAAGCGGCACTTCTCCTATGAAGCATCTGATGAGCCCTTGATTGATGCTTTGAAGAAGCTGGAGGTGACATTTTTCAATGCAGTGGTTGATGCTGCAACATCAGCCATTCAGGAAAGATTTTCCACGTTGGAAATTGTGGGAGAGAAGTTTGGAGGAGTGCTGACACATTTCCAAAATCTCACATTTGAGGAGCTGACAGAACAATGTGTGAACCTTAGTACTACACTACACTTTAAGGGACAATCTGACTTGGATGGCAGAGAGCTTGCACAGGAGCTGAAGAACTTGCCTGACTTGCCATCAAAGACCATATCCTTGCTTGAACTGCTGACATTTATCCATGAAAGGGAGCTCTCTGAAATATATCCAAATTTGTGGACTGCTCTCAGAATTGGTCTTACTCTTCCAGTCACTGTTGCTGAAGCAGAGAGGAGCTTTTCAAAGCTGAAGCTCATCAAATCCTACCTGAGGTCAACTATGTCACAGGAACGCCTTACCGGTCTGGCCATCATCAGTATAAATCATACAATTGCTGAGCAGATTTCATATGATGATTTAATTCATGACTTTGCATCAAGGAAGGTAAGAAGAGTCAGGCTTTAGATGGCAGTTGTGCTGTGGTGCAATTTATTTTGTTTCTTGTTCAAAGTGTAGCATAATAATTACCCTCTCTTAAGTGTCTTATTCTATTTATGTGATAGAGCATTTGTACAATTTAGAAATTTGATTCTCTAGTTTATTTATGGCAGTTGTGCAATTTAATTTGTATTTTTCCTGTTCATAGTATCATAATTACATTCTCTTAAGTGAGTTATTCTATTTACGTGATGAAGGATTTGTAAAATTCAGAAATTTGAGTCTTTGTTTTGGTTCTGAAGTTCCAACAATTAGTCCAATAAAAAGTTATTTTGTGAAAGAGTTATGTCTGTCCTTTATTTTGGGGGGATTCGAATGTGTGTGTGTTGGCGAACAGGGGGGGGGGGCGCTGAAGGTGAGGTTCGCCCAGGGCGTCATGTAAGCTAGGACCGCCACTGTGTATACCCACAGATTCTAGCAACCATAAAGTTTGAATTGCCTCATCCAAAGTTTCATTTGATAATGATGAATTAATGTTCTCAGTTGAGATAATATTATTCAAAGTGTTGCTATTCTTACAGGTGTTATGTAGGACTGAGTTGAGGCACATAGTATTTGTTGGTCATGCACTGTTTTGGTTTAGGTCTAGGTTGTAGTCTGATAGGTCACCCAAAGGGGCTATCCCTGATGGAGTCTGAATAGCTATACCATTACCTATCTCTACTATGCCCTTATGAATAAGATTAATATAATCTGCCCCTATTAGCATTTCAATGTTAGCTATTGTGTTGTTAGTGATATGTCTATCAGCTATTTTGTAGTGTTTTTTCAAATGATTTATGGTTTGTTCTAGTTTGGGTATAACCAGTTTGTTTTGTCCTACTTTAGAAATAATAACTGCTTCAATTTTCTTGAATTTACTTTCTAAATGTAGTTCCAGGTCAATTGTCTTATAGCTATTTTTGTCCGAGTTATCCTTAACAAAGGACGCAATATTGAAGTTTTGTTCATTCGGGTTTGGTGTCAAACCCAATTTATTAACTAATTTTGAAACAAATGTTTGTTGAGAACAGTCTATAAGACATCTCACTGGAGTGGTACTACCCTCACTATTCACTAAGTCCAAAGTAATAGTTGGTAAAAGAATCTCAGTGTTTCTTGTTACATTGTTTGAACAACAGAATGTCCCATGAAAGTGGCATTTTCTTGATTACCTTTGTTTGGGGAGGTATCTTTTGAGTTTGAGTACTATTATTTGGACACTTTGGTGAATCACACATTGATGAGACATGTCGTAAACTTTTACAAAACTTACACTTGAATCTTAACCTAGATTTACCGTCTTTCTTATAATGTCCCTGGCCAGTACACTTTTTACACAGGTTCAACTGTTCACATCTTTTAGCCCTTTGGTTAAAATCTGAATATTTGTCACACCCAGTACTACTGTGTTCATTACTTGCACAAAATTTGCAATGTGTGTAAGTTGAGGCAGCAGTTACATTAAAGTTCTGTAATGTAGGTGTTCGTGTTTAGTTGGTCACATTTGATTCTACATATCAAGTTTTGTCTGTTTGGCTGTAGCTAGTTGGTCTCTGGGAACAGTCTTTGGTTTATCCATAGTCTGGGTCTTATGTGTTGGAAATCTCTCAAGTTGTAATTAGTTAGGATATTGGGAAGTGTTGTCTATTTGTTTAAATTAGGATAATTTTCTCCCGTCTTTAGAATTAAATTATCTTTAACCCTCGAAGGAAGGCACCTAAGTACTATGCTTTGTATAAGCCAAGATGAAGTTTTAATATCTCATCTCATTGCTAACCAGTTGTCCTATAATAGCTTCTAATTTTGTATAAAAATTTTCCATATCACTATGGTTATCTTTTATGGGTGCAAATTCAAAAATTTGTTGAGATAATTCATATACAATCATCTTTATTAACGTAATTACGTTTTAAAAGATCAATAGCTACTTCATATGAATCCCTACGGCTGGTAAATAGGCTATCAGGTTATAAGCTGGGCCTTTAAGGAACTAGTTAAGTAACTAAACTTTCAACAGTTGAAATATAAGGTTTATTACCTATTAAATTCTCAAATTTGTCAATGAAAGATGGGAATTGTACCGTGTCCCCTTCAAATGTTGGTATTTGCAAAATGGGTAACTGAGCCCTCAATTCTTGTGACTCAGGATTTGCATGCCACTTAAATTTTGTTGAAGGTTAGCCCTACTTTGATTAAAATCAGAATTAGGTTTTTTGGTGTTAAGTCAGTCAACGAGACCGTAGTCCCTTATTTGCTGTTCAATTGAGATTACCTGACATCATCATCAGCGTAAAGGTCTATCAATTGTTCTTCAGCCATTTCGGATTCAACTAACTCTGAAATACTCTCATCAATGGCTATTATTTCCTTCTTTTTAGTTTCCAATTTAAGAATTACACACTCTAAATCTTCCTTACCTGGTTGTTGTTGTTATTTAGCCGATCAGCCCACCCTGATCGAGCAAGCCGGCGGCACGCAGGTAACCGATCGCCCTCTCCGGAGTGGACCAGAGGTTCAGCGCACTCGTGATGTTGTGTTGTGTTCGTTGTTGTGCTAGAGCGGTACAGTCTGTCATAATGTGTTCAATTGTTTGTGGTGTGTCTTGGCACAGGTGGCAGGTGTCGTCTATGGAGTTGTCTAGTCTGTGTTTATATGTCCATAAGTTGGGGTGATGTCCACATCGGAATCGTGCTAAGTTAACTCGATCCGATCTGCTCAGGCTGATCTCTGACCTGTTAATGGGCGGCGGCTTCGCACCTAGGACCGCATTCGGACCGAGTCGTGTCAGTGCTTTGTGGGTTAGGTGTGTGTGTATGTGTTTTCTGTACTGTGTGATGTCTGTGGGGCGTGGTATGGAATGGAGTATTTGGTTATAATGTCTCTCTGGTGTTACCTTAATGGTGCGAGGTGTTGGTGCATGATTGTACATGTAGTGGCAAGGGTGTTGTGGGTTAGTTGTCGCTGCTGCCATGAATTGTGTTCCCCTCATGTCTAAATGTTCCCTAACTTTTAGTATTTTTGTTTCTGTGTGCAGGTGTTCTATTGGTGTTGTTTGAGTGCATCCTGTAATGATACGAAGTGCGTTGTTTTGTATTGTTTGTAAGGTGTTTATGTGTGTGTTTGAGATAATGGGTGCCCAGCATGGGCTAGCATAGTCCATAACTGAGCGATATATTGTTTGTAGATGAGTGATGTTGTTTCCTGCTGGTGTCCAAGTTTGTGCCTGTTAGTACCCTAAGCGTGTTAAGTCTTGACGTACATTTGTTTTTAATGTCCTGAATGTGGTTTGCAAAAGATAATGATGTGTTGTATGTGACACCTAGTATTTTGGTTCTGTGAGTGTGTGGAATGTTGATGTTGTTTAGTGTAAGTTGTGGAATTACCTGGTGTTCTTTTGTGTTGCTTGTAATATTGTTAAAAGTGTTCGCGGCCTTTGTAACAGCACCCAACTTTGCCCCCCTTTTCTTTTTTAACTTTTTCAATTCCGCACTGTCCATGTTTAAGTCAAAATTGTTTAACTGGGGATCGTAATGAAATAGAGGACAAGAAGAAATTACCAGAGAAGAGAGATCACAGACAAAACAGTCAAGTTTTAAATTTGGTTTAATCCCCCCCAAGTACTTATGTGTCACTCAGGTCTAAGCTTATAAGAGAATGAGACTCCTTAAATGTAAATGTTTCCTAGTTAGGCCCTAGGTTGTAGACCTAATTAGGCAAGTTTGTTAGGTTAGGCTTAGGCTAGACCATTTAGCCTAATTCTGCAATTTTTGTTAAGTAGTTAAGGTTTGTAAATTCCCCACACACGGACCACCAATGTGAAAAATGATCTGTATGAATTGGTCCACAATTAACCCACCCCTTATATCTCCAGTCTAACTATAGAGTAGATCAAGTCTAGCCTAGAGGGGTCAGCCTAGAGATTCCGGAAATGGTCCAGAGCGGGCAGATAAATTGAGGTCCACAGTAGGATTCCTCACCAAACTAGGTTAGGGCAATCTACCTTTACCTTTGTTAAGCTATGAGTTGATGCTGGGTCTTAGGCCACAATGTAGGCCTAAGTTGTCTGACCCAGCTTAATTTAATGAGTCTACGTAAAACTGGGTTAAGAACACAATTAGTCACTTACTGCTTGTTATTAGAGAGTCCCTTTTCCATTCTTGTTTAATTGTTAAGAGCGTACTTGCTGGTGGGGATCTTTCTTCGTTGTCTGTTCTTGTCCCTTCTCCAGTTCCGTCTTCTCGCCCCGTTCCTCGTTTTCGTCTCCTTTGTTCTGCTTTTCGCGGGTCTTTTTCCACCAGCGTCGTGTTGGTTTTTTCCTCGGTTGGTTGATCGGTAATGTATATCTATTACCGAGCACGCTCTTGTCACACAGTATATAATACTAGTGTGGAGAATAACTCTGGTGAGCAACCAATTGGTTTCATCCACCCAGTTATTGACATAAAAGGAATTTAATAATTGTTAGATTAACTACCTACCTACTCAGTGAACCAGCCATTTTCGTTACCTCCCAACTACCCACTCATCAGTTTTCCATATACTGGGGGCCCCGGGAGATAAAAATTTTGGTGTCATTGTCACCAATTTTTATGTCTGAGTGTAGACTAGCTAACTATTTGACTGTAAATGCCTGTTAATCTGATTAACAGTGCCTATCCTCACCTTCTCATGGAGAAGGTGTAGCATTTAATTAGAAGAGAAAATATACATCCATAGGATGAAACTGTCTTGGTCTTTACCATAAGAAAAGAAAAAGTGAAAGTTAGAAGATAAAATTACAATTCCCCAGCATCTATTTTTGTTGTAAAAATAGTCGCGCCTTTAATGCTGTTTGTCGCTGAGGTCTTGTGTCTGTCAATGTTGTAGTAGGATGCGTTACCACTCCTACTGTCAAAGGAATAGTTACTGGAAGTTCAGTGTCTCCAGTTGTTACTGTCAGTGGAGAAGGTTCTCCAAAGTCCATTGTTTTGGGTCCAGACTCTAAAGGGTACAAAAGAGAAATGACTCTTGTTGTGTCACCCGTTGAAGTCCTTAATTTGACCACTCTTGTTACCCCGTCTGCCCCTAGTCTGAGTTCTAAAACTCTAGCCAGAGGCCAGTATTGTCTTGGAGTACTGTCATGTATGAGACAAGGTCCCTACCTTAATTGTGTCAGACCAATCCTTCTTAGTCATTTGTTTATGTATCTCCCTTAGACCCATCAAGTACTCAGTTTTCCACTGTTTAATGAAATGAGCTTTAACTCTAGTTAAATGTTGTAACTTAGTCTGGAGCTCATCATGTCGTTGAGTCCAGTTTGGGTCTTCTGAAGAGTCTATATTGTAGTCCGGCAGGAGACTAACTTGTTCTCCCCGAATAAAATGATTTGGAGTTAATGGTTCCGGGTCATTAATGTTGTCACTCACATAAGTGAGTGGTCTATTGTTGATGTTCTCAATCTCAGCCAGGAGAGTGGAGCAACTCAAATACTGTAGTGTATCTGTTTTTTGCCAATTGCTTTCTTCAAGCAATTATTTACTGTTTGTATATTCCTCTCCAGATAGAACCATACCAAGGAGAGGCAACCGGAATATACTTCCACTTTATGTTTGAATTTTGTATATATAATTGTGTGAGTTCATCGCTTAACAAGTCGTGGATGACTTGTTCACCAGCCTTGAAATATGTAGCATTGTCAGTCCAACTGTCTTTGGTACTGAATGTCGTGCAAAGAATCTCTTAAAGACAGCAACAAAAGATTCTGCTGTAGGTCCTCCACAACATCCAGATAAACAGCTCGTGAGGCAGCACATGTAACAGTACAATGTACATTTTTTGTTCAGTGTCAACCACCCCTACAGTCAATGCTCCTGTATAGTCAATGCCTACAGTCTCAAAGGGTCTGTTGAGAGTAACTCTCTCCTCTGCAAAGCAGGAGGATTTGGTTTCCTATAGGGCCTAGCATGAATACGCCTACATGTGACACACTCACTCAGGACTGTTTTAACAGTGATCCTTCCCTTGGGTATTGAGGTGACGTGTATGTATATATATGTATATGTCTAAAAGTCACTAAAGAGTAAATATCACTAAATCTAAGCTGAATGGCAAGACGAAGCCATAAACAACGAACGGGCTGTTCGTATTGCTTCGGTCTGGCCTAGACATGTTTTTTCCTATCTGACCTAATCTTTGGTGCTGAGTAAAATTAGGTGATGAATCTAAAGTAACAAATCGGTAGGAAGTTGTTCGTACTTAAGTATAGTTAGGGAAATGTCTATAGCTTCTAAATTGGTAATGTAAGGAGAGTTAGGTAGGCTGTTGTGGGACACAGGAATAAAACGGTAGGCTTCAAGGAATACCTAATTCAACGCACCGGTAAGTGCTTTTGATTGTTTGCTAGAACCTAAGTAACCTAACTGGGGTGTCTACCCCACGCTATCACATTTGGCGACGAGGATGGGATTTGGCTCATTTGGTTAAATTTGTTCATTGGGTTAAATTTGGCTCATTGGGTTAATTTGGCTTATTGGGTTCAAGTGGTTGTTTGGAAAATTGGATGCAGACTAGTGGGTCGTCCGATTTGGTTTGTTTGTGTGGGGAAGCTACCGTACTATAGCGTAGGTCCCGCCGCCCTAATTCTAAACTATTCCTACTCAGCCCTAACTCTAAAACTAATTCCTACTCAGCCCTACCTCTAAAACTAATTCTTACTCAGCCCTAACTCTAATACAATTCACTATTCAGCCCTAACTCTAAAAATTCACTATTCAGTAACTAGACCAAATTTAAACCTAACCTAACCTACTTCACGTGAGTTGGCCTAATTCGGTTTTGCTCTAGCATGTCGGTGATTGGCCATATAAGCCCCTACGAAGACAATGGGGAGGACTTCGAAGCTTATGCCACTAGGGTGAGGTTGTTTTTCGAGGCAAATTCCATTCCGGATGCTAAGAAAAGTACCTACCTTTTTAACTATAATAGGCCCTAAAACGTTTGGTTTAGTTATGGACCTAGTTTCTCCTAAAGCACCGGAAACTTGCACCTATAATGAATTGGTACAGGCCCTAACCGATCACTACAAACCCCGAGTAGTTCTCATCTATGAACGTTTCAAATTTTATTCAAGGCATCAGATGGGAAATGAAAGCATTGCAGAGTTTGTTGCAGGAATAAAAAGCCATAGCCGTACGTGTAAATTTGGGGACAAATTAGATGAAATGCTAAGAGATAGGTTTGTAATGGTCTCAAAGAGGAGTCTACCCAGAGAGCCCTATTAGCCATACAGGACCTAACTTTTAGTCAGGCTGTAGAAATAGCTACGGCTAGAGAAGCAGCTGCTAAAGATGTTAGAGCTTTTGGAAATCATAGTAGTAAAGCCCAACACGTAAATACTTTAAATCTTCTAGGCCTGGCAGACCTAACGAGCCTACTAGACAGGCAAATAAAAGGTATGAGGCGAATACGACTAAGCCTACTAATTCTACTAAGCCTTCCAAGCCATGTACAGGGTGTGGAAAACACCATTGGAAGAAAGATTGCCCTTTTAAAGAAGCAGTTTGCCGAACTGTAGTAAAATAGGCCACATAGCTAAAGTGTGTTTTTCAAAGAAAACAAAGGGTGAAAATTCTAATTTTAACATTTCTAGTATAAATCCTCTAAAGGGAAATACTTCGAACATTGGAGTGGAGTACCTATTCTATGAGCAGCAAAGTGGGGAAAATACAGGCCCATATATTGTAGAGGTAGGCCTAGATGGAATTACAGTTCCTCTAGAATTGGATACGGGTCGGCCTTGCGTCATTCTCGTGGGGAGGAAATGCAAGTGGTGTTGGATAAATTTTTGTTTAAATATCGAATAACACCACACACCACGACAGGGGTGTCTCCCTCTAAACTTCTGATTGGCCGGGGAATTCGTTCAGTTTTTGATTTGTTACGTCCAAACGAAATGTTACAACAACGAGTTTTACGCCATCAGGAAAAACAGAAGTTGTACCACGACACTAAAAGAGGGAGAGTTCTAGAAGCGAAACCTAATGATCCAGTTGTGATTCGCAACTATGGGGCTGGACCAAAATGGGTTCCTGCAACTGTGCAGGAGAGAACGGGCCCTGTTTCCTTCAAGTGCCACTAGAAGATGGTCGTTCTATTAAACGCCATCAGGACCAGATATGGGAACGGGAAGTGCAGAAGGACCAGAGTCTTCCGGAAGAGAGAACTGATCCTCCGGAAAATGGTTCAACTTGCCCGCCTATACAAGTTGCACCTGATCCTACTACATCAACCCCGCTCCGCAGGTCGTCTAGGGTCCCTCATCCCCCTGACAGACTAAACTTGTAGGGGAGGAGTGAGGTGACGTGTATGTATATATATGTATATAGTCTAAAAGTCACTAAAGAGTAAATATCACTAAATCTAAGCTGAATGGCAAGACGAAGCCATAAACAACGAACGGGCTGTTCGTATTGCTTCGGTCTGGCCTAGACATGTTTTTTCCTATCTGACCTAATCTTTGGTGCTGAGTAAAATTAGGTGATGAATCTAAAGTAACAAATCGGGTAGGAAGTTGTTCGTACTTAAGTATAGTTAGGGGAAATGTCTATAGCTTCTAAATTGGTAATGTAAGAGAGAGTTAGGTAGGCTGTTGTGGGACACAGGAATAAAACGGTAGGCTTCAAGGAATACCTAATTCAACGCACCGGTAAGTGCTTTTGATTGTTTGCTAGAACCTAAGTAACCTAACTGGGGTTCACCAGCCTTGAAATATGTAGCATTGTCAGTCCAAACTGTCTTTGGTACTGAATGTCGTGCAAAGAATCTCTTAAAGACAGCAACAAAAGATTCTGCTGTAAGGTCCTCCACAACATCCAGATAAACAGCTCGTGAGGCAGCACATGTAAACAGTACAATGTACATTTTTTGTTCAGTGTCAACCACCCCTACAGTCAATGCTCCTGTATAGTCAATGCCTACAGTCTCAAAGGGTCTGTTGAGAGTAACTCTCTCCTCTGGCAAAGCAGGAGGATTTGGTTTCCTATAGGGCCTAGCATGAATACGCCTACATGTGACACACTCACTCAGGACTGTTTTAACAGTGATCCTTCCCTTGGGTATCCAATAATTTTTCTTAATGTAGTTAGTGTCTGTGGTACCCCCATATGATATACATCATTGTGTGTTTTTCTGATGATTAATGTTGTCAAATAGCTAAATCTAGGTAAAAAGGATTGGATGTTTGCTTTGTATGACAGTTTTGATTTGTCTAATCTCCCTTTACACCTTAGAAGGCCTTCCTCATCTCTGAACAAGTTTAGATCCACAACTACTGATGGTACAGGTTCTTTTGTTTGTTTCCCATTAGTCAAGAATTCTAACTCTTTATTGTACTCTTTTTGTTGTGCATGGCCTATCCAGTACTTGGTTGCAACTTCTGTATAATTATGATTGTTTTTATTTAGCTGTTTGTTAATTGTAGTTAAACAGTTGTGAGCAAACCTCAAACAGTAGGCTGTGACCCTGACAAGTTTACTGAAATCAGAATAACGTTCATAATTAGTGATTGGTTCAACCTTTTCATTTGAAAAGATTAAATTTAATGTCAAGTTAACTTGTTCCACAGGCAGTGGCGGTCCTAGCTTACATGACGCCCTGGCGAACCTCACCTTCAGCGCCCCCCCCCCCCCTGTTCGCCAACACACACACATTCGAATCCCCCAAAATAAAGGACAGACATAACTCTTTCACAAAATAACTTTTTATTGGACTAATTGTTGGAACTTCAGAACCAAAACAAAGACTCAAATTTCTGAATTTTACAAATCCTTCATCACGTAAATAGAATAACTCACTTAAGAGAATGTAATTATGATACTATGAACAGGAAAAATACAAATTAAATTGCACAACTGCCATAAATAAACTAGAGAATCAAATTTCTAAATTGTACAAATGCTCTATCACATAAATAGAATAGACACTTAAGAGAGGGTAATTATTATGCTACACTTTGAACAAGAAACAAAATAAATTGCACCACAGCACAACTGCCATCTAAAGCCTGACTCTTCTTACCTTCCTTGATGCAAAGTCATGAATTAAATCATCATATGAAATCTGCTCAGCAATTGTATGATTTATACTGATGATGGCCAGACCGGTAAGGCGTTCCTGTGACATAGTTGACCTCAGGTAGGATTTGATGAGCTTCAGCTTTGAAAAGCTCCTCTCTGCTTCAGCAACAGTGACTGGAAGAGTAAGACCAATTCTGAGAGCAGTCCACAATTTGGATATATTTCAGAGAGCTCCCTTTCATGGATAAATGTCAGCAGTTCAAGCAAGGATATGGTCTTTGATGGCAAGTCAGCAAGTTCTTCAGCTCCTGTGCAAGCTCTCTGCCATCCAAGTCAGATTGTCCCTTAAAGTGTAGTGTAGTACTAAGGTTCACACATTGTTCTGTCAGCTCCTCAAATGTGAGATTTTGGAAATGTGTCAGCACTCCAAACTTCTCTCCCACAATTTCCAACGTGGAAAATCTTTCCTGAATGGCTGATGTTGCAGCATCAACCACTGCATTGAAAAATGTCACCTCCAGCTTCTTCAAAGCATCAATCAAGGGCTCATCAGATGCTTCATAGGAGAAATGCCGCTTTGTGGACCTCAGCCGTTTTTGTTTTAACACAGCCTCCACATTCATTTGTTCCAGATATCTGTGGCTGCCATTTGTGCAGCCACAAAACCTGTTGCCCTGTAATTGCGGAGACCTCTCTCTGTTTTTTTTAGGAGATTTACTGCAACATCAACGTGCATGCTAGGAGACTGCATCTGCTTGCTCACATGCTGAATTTGGCACAACAGGTCATGCCACACCACTGAACAAATGGCGAAGCGGTATGACCCAACCTCCTCTGACAGAGATTGAGCCTCGACCTTTATTACAGAGTCTTTGGTGTGGTCCCTCACCTCGATCAGTGCATCTCTCACTGCAGCTGCCTGATATCTCAGGGGCTCCACACTCTTGATCTTGCTTTCCCACCTTGTATCAGACCACATCTTCAATGTGATGTTCACATGTTTTTTCAAATGGCCCATCGTTGTGTGGAGGCTGAAAACAAGTTGTAAAGCTTCTGCAAGATGCCAAAGTAACTTGTGGCATCAATAGATATGTGAGGCTGAGGAGGTAGATGGCTCCTCAGCCTCAATAATGGCAGAAGTAGACGGCTTCTCATCCTGGCTAGTGGCAGAGGGTGTTTCCAAAATATTTCAAAAGTGCCCCTGCAAATAGTAAAATAGAACATAACAGACCAATGCATGAATAGGCTAGTACAATTAATTTAACATGTTATTAAGCACAATTTATTAAACTTTTTAGAATAGGAAACAAATGAATAATACAACCTCCTTGGTTAATGGCTAATTATATACATAATAGTACACTTCAAATGACTCAGAAAGCTATATCACAAAATAGCAGTGCAATATAGCAGTGAAGAGTAGATGACATAGCTCTATACCTTTATCTTTTGCTCGTTTCTCCTCTCTTCTTTCCTCTTTTTTCTAAACTGAGCACCTGATAGCTTTGACCTCTTCTTCCATTTGCGGTTATTTGACAGACCTTAGTGGCTTAGTGTGAAGATTCGTTCTGTAATAAATAATATACATTTCACTATTTAACAAACCCAGAAAAATAACATTACATATGTTAAAGTATGGGCCTTTATTCCCAATAATATTAATCTGGAAGCATTTTGCATTGTTTAGGTCTTTTATGGGAAGGTTTATGGAAAATGCAATAGATGGTTTTTTATTAATAAAAATATATTTATTGATCTTTTATTATTTATTTTATTTTATTTTTTATTTTTATTTATTTCTTTATTTATTTATTCTTATTTTTTTATTTTTTTTTTTTGCAGGCGCTCATGCCGCCCCTCCACAAATGCCGCCCTGTGCGGCTGCCCATATTGCCCATATGAGGAACCGCCACTGTCCACAGGCCATTGGTCTGTATTACAGAGCCACTTAGGTCCCATAAACCAAGTTTTGTTTGACTTCAACAACTTGTAGGATAAACCTCTGGTCAGAAAGTCTGCTGGATTTTGTTTAGTTGGAACATAGTGAAAGTTTACTTGTAGGCTTTCATTAGCTTCAGCTATTTCTTTTAGCCTATTTCTTACAAAGATATTCTTACTATTAATGCTATCATTCCGTATCCAGGCAAGACAAATCTGACTGTCAAGCCAGATGTGGATATCAGTTATGTTCACATCATGGTAAGCATCCTTAAGCAATGAAATGGTTTTAATGGCTAATGCAGCAGCCAATAGTTCCAATTGAGGTATGGTTCGGGTGGGTTTGAGAGGTGCAACTTTCCCTTTTGCATAAATTAGATGACTTTCTGTAGGACTTACAAGATACGCACAGCACCCATAAGCTTGTGTGCTTGCATCAGCAAACACATGAAGTCTCTGGGGCTTATCCCTAAACCCACAGCACCTTTGAATTTTAATGTTCTGCACTTTTGTTAAATCAGCAGCTAGTTTCTTCCAAGATTTTTGATTTTCATTTGTTATTGGATCATCCCACCCAACATTTGTCCTCCAAATTTCTTGGAGGAGAATCTTTGATTTTATTGTTGAAGGCAGGAATAGACCCATAGGATCAAAAATTTTGGAAGCCTCTGATAATATTTGTCGTTTAGTATTTGCTTCCTCATCAAGTTTAAAACCTTTAGTACAGATTGAATCATGACTGTTAGAAGTTGCATCCAAATACCAGTTCATACCTAAAGTTTTAACTCTGTCTGATGGCTCAGTAAGACCATTATTATCCTTTAAAATCTTTTTGTTTAAATCCTCATCATTTGAAATCCACTCTCTAAGTTCAAAGTTACCTTGTTGCATAATGTTTTGAGAGTGTTCATAGACTTCAGATAATTCAGATTTTGTTGTTGTTGAGCCTATTAGATTGTCTACGTAAAAATGTTCCTTAAGGAAGTTCAATGTTAAAGAGTTATCAAACTGGTTCAAATGATGTCCAATTGTCAATGCTAATAGGCTAGGTGAGCAATTGGCTCCAAACAACACAACATTAAATCTATAGGTTATGAACCCTTTATTCAAATCAAATGGATCCTTGAACCATAAGAACCTAAGTTGGTTCTTATCATATTCATTTTTAAGATTTATTCTCAAAAATGCCTTTGAAATGTCACTTTGTACGGCATATTTATCTAACCTGAACCTAAATAAGATCTTCACAAGGTCAGAAATGAGATTAGGACCCTCAATCAGGCAATCATTCAAACTGTGTTTATCACTGTCTTTGAGGCTACAGTTATATACTACTCTGAGTTTTGTTGTTGGGGCATCTTGTCGATAAACCCGCATGTGGGTTAAATAATGACAACCATCTTTTTTAAAAGGGTTATTTGTTACTTCTTCAATGAAGCCTTTCTGTAGCTGTTCTTTGAAGACATCATTATATATTTGAATATTATTATCTTGTTTGAGTTTTTTCATTACTTTATATAAATGTCCTTTAGCTACTTTGAGATTGTCTTTTAAAGTTGGACAATTTATTTTCCAAGGTAACTCAATAAAATAACTATTGTCTTTGCACTGAATGGTGTCTTCAAATCTTTCTACCATTAACTGATCTTCTGAAGTTTGATTTGTGTCATGTATACCCACAGATTCTAGCAACCATAAAGTTTGAATTGCCTCATCCAAAGTTTCATTTGATAATGATGAATTAATGTTCTCAGTTGATATAATATTATTCAAAGTGTTGCTATTCTTACAGGTGTTATGTAGGACTGAGTTGAGGCACATAGTATTTGTTAGTCATGAACTGTTTTGGTTTAGGTCTAGGTTGTATTTGGATAAGTCACCCAAAGGGGCTATCCCTGATGGAGTCTGAATAGCTATGCCATTACCTATCTTCACTATGCCCTTATGAATAAGATTAATATAATCTGCCCCCATTAACATTTCAATGTTAGCTACTGTGTTGTTAGTGATATGTCTATCAGCTATTTTGTAGTGTTTTCCCAAATGATTTATGGTTTGTTCTAGTTTGGGTATAACCAGTTTGTTTTGTCCTACTTTAGAAATAATAACTGCTTCAATTTTCTCTAATTTATTTTCTAAATGTAGTTCCAGGTCAATTGTCTTATAGCTATTTTTGTCCGAGTTATCCTTAACAAAGGATGCAATATTGAGGTTTTGTTCATTCGGGTTTGGTGTCAAACCCAATTTATTAACTACATTTTGCGAAACAAATGTTTGTTGAGAACAGTCTATAAGACATCTCACTGGAGTGGTGCTACCCTCACTATTCACTAAGTCCAAAGTAATAGTTGGTAAAAGAATCTCAGTGTTTCTTGTTACGTTGTTTGAACAAACAGAATGTCCCATGAAAGTGGCATTTTCTTGATTACCTTTGTTTGGTGGAGGTATCTTTTGAGTTTGAGTACTATTGTTTGGACACTTTGGTGAATCACACATTGATGAGACATGTCGTAACTTTTACAAAACTTACACTTGAATCTTAACCTAGATTTACAGTCTTTCTTATAATGTCCCTGGCCAGTATACTTTTTACATAGGTTCAACTGTTCACATCTTTTAGCTCTTTGGTTAAAGTCTGAATATTTGTCACACCCAGTACTACTGTGTTCATTACTTGCACAAAATTTGCAATGTAGTGTAAGTTGAGGCAGCAGTTACATTAAAGTTCTGTAATGTAGGTGTTCGTGTATTACAGTTGGTCACATTTGATTCTACAGTATCAAGTTTTGTCTGTTTGGCTGTAGCTAGTTGGTCTCTGGGAACAGTCTTTGGTTTATCCATAGTCTGGGTCTTATTTTGTGTTGGAATATCTCTCAATTTGTAATTAGTTAGGATATTTGGAAAGTGTTTTCTGATACTTTCAAGATTAGGATAATTTTCTCCCGTCTTTAGAACTAAAATATCTTTAACCCTCAAAGGAAGGCACCTAAGAACTATGCCTTGTATAATCCAAGATGAAGCTTTAATATCTATCTCATTGCTAACCAGTTGTCCTATAATAGCTTCTAATTTTGTATAAAAATTTTCCATATCACTATGGTTATCTTTTATGGGTGCAAAATCAAAAATTTGTTGAGATAATTCATATACAATCTCATCTTTATTAATGTAATTACGTTTTAAGAGATCAATAGCTACTTCATATGAATTCCCTACGGCTGGTAAATAGGCTATCAGGTTATAGGCTGGGCCTTTAAGGAAACTAGTTAAGTAGCTAAACTTATCAACAGTTGAAATATAAGGTTTATTACCTATTAAACTCTCAAATTTGTCAATGAAAGATGGGAATTGTACCGTGTCCCCTTCAAATGTTGGTACTAGCAAAATGGGTAACTGAGCCCTCAATTCTTGTAACTCAGGATTTACATGCCACTTAAATTTTGTTGAAGGTTAGCTCTACTTTGATTAAAATCAGAATTAGGTTTATTTGGTGTTAAGTCAGTCAAACGAGACCGTAGTCTCCTTATTTGCTGTTCAATTGAGATTACCTGAACATCATTATCAGCGTAAAGGTCTATCAATTGTTCTTCAGCCATTTCGGATTCAACTAACTCTGAAATACTCTCATCAATGGCTATTATTTCCTTCTTTTTAGTTTCCAATTTAAGAATTACACACTCTAAATCTTCCTTACCTGGTTGTTGTTGTTGTTTAGCCGATCAGCCCACCCTGATCGAGCAAGCCGGCGGCACGCAGGTAACCGATCGCCCTCTCCGGAGTGGACCAGAGGTTCAGCGCACTCGTGATGTTGTGTTGTGTTCGTTGTTGTGCTAGAGCGGTACAGTCTGTCATAATGTGTTCAATTGTTTGTGGTGTGTCTTGGCACAGGTGGCAGGTGTCGTCTATGGAGTTGTCTAGTCTGTGTTTATATGTCCATAAGTTGGGGTGATGTCCACATCGGAATCGTGCTAAGTTAACTCGATCCGATCTGCTCAGGCTGATCTCTGACCTGTTAATGGGCGGCGGCTTCGCACCTAGGACCGCATTCGGACCGAGTCGTGTCAGTGCTTTGTGGGTTAGGTGTGTGTGTATGTGTTTTCTGTACTGTGTGATGTCTGTGGGGCGTGGTATGGAATGGAGTATTTGGTTATAATGTCTCTCTGGTGTTACCTTAATGGTGCGAGGTGTTGGTGCATGATTGTACATGTAGTGGCAAGGGTGTTGTGGGTTAGTTGTCGCTGCTGCCATGAATTGTGTTCCCCTCATGTCTAAATGTTCCCTAACTTTTAGTATTTTTGTTTCTGTGTGCAGGTGTTCTATTGGTGTTGTTTGAGTGCATCCTGTAATGATACGAAGTGCGTTGTTTTGTATTGTTTGTAAGGTGTTTATGTGTGTGTTTGAGATAATGGGTGCCCAGCATGGGCTAGCATAGTCCATAACTGAGCGAATATATTGTTTGTAGATGAGTGATGTTGTTTCCTGCTGGTGTCCAAAGTTTGTGCCTGTTAGTACCCTAAGCGTGTTAAGTCTTGACGTACATTTGTTTTTAATGTCCTGAATGTGGTTTGCAAAAGATAATGATGTGTTGTATGTGACACCTAGTATTTTGGTTCTGTGAGTGTGTGGAATGTTGATGTTGTTTAGTGTAAGTTGTGGAATTACCTGGTGTTCTTTTGTGTTGCTTGTAATATTGTTAAAAGTGTTCGCGGCCTTTGTAACAGCACCCAACTTTGCCCCCTTTTCTTTTTTAACTTTTTCAATTCCGCACTGTCCATGTTTAAGTCAAAATTGTTTAACTGGGGATCGTAATGAAATAGAGGACAAGAAGAAATTACCAGAGAAGAGAGATCACAGACAAAACAGTCAAGTTTTAAATTTGGTTTAATCCCCCCAAGTACTTATGTGTCACTCAGGTCTAAGCTTATAAGAGAATGAGACTCCTTAAATGTAAATGTTTCCTAGTTAGGCCCTAGGTTGTAGACCTAATTAGGCAAGTTTGTTAGGTTAGGCTTAGGCTAGACCATTTAGCCTAATTCTGCAATTTTTGTTAAGTAAGGTTAAGGTTTGTAAATTCCCCACACACGGACCACCAATGTGAAAAATGATCTGTATGAATTGGTCCACAATTAACCCACCCCTTATATCTCCAGTCTAACTATAGAGTAGATCAAGTCTAGCCTAGAGGGGTCAGCCTAGAGATTCCGGAAATGGTCCAGAGCGGGCAGATAAATTGAGGTCCACAGTAGGATTCCTCACCAAACTAGGTTAGGGCAATCTACCTTTACCTTTGTTAAGCTATGAGTTGATGCTGGGTCTTAGGCCACAATGTAGGCCTAAGTTGTCTGACCCAGCTTAATTTAATGAGTCTACGTAAAACTGGGTTAAGAACACAATTAGTCACTTACTGCTTGTTATTAGAGAGTCCCTTTTCCCGTCTTGTTTAATTGTTAAGAGCGTACTTGCTGGTGGGGATCTTTCTTCGTTGTCTGTTCTTGTCCCTTCTCCAGTTCCGTCTTCTCGCCCTGTTCCTCGTTTTCGTTCTCCTTTGTTCTGCTTTTCGCGGGGCTTTTTCCACCAGCGTCGTGTTGGTTTTTTCCTCGGTTGGTTGATCGGTAATGTATATCTATTACCGAGCACGCTCTTGTCACACAGTATATAAATACTAGTGTGGAGAATAACTCTGGTGAGCAACCAATTGGTTTCATCCACCCAGTTATTGACATAAAAGGAACTTAATAATTGTTAGATTAACTACCTACCTACTCAGTGAACCATTTTCGTTACCTCCCAACTACCCACTCATCAGTTTTCCATAAATATATCAAAGTCCCCGCATAGATGCATTTGAAAACAATGTAAACTCTTGGCTATGAAATGTCTCTGCGTTTCTTCTAGCTTATTAATTTCTTCCTTTTTATATGGGGACATCAAAAGTGAGCAGTATTCAAGTTTTGCAATGATCAGTGTTCTCAGCAAGGGAATCATTAGTCTTGTCCCTCCTTTTGAACGTTCTTAGTACCTGTCCCGTCACTGTTTTTGCTTTGTTTATTGCTAACTGATTTTGTGTCTCGAATTTGGCATCATCTGGTCATTATTATCCTCAAGTCGACCGCTTTCGTGCTTCTCTGAATTTCCTGTGTATCTGGAGCATAATATGCAGTCTGTTTAATTTCCTCATTTCTACCATATCTCAAGAGCTGAAGTTTCTCGGTGTTAAATGTCATATTGTTGTTCTTCTGACCATTTGTATATTTTGTTTGTGTCCCTCTGCAAGGCCTCCACTTCATTTGCCTCGCTGATTTTTCTGCTGATCTTTGTATCGTCCGCAAATGATGTTACTATACTGTTGCTGTTAACTCCACTGTCTATGTCTGTTAGTATGATAATGAACAGGAGTTGGGCCAGCATTGTACCTTGTGGCACTGAGCTGCGTACTTCTAATTCTGATGATGATACACTTGAATTTTGTGTGCTATATATATATATATATATATATATATATATATATATATATATATATATATATATATATAGCGTTCAAATGTAATAAAAATATGTTTTAACATAATTTTTACAGCTTGGAAAAAAATGACGTAGAAACAAAAATTTTAAAAAGTATCAAAAGTTAACCGATTGGTAACGATTGGATTTTGTTTCTGAAACTTTGTTACTGTCATCAAAAGGAAGAAATTTCCAAACGAAAAATATTCCTAATTAGTAATTTTCTGTGTTTTATAAACTATATGTTTCTAGGCGAATTTTTTTCTGAAACTACTGTACATACTAATCCTATTAATGTAACACTACGGGCATAAAAATTGTAAAGAATCCGTGATTGATGAATTTGTGAGAAGTGCGTCTGTGATACAACCAGAGGCGTACCAATACTTTTTGCCGCTCGGGGCGAAAATGCCAACGCCCCCCCCCCCCCCCCCCCTGCAACAATTTTCAATTTTAAAAACAATTCCTTTACAAAAATACACTTCTAAACAAAACTTTTATTGGAAGAAAAACTTAAATAAAGCAACTTCAATTTTAACAATACTACATAATGTACCGTACATAATACACTACATAATTTTAACAATAACTATATAATGTATAATGCCTAGTTAAATTTTCGGACTTTCATAACAGAAAATTCATGAATGATTTTTTCTATGTCCATTGTCTCTGCAACTTCGCGTTCAATTGAAATAATCGCCAAATTGCTCAGTCTAGATTGACTTATAGTTGACCTGAGGTAAGTTTTTATAAGTTTCAGTTTCGAGAAACTTCGTTCGCAACTTGCCACGGACATGCATGTAGTTAGACAGATCCGGAGGGCAATTGTTATATGAGGCAAAGATTCCACTAGATCCCATTTAACGATCCACTGAAGTAGTTTTAACATATCCCAGTTCTTTGGATCATCGTCGACGCTTATGCTTTCGAAACTGAGCAAATGTCTGCGCAAACGCTTTATTTCTTCCAGTAGACTTCCTGGATTAATGTCATTGTAGATGGAAGAAAAATTATTGACCTTGGTATTAATTTCTTCATCTTTGGACTGATTCAAAAGGTACGAAGGAGACAGAAATTCAAAGCGATCATTCATGTTTTTAAGACAAACTGTGCGTTTTTCAATTTCTGCTAATAAACGATCCATGATTTCAAAAAATTCTCTGCGTACATCCTCTTGCACGGTCAATCCAGCATCACGAGCTTGCTCTCCAGGCATTCTTCTCCGTCTCCTGACTCTGCGGTCTATACTGATAGCCATTTCATTACAGAACTCTTCGGCGGCATCTGCAGCGTTTGATACTACTGCCTCTCGTTCATTAGTTAAAAACACGGATAAAGAGTTCATTTTTAATGCACACTGGTCCAAAGCAAGTCCCTTTCTTTGAAAATATAGCTGAGCATCATTGATTTCTTTCAGCACTGGATCCCAGAAAAATAAGTACACAATGAATATGTATGACATGATGGAGGTCAACAGAGCTTCAGCATCGCCCTTTGTGTCCAGATTTTCGGAGACCCCTTCACTCAGTTCTTCCAAGGCACTAACAACGTGAGGAGGGTTGCATTTTAAAACATAAAAACCCAAAATTTTGCATACTGCGCCCGCCTGACAGTAATTTGCCGCCCCTCGGGAAGTGCCGCTCGGGACGGTCGCCCCTCTCGCCCCTCCCTTGATACGCCACTGGATACAACCAACATCAATGACCAATCCCGTAGCCAGGACTTCCCAAAGGGAGTGGGGGTCGAAATTGTAGAAACGACCTATTCACTGCGGAAGGGGGTTTAGAGTAGTTTGGAGTAGTTTGTGAAGTTTTAAAAAAATGCAAAAAAAATGCGTGTTTATTTACTATATGATGTTATCTATTATAATATCACATCATAAGTTATAACTACAGTACGGTTACAAAAGTGGACCTTCTTATCAAAGCGGGGTTGTTCGACACCCCGAGCCCCTGGCTACGGGCCTGATGACCCGATACGAAATAACAATCGCGCATTCACTTCTCAATTCTTAAAAAAAAAGAATAACACAAGTCTGCATTTCAAACCGAAGTACGAGATGTTTTATTTCTAATACAATACATGATCTTATACAGTTTTGCCATGCTGATTTCAAATTTCACAACCATTTTTATGTATCACGTCAGGGTTTTTCACAAAATGTAAGTAAAATATATTCATAGTATGTATTAAACAACTAAATTTCCAAGAGTACAAAATTATAAGAAATACAAAGACAATAAATACATTTCAAAGTAAATTAATCTTTGATACTTAATTGATACATAATAGATCAATCATGAATGATCAGTAGGAGAAAATCGTCGTTTTTTTGCTCGCTTCTTGGGCTGCATTTCTTCCGAGCCTTCCTGTTTCAGAGACCAGCAGTAGTCTGCCATCATGTTGACATCCCACCTTCCTTGGTATCTTTTTCCATTGTCTTGATATCCTGGTGGAACCTTTCTCCTTGTTCCTCACTTACACTACCCAAGTTTTCAGGAAAATAGTCCAAATGCGAGTGAAGGAAGTGAACCTTTAGACTCTTGTTGCAGCCTGGCTTTTCAAATATATATATATATATATATATATATATATATATATATATATATATATATATATATATATATTATATATATATATATATATATATATAGAGTATCTGCATATAAATATAATGAATAAATCAGTTTATGTATATTATTGTACACATATATTGCATAATTGGGTGTATGTCTATATACCACCCATCAGTGGCGGTCCTAGCTTACATGACGCCCTGGGCGAACCTCACCTTCAGCGCCCCACCCCCCTGTTCGCCAACACACACACATTCGAATCCCCCAAAATAAAGGACAGACATAACTCTTTCACAAAATAACTTTTTATTGGACTAATTGTTGGAACTTCAGAACCAAAACAAAGACTCAAATTTCTGAATTTTACAAATCCTTCATCACGTAAATAGAATAACTCACTTAAGAGAATGTAATTATGATACTATGAACAGGAAAAATACAAATTAAATTGCACAACTGCCATAAATAAACTAGAGAATCAAATTTCTAAATTGTACAAATGCTCTATCACATAAAATAGAATAAGACACTTAAGAGAAGGTAATTATTATGCTACACTTTGAACAAGAAACAAAATAAATTGCATCACAGCACAACTGCCATCTAAAGCCTGACTCTTCTTACCTTCCTTGATGCAAAGTCATGAATTAAATCATCATATGAAATCTGCTCAGCAATTGTATGATTTATACTGATGATGGCCAGACCGGTAAGGCGTTCCTGTGACATAGTTGACCTCAGGTAGGATTTGATGAGCTTCAGCTTTGAAAAGCTCCTCTCTGCTTCAGCAACAGTGACTGGAAGAGTAAGACCAATTCTGAGAGCAGTCCACAAATTTGGATATATTTCAGAGAGCTCCCTTTCATGGATAAATGTCAGCAGTTCAAGCAAGGATATGGTCTTTGATGGCAAGTCAGGCAAGTTCTTCAGCTCCTGTGCAAGCTCTCTGCCATCCAAGTCAGATTGTCCCTTAAAGTGTAGTGTAGTACTAAGGTTCACACATTGTTCTGTCAGCTCCTCAAATGTGAGATTTTGGAAATGTGTCAGCACTCCAAACTTCTCTCCCACAATTTCCAACGTGGAAAATCTTTCCTGAATGGCTGATGTTGCAGCATCAACCACTGCATTGAAAAATGTCACCTCCAGCTTCTTCAAAGCATCAATCAAGGGCTCATCAGATGCTTCATAGAAGTGCCGCTTTGTGGACCTCAGCCGTTTTTGTTTTAACACAGCCTCCACATTCATTTGTTCACAGATATCTGTGGCTGCCATTTGTGCAGCCACAAAACCTGTTGCCCTGTAATTGCGGAGACCTCTCTCTGTTTTTTTTTAGGAGATTTACTGCAACATCAACGTGCATGCTAGGAGACTGCATCTGCTTGCTCACATGCTGAATTTGGCACAACAGGTCATGCCACACCCACTGAACAAATGGCGAAGCGGTATGACCAACCTCCTCTGACAGAGATTGAGCCTCGACCTTTATTACAGAGTCTTTGGTGTGGTCCCTCACCTCGATCAGTGCATCTCTCACTGCAGCTGCCTGATATCTCAGGGGCTCCACACTCTTGATCTTGCTTTCCCACCTTGTATCAGACCACATCTTCAATGTGATGTTCACATGTTTTTTCAAAATGGCCCATCGTTGTGTGGAGGCTGAAAACAAGTTGTAAAGCTTCTGCAAGATGCCAAAGTAACTTGTGGCATCAATAGATCCCTTAGCAGCATCGGCCACAAGCAAATTCAGAGAATGAGCCCCACATGGAACAAACAGAGCTCTGGGATTAATTTCTAGGAGCCTGGATTGAACACCCTTGTTTTTTCCCCTCATGTTGGCCCCGTTGTCGTATGATTGTCCTCTACAGTCCATGAAAGGAACTTTTAGCTCCTCCAGTCTCTTCAGAATCAGAGATGCCAAATGTTGACCAGTGGACTCCTCTGCCTCCAAAAACCCCATGAAATGTTCCTTTATATGGGGCTTCCCCTCCAGTGACACAACCCGAATCACAACTGACAACTGTTCAGTGTGGCTGATATCTGGAGTGCAATCTAGAATTATTGAAAAAAACTTTGATTGTTTGATGTCGCTCACCATTGCTGAAATGGTCTTGCTGCTCGACAAATCAATGAGTTCGTTTTGTATGTGGTGGCCGAGGTAGCTGGTGTGACTGGAGGTCCCTTTTTGGACACGGTTAATGTGCTCTTGCATTATAGGATCAAATTGTGCCATCAGTTCAACTTCTTTCAGAAAATTGCCATTTGATGGTGAGAACAATTTTTCTGTATGTCCCCTTAGTGCCAAATTCCTAACTGCCAGAGAATGCACAATAGCAGTGAGACGTGTCAGCACCGCTCTCCATCTCAACTTCTCAGCCTCCAGAAGTGCCATCTCCTGCTTGTCAATGGTCTCCCCCTTTCTCATCCTCACTGCCAGTTCTTTCCAGATTTTCATAGAATTTAGGTGTTCTGAACTGTTGTCATGTGATGTGAGCAATGAGCTTGCATGCTTCCAGTCCGAGAGTCCCAAACTTGTTAAATTTATTTTCCTCTTGGAAAATAATGTACAACAGAAACAGAAAAGGCTGTTGTTTTTTAAGGAATAGACCAACCAACTTCTGGTTATATTTTCCCCACTAACCAATGACTTCCTGAAGTATTGATGGTGGAAACTTCTTCCGTCACTGTCGTTTCTAGGGAATACAAAGTCAGATGGTACTTGACTTGGTCCCCTGGAAACCAGTTGTGTCCGAATTCTCTCAGTCAGAACTGAAGGCCAGTTAGCAGGGTCGGTGGACAGAGACTCATCCTCAGGAGGCGATTCTGCTCCAGGCATTTCTAATAGAAAGAACAAGAGCATTACTCATTAGTATACACACCTAAGTTAGATAACACATTATTCACAGCACTTTGTTATGGTGGTGGTGTTATGGAATTATGGTGGTGAAACACCACACATACCCAGTAACCCAGACCCAGTGATAATAACATTATAATTTATAACTGTTTGCAAAATGCTTTGCAGGGATGCACACACATACACATACACACACACGCACACACTCACAGACATATGTGCACACAAACTCACCTGAAGAGTCCTGCCGGGGAGAAGTAGAAGCAAATGGGTCTTCATCCTCAGGATCAGACTGCATTTGTGGAGACATATGTGAGGCTGAGGAGGTAGATGGCTCCTCAGCCTCAATAATGGCAGAAGTAGACGGCTTCTCATCCTGGCTAGTGGCAGAGGGTGTTCCAAAATATTTCAAAAGTGCCCCTGCAAATAGTAAAATAGAACATAACAGACCAATGCATGAATAGGCTAGTACAATTAATTTAACATGTTATTAAGCACAATTTATTAAACTTTTAGAATAGGAAACAAATGAATAATACAACCTCCTTGGTTAATGGCTAATTATATACATAATAGTACACTTCAAATGACTCAGAAAGCTATATCACAAAATAGCAGTGCAATATAGCAGTGAAGAGTAGATGACATAGCTCTATACCTTTATCTTTTGCTCGTTTCTCCTCTTCTTCTTTCCTCTTTTTTCTAAACTGAGCACCTGATAGCTTTGACCTCTTCTTATCCATTTGCGGTTATTTGACAGACCTTAGTGGCTTAGTGTGAAGATTCGTTCTGTAATAAATAATATACATTTCACTATTTAACCAAACCCAGAAAAATAACATTACATATGTTAAAGTATGGGCCTTTATTCCCAATAATATTAATCTGGAAGCATTTTGCATTGTTTAGGTCTTTTATGGGAAGGTTTATGGAAAATGCAATAGATGGTTTTTTATTAATAAAAATATATTTATTGATCTTTTATTATTTATTTTATTTTATTTTTTATTTTTATTTATTTCTTTATTTATTTATTCTTATTTTTATTTTTATTTTTTTTGCAGGCGCTCATGCCGCCCCTCCACAAATGCCGCCCTGTGCGGCTGCCCATACTGCCCATATGAGGAACCGCCACTGCCACCCATACAAAATGGGTGATAGGTATGTGCCAGAATACTGTACGTGATGAGAAAAAATGCATGAGAGTTTTGGATTCAGCACACTTGAATTGATAAAAAACAGTTATGTATGTTGAAACATCAGATATGTTGCATACCGATGCAATCTTTACATTAATTAAACTTTAAAAAATCAATATTAAGCGCAATGAAATATTTGTTTAATATATTTTAATGTTTCTGTGGATATAATGACTTGACTGAACTAATTTCTTCATGCTTACGTTAGTCCATATTACACGGATATAATATTCAGCAGACTTTACTTTTTAAACTGTTTTAGATCCTATCTAATAGGGGCACTCAATATATTTTGCCCCACCCTTTTTCTTAGGTAAATAATAGGCCATGGGGCTGAAATGTCTTTTGGGCCGTAAGTCTGAACTTTCTACGCTTCACATAACCAGATTTTCCAATTTGAACCTCCCCTCCTTGTATAAAACTGTTTTCAAACTCCCTTGTATAAAACCGATGGTTAACGCAGTTTCGAAAATGGCGTCTGACAGTGATGTGCGTCGTAGAGAGCTGTTATCGAGTTCTTAACCGAAGAGAAGGAAACAGTTGGAAATATTCACAAACGTCTACAAAATGTTTACGGAGATGCTGTTGTTGATCGAAGCACAATTGGACGCTGGTCTAAACGTGTGAAATCATCGGAGAGAGGGAGAGCCAGCCTCGAAGATGAGCCACGCAGCGGTCGCCCGCATCGGCTGTGACATCTCACACTGTGCAACGTGCTAACAGCATCATTCGATCAAATCGGCGCGTCATATACAAGGAGCTATCACTGGAGCTAGGAATTAGTGAAGGAAGTGTGAATACGATAATTCAGCAACTGGGATACTCAAAAGTGTGTTCACGGTTTGTTCCTCTCGAAATGACTGAAGATCACAAAGCCCAAAGAAAAGAAATTGCTTCTGAGTCGTTGGTTCAATACGAGACACAAGGGGATGATTTCCTTTCACGAATTGTGACTCGGGATGAGACTTGGGTACACCACTTTGAACGTGAAACAAAACGCCAATCCATGGAGTGGCATCAGGCAGACTCCACACGCAAGAAAAAGTTCAAAATGGCTCCCTCCACAGGAAAGGTTATGGCTACCATCTTCTGGGACATGAGTGGGATGATTCTGGTGGACATTATGAAGAAAGGACAAATAATCAACTCAGAGGCATATATTGCTACCTTACAGAGACTCCAGAGACGTATAAAGCGAGTTCGACCGGAGACAAAACTGGAAGACGTCCTTCTTTTGCACGATAACGCAACACCATACAACAGTTTGCAAACAAGAGAGGCCATCACAAAAATGCGCTTGACTTTGTTACCCCACCCTCCATACAGCCCGGATCTGGCACCTTCAGACTTCTATTTGTTTGGGCCAATGAAGGATGCTGTTCGTGGAAGAAAGTTTCAGTGACGATGAGGTTGTTGAGGAGGTTAAGAGGTGGGTCCAGCGGAACCCAGCGGACTTTTACCAGCAAGGATAAAAGGCCCTTGTTTCGAGGTGAAGGAAAGCCGTAGAAAATGATGGAGACTATGTGGAAAAATAAAAACTTGTAAAAAAGGTATGTAACTACTTGTGTACAAAAATTTCTGGAACTTACAAAGAAACTTGGAAAGAAAAAAAAAGGTGGGGCAAAATATAGTGAGTGGCCCTCCTATATTTTTATCTTATTTACTGGCTTAATTTTAAGAAATACTATTTTTCTATAGTTGTATGTATATAGTTCTTGCTTCAAGGTTAATATAAACGTGTCATTTCCTCGATAATACACAGTGGCACCATTTGCCGTGGGACGAGGGGGGCAGTTGCCTAACCCAGACTCTGTTTGCCACCTCCAAGGCTACATGTGCCCCTTCCAAGAAATCTCTTGGTGATGCACTTGAATTCACATTAGGATTTTATCACCTTCTTGATTCCTATAAAAAGACCAGATTGAACCAGGTTGTACAGATTTTTTGGGCTAAAAATAATTCTATACAAAACTGTTCATTGTTTTCGCCCAAATCTTGCTTGCTGTTTTTGTCAAATTACATATTTTCTGCAATAACTTCAGTATAGGATGGTTCTTTTAAATTTTACTGTCGGTATGTATACGTTATAATATAAACCCTGATATGAGACTGTAAAAAGTCTGTCTTATTTCTCTGTCTAAAAATTCATTAAATTTTGTCCTTAAATTTACTTTTGATGTTTGCTCCCACCCCCAAGAAAATATTGAAATGGCGCCCCTGATAATATCTAAAATAGTTATACTAAAAGTTATGGTAAATATTCGTTTTAGCACAAATCGGTGTTTTTCGACGAAAACATTTTTTTCTGGTCAATTTTTAGTCGTTTTGCACGAATCTGACATCCGTTTCCTGTGCAAATCTGTAGTTTTTGAGATATCTTCACTTGAAGATATTGCAAAAACTACGCGTTTGCACAGAAAACTTATCAGATTCGTGCAAAACGACTAAAAATTGACGAGAAAAATGTTTTTATCTTTCCCTAATAAATAACCTAACCTAGCCTAACCCTAACCTAGCCTAACCCTAACGTAGCTTAACCTAGCCAAGGAAGGCATGTAATTTCTCACCTTATTTGGGGGAATACAGTTCCGCAATTGCTGTGAGGAAATGATGCAATCTTGTGGTTTCGTTGGAATGCTCGGAGAGAAATAAGTAACGTGCAAAATATTTAGTTATTACATTTCGGGCATTTTCAGGATGCAAGAATTACTCCGTGATTACTAAAGACTAACAGAACTTTTTCGTCTTCATGGCCGATATGGCGAATCAGCTCCTCAAACGCAAGAACACAGGAAGGGCACAATATATCGCGAGTAGGTGCGGCTGATAACTAAATGAAGAGTGAAAAATCAACATATCGCGAATACGGCTACTAAATGAGGAGCGAAAAAGTACAAAAATGGTGAAATCACTGGATAAAAACTATTTTCAAGTGAAGCTATCTCACAAAATACACATTTGCACACGAAACTGATGTCAGATTCGTGCAAAATGACTACCCCCCCCAAATGTTTTAATCGAAAAACACCGATGTGTGCTAAACCGAATATTACCCAAAGTTATATATTATTTGTTTCATAAGAGACTCTTCTTTATTACCTCAGTTTTTTAATGAAAATAAAACTCTCATAATAAAAGTTGGTTTCAAAATTTTAGAAGAATGACATTCCGTATGAAATAATAATAATAATAATAATAATAATAATAATAATAATTTTTTTTTCTTTAAATCTAATTAAAAATTAAATCCCTTTTGATTCATTTAAAAAATACCCTCTTTCCATTCATGTATTGAATTTATTTGCACCTAACTCAACGTAGGATAATTATTGAACGTATTCACACGATAATTAATACCTGATAATTCAGTGGGTTTTTTAAAGGTTATTTTGGGTGTAAGATTTACACCCGAAAAAATACAATTTGCACCCGAAAAAATAAAGTTGACCAATGTATGAACTGCTTGACTCTTGTATGAATCTAAAATGTGCACACTGTTTGTCCTGATTTGTTCGTACACAGTATATTGTTTTTCATGTTTGCAGATAATTAATTCTTCAATTAAAATTTTTGTCTAAAATTTCTTCATTTACACCCAAGTTTTGGTCATTTTCCCCCGAGGCTCAACCTTAAATAAAATTAAATAAACAAGCTGATTATTTAATTATGTATCATCACGTCTCTCCGTTTTATAAAAGATAACGTCAAATGTGCTGCAGATTGTTATCTCAATCGTACTCGGTCAAGAAAAGCAGCTGTTCCCCAGTAGGATCGAGAAGTACTGTAAGTTTGTACTGTACTGTCTTTATATATGAAAACTACAGTTATCTTCGAGGATTATCTCTGAGGTTAGGTGTGCAGTATATCATTCTATAATCTATACACAAGTACGCAATTAACTTCATAAACACAGCTACCTTTCGACCTTTCAAATGTTCTGTGCGATGATTCCTCATTTCACGAAGGTCAAGCTTGTCGCCCTTCCTCTCCAGCGAGGATAGAAGAGGTATTATAGGTAGTACGTAGGTACCGTACCTACCTATCTTCCTACTTCCTCGTAAAATTAACCGATCATTTAATTTTTTCGTAGTAAAATTCATGTCCTCTCTCTTGGAATTCTACTAAGTTGTCCGTTCATCCCCGCATATTACTTGTGAATGTGAATTATAAAGTAATTCTCCAGAGAATGGTCAGTTTTATTTTACTTATTGGTGATGATTTATTGGTATTTTTTATTAACTGAATAATGATGATTTACCCAAATTTCCTTACGTACTGTAATTGATCCAATTCCACACTCAAAACAACTTTATATTTAATTCAAACAAAAAATTTGACTGAATTTTAGAGTAAGAAAGTAATATTAAAAATTGGTTTGTTGACACTGCAATAAATAAATGATGTTATTTTAAGATAAATTTGGTTTAGATTAAACACATGAAATTATATTTATTTGGAATTAAACATTTTCAAATTTGAGTTCGTGAAGTGCTCTCTCTCTCTCTCTCTCTCTCTCTCTCTCTTTGCGGGAGTGTTCACCAGGGAGGACACCCGCATCATCCCCGAGCCAGGCGTGAGGCACGAAGGTGCTGGCCTGGATAGTGTTCGATGTACCGCGACAGTCATTGTCGATAGAATAGACAAACTGAGCGCGTTTAAGGCTCCTGGGCCAGACCAGTTTCTCCCCAGAGTGTTGCGGGAGGTGCGCGACCAGGTGGCTCCCCACCTGGCTACAGTCTTCAACAAATCGTTGGAGACGGGCCAGGTGCCTGGTGACTGGAGGGAAGCCAACGTAACCCCTATCTTTAAGAAAGGGGATCACGAAAGTCCAGGGAACTATCGTCCCATTAGTCTCACTTCAGTTGTAGGTAAATTATTAGAGGGGATAATAGCGGATAGGATCGTTGACCATTTGGATTCGTACAAGCTGCTTGTGGACTCCCAACATGGGTTTAGACGGCATAGGTCGTGTCTCACCAACTTGCTCGAGTTTTTCCACGTCATGTTGGGTGAGTATGATAAGAGTAGGGCGATTGATATACTTTATCTCGACTTTCAGAAAGCCTTTGACAAGGTACCTCACCGCCGGCTAATGGCGAAAGTGCGCGCGCTGGGTATTGGTGGGGAAATAAGTAGGTGGATCGAAAACTGGCTGAAGAATAGGCGGCAGAGGGTTGTAATTAAAGGTGCTAGTTCGGGTTGGGCCTCGGTCACTAGTGGGGTTCCTCAGGGTTCCGTTTTGGGGCCGCTGTTGTTTATCATTTACATAAATGATGTAGACGGTGGCATCGTCAGTCGGATCGCCAAATTCGCTGATGACACCAAGCTTGGGGCCAATGTTGGGACGCCGGAGGCGATCGAGCAACTGCGTGCGGACTTAGGTAGGATAGGAGAGTGGTCCGAAAAATGGCAAATGCCGTTTAACTCGGGTAAATGCAAGGTGATGCACATTGGCTGCTACGCCAATCCCAAGTCGGACTACTCGATGTTAGGGAGTAATATCGAGGCGACTGATTTGGAAAAGGACTTGGGTGTGCTAATTAGCAGCGACCTTAAGTTTACCAAACAGTGGGTAGAGGTTGAAAAGAAAGGCCAGAAGCTATTGGGTTATATCAGGAGGCAATTTCAGTTTCGGAACAAGGAGATTGTGCTCTCACTGTACAATTCCCTTGTTCGGCCGCACCTGGAGTATGCTGTGCAGTTCTGGTCGCCCACCCTCAGGAAAGATATTGAGAGGCTGGAGCGAGTGCAGGCGAGGGCCACAAAGTTAATTTCTTCCGTTAGGCATATGGGCTACAATCGACGGTTACGCGCCCTGAACTTGTTTTCGCTGGAAACTCGGAGACTGCGCGGTCAACTGATCGAGGTTTTCAAGCTCTTACGCGGGTTCAACGATGTCGATTTTAGAAGCATGTTTAGTTTAAATGATAACCCAACTCGCAACAATGGTTGGAAGTTGGATTTGAAACGGTTTAGGACTAGTGTGTGTGGGAATTATTTTACGTATAAGATCTGACACGTGGAACAGGTTACCTTCAGAAGTTGTGAACAGTTCCTCTGTGGATCAGTTCAAGAAAAGGTTAGACCAAATCTTGCACACTATTTGAGTGTGTAGAAAATTTTCCATGGCACCCGTTGCCATTGGTACCTCCTCGGTATAGGCCGCAAGGCCTTTTGAGGTACTTCTTTTCCTTGTAACTCCTTGTAACTCTCTCTCTCTCTCTCATATATATATATATATATATATATATATATATATATACACAGTGGTGTAGTGCTAAATAAAGAAGTGAGGGAACGCATTTTGAAAGTGTTACTCAGATGCGGGGGAGACAATGGCGAGCGCGGCGAGCCCATACAGCTGGGGGTCCGGGGGCACTGTAAGCTCCCCGGGAAATCTTTTGAAATCTGACCAATTTCAGGAATATTTTGAGGTCATATGCACTGGATATTAGGATATATTCCAAGGTTGAAGATGCAGTATTTCCAGTGTCATTAGATATACGACATCCAGTACGATCAATAAAAATAGCTAACAACTGGAATGATTAACTAAAAAAAAGTTAACAACTGTTACGCCGTGGTGACTGTTTCACCAGATCTTTATAGGCTAGCATTGCCTCAGTCGAAGCTAAAAGAAATGAAACAGTTAATGATTCTTTCTCATATTTCTTCTAGGGGTGGGAATTAAAATTTCATGACGTTAGAGATTTGTAAGTTCGGATTTATTTGAAATAGTGAGGGAACGCCGTTCCGTCTATCAAAAAAAGTAAGGGAACGCCGTTCCCACGCGTTCCCGCAGCACTACACCACTGTATATATATATATTATATATATATATATATATATTTTTTTTTTCTTTTTTCTTTCATGATACACAACAGACCGTGCATGGAACAAGGCACTCTTCTGGGAATATTAAATCCACTATAGTCCGAATAAGTAAATGACAAACACTAGAGTTTTTCCTTTTTAATGATGTTAGTCCGACGTGGGCAACGGGTCACTAGCAAAGAGGCCCCAAAAATATAGCTTCCCTCACCACTTCCCTCCCTCACTAATTAACCCCCCCAATTACTGAGGTTTTAATTGTTCGGTCAATAAAACTATTGAAAAGAACGCAGCAATGAAACTCTTAAGCTTCACATCCGAACTCATTGTATCAAGATTTGTGAAGCTTAAGATTTTCATGGCTGCGTTCTTTTCTATAGTTTTATTGACCGAATAATTGACTCCCTAGACCGCATGTCTAGCTAAATGGGCCTATAGGGCCCACTTTAGCAGGTATACAGTCAGAGCTGGGCAATAAATACATTGAATGTATTTAAATACTAAATACTAAATACATGGGAGAAATGTATTTAAATACTAAATACTAAATACATTTTACGAATGTATTTAGATACTAAATACAAAATACATCAATTGTATTTAAATACATTTGTAAATACATTTGTAAATACATTTTAAATACATACAAATTTTAACATATGCATTCACTAATTCACTAAGCCATGACACGCACACGATAAAGAAATCAACCGCTTTCGACTAAGAGTGGCACACAACTGATTGAACTGACACGTTGAAACATGAACCATGCTGTACTACACTGTCGACGCGTCGTACTGTGCTAGTACAGAACGTGTATTAAACCAGTAAAAGTATTTACATTTTTATATTTGAGTATTTAAATACATTGTATTTAAATACTCATTAAAGTATTTAAATACTGTATTTAAATACATGAAAAACAATGTATTTATAAATACAGTTCTAAATACACAAATGTATTTAAATACGTATTTAAATACAAATGTATTTAAATACTGCCCAGCTCTGTATACAGTATATAATAAATAATAAATTAAAAACAATTAATTAAATAAAAATGAACAATTTAAAGTGAGTGAAACAATAAACGAACTTTAATATAATCAAATAAAAACTAATATTTAAAATTCTTATAAACCAAAAGAGACTCAAAACTATTTTTGACAAAGAAAAGCAATCCCGAAATGAAACTAATAATATTGTTTTATATAAATTCACTTGCAGTGAAGAAGGATGTAACTCCTACATTAAAGAATATTCCAAC
This sequence comes from Bathynomus jamesi, assembly GCA_023014485.1. Lineage (NCBI taxonomy): Eukaryota > Metazoa > Arthropoda > Malacostraca > Isopoda > Cirolanidae > Bathynomus > Bathynomus jamesi. Next base: position 241,316 of record JAJOZX010002746.1, read on the forward strand.
ATAAATACAAACCGCGCAAGATATAATCCAGTAACGAAATTTTAAACAACGTTAATATTCTCTTTAAAACTAATTATATATCTCTTAACTTTCTATGGACCACTTGTGCAATGTTTGCACCTGTTGAGTCTGAAATAAAGTTGTTGTTGTTGTTGTGGTTGGCCAATCAGCCCACCCTGATCGAGCGAGCCAGTGGCACGCATGTGACCGGTCGCCCTCTCCGGAGTGGACCAGAGGTTCAGCGCACTAATGATGTTGTGTTGTGTTCTATGTTGTGCTAGAGCGGTACAGTCTGTCATAATGTGTTCAATTGTTTGTGGTGTGTCCGGGCACAGGTGGCAGGTGTCGTCTGTGGAGTTGTCTAGTCTGTGTTTATATGTCTGTAAGTTGGGATGATGTCCACATCGGAATCGTGCTAAGTTAACTTGATCCGATCTGTTCAGGCTGGTCTCTGACCTGTCAATGGGTAGCGGCTTCGCACCTAGGACTGCATTCGGACCGAGTCGTGTCAGTGCTTTGCGGGTTAGGTGTGTGTGTGTGTGTGTGTATGTGTTTTCTGTACTGTGTGATGTCTGTGGGGCGTGGTATGGAATGGAGTATTTAGTTGTAATGTCTCTCGGGTGTTACCTTAATAGTGCGAGGTGTTGGTGCATGATTGTACATGTAGTGGCAAGGGTGTTGTGGGTTAGTTGTCGCTGCTGCCATGAGTTGTGTTCCCCTCATGTTTAAATGTTCCCTAATTTTCAGTCTTTTTGTTTCTGTGTGCAGGTGTTCTATTGGTGTTGTTTGAGTACATCCTGTAATGATACGCAGTGCGTTGTTTTGTATTGTCTGTAAGGTGTTTATGTGTGTGTTTGAGATAATGGGTGCCCAGCATGGGCCAGCATAGTCCATAACTGAGCGAATATATTGTTTCTATATGAGTGATGTTGTTTCCTGCTGGTGTCCAAAGTTTGTGCCTGTTAGTACCCTAAGCGTGTTAAGTCTTGACGTACATTTGCTTTTAATGTCCTGAATGTGGTTTGCAAAAGATAATGATGTGCTGTATGTGACCCCAAGTATTTTGGTCCTGTGAGTGTGTGGAATGTTGGTGTTGTTTAGTGTAAACTGTGGAGTTATCTGGTGTTATTTTGTGTTGCTTGTTAGCAAGGTGATGGTTGATTTTGTGGGCGCTGCTTTAAGTCTATTGTGTCTGAGCCAGTTTTGTATACTGTTTATTTATGTTTGTAGGTTATTTGTAGCAGTGTCGATGTTGTTGTGCGTGGATGTTAAAGTGATGTCATCTGCATATGATGATAAGGTAAGCTTGTTAGCTGAGTGTTGGAATGTCATGCATATATATAAGCTGAACAGTGTTGGTGAGAGAACAGAGCCTTGAGGGACCCCGTTCGGAAAAAGTTTGTTTTTGGATGACTTGCCATTAAATGTGACATGTATCTTCCTGAAGGATAGTTGCTCAGCCACCTTTTGGTGTTATTGTGCATTTTTGTGTTGAACATTTTGTTTATGAGAGGGAAGCGTGGGATAGCATCAAATGCTTTACTAATGTCTATTGTTGCTAATAGTGTACGTTGAGCTGGTCGTCTGGAGTTGATGCCATCCATGATGTGCTGCGTGAGGTTAGTGAGTAATGTCGTGGTTCAATGGTGAGGTCTGAATCCATGTTGAGTAGTGTTAGTGGTATGTGTAGGTTGGTGATTTGTAAGAGTAGTCTTTCTGTTACTTTGGAAGATGTGCATAGTAAAGTAATGGGTCTATAGGAAGCTGGTTCTGTTGGATTTTTGTTTGGTTTGAGTAGTGTAATAATTTTATCTTGTTTCCATATGTTAGGAATAATACAGTGTTGGGATGAATATGTGCTGATGTTTGTGAGAGCTAGTATTCCCTGTAGGCCCAAGTGTTTCAGGTGTATGTTAGATATATTGTCTGGTTCAGTAGCCTTCGAATTCTTAATGTTTTTGATGATCTTGGTGGTCTGGTCTGTATTGAAGGGTGTAATGGTCGTGTCGAGTTTGTAGGTTTCCTGGGGTCTGGCTGTTTGTCTGTCTGCGTGTTTCTGGTTGTTGTCTCTGTTTAAATGACTTATCTTTGCGTAGTGATTAACTAGAATGTTAGCTTGTTTTGTATATGTTGGGATATTATTTTAGCTGCGACGGATAGCCGTGTGTGAGGTGTGAATGCCGCTGTTAGAGTGGGTAATGCTGTTTATAGTCTTGTATAGCCTGGATGTGTCTGTGGAGTGATTTAGTGTTGTTATGAATTCCCTAAATGTTTCTGTTTGTTTTTCTTTAAGTTTGTTGTTTATTTCTGTGTTGAGCTGTTGTATCTGCTGTTTTATGGTCTCTGTATGTGGTGTTTGTGTGTTATATTTGAGGTAGTTACGTTGCCTTATGAGGTGGGCTATTTCTGTAGTGTAATTTGGGTTGTATTTCCTAATGTTGCCCTTGGGTATGTATTTGTTTGCATTATTGATGATCTGATTGAATGTCTCGAGTTGTTGTATTGATGTGGTGAACTGTTCCCAATCAGCTTTCTTGTAATTTCTGTAAGTGTGCCTAAGGCTGTTGGGGCAGAGTGTAGAACGTGTTGTAATGATGATGGGCAGGTGGTCTGATGACAGTTGTTTTTCTGTTTTCCAGTGTGTATGTGTTGCTAGTGAGGGGGAACAGAACGTTATGTCTAGGGAGGAGTTTGAGTATCCTGCTTGATGTGGTATGTGTGTATGTTCTTCTATGTTGTTAAGAATGAAGAGGCTGTTTAATTGTGTGGCTATGCTGGCGCCTCTGGTGTTGTTTTGGTTGTGCAGGTACCAGCTAGTGTCTTTAGCGTTGAAGTCTCCTACTAAGATGACATTAGTGAGAGAGGCCAGATTGTGTAACTGTGGATTGTAATTGGCTGGCACCTGAGGTGAACTATCTGGTGGGATATAAATGTTGATGAGTGTGGTGTTGTGTTTTGCGCGTGTTTTAATGTTAACTGCCTGTATTTTTATCGTGTTATCTGCTTGGATTGTGTTTGTAACGTTTTGGATGGCATCAGTGTAGCTAATGCTTTTACGTATGTAAGTGATAAGTCCACCCCGTTACCCCCAGTACGATCTTGACGGATCGCCGTGAAGTCAGGGATGGTGGGTGTTTTGTATGTGCGTCTTAGTTTTGTTTCTTGTATAAATGCTATGTGAATGTTTTGTTTGTGTACGAATTCCCTAAGCTGCATGATTTTGTTTGTGAGGGAATCTAATTTGTATTGTAATATGTTAATATTATGCTTCTGTATGTGTCTCATGGTCCTATTGTGTCTATGTCTTTGTGTATGGTGACATGTGTAAGTTGTAGTGGGGCCTGGATTAGTCTTAATGTTGCCGGAGAGTAAGAGTAGTCCGAGGAGCACGTCCGGCACGCAATTGCTCCCGGTAAATGAAAAAATAGCACGCTGGTATAGGTCCGGCCCCGGGAGCCGATCGGCACTCTGACCGTGCCACGCAACAGGCCGTCGACTGCCAGTCTGGCCAACCGTAGACAGCCCGCTGCACGGAGATTTGAGGAGGTTTGGCCACCAGCGCGTTGATGTCTTCGGTTTGACGTAGCCTCTTCTTCGCGTTGACATTCCACGTTTTTTCGTTGACGTTGACTTGCTGACGTGTCCCGCGCTGGAGGATACAGCCACTGCTAGAAGCTTCCTCGTCAGCTGCTAACTTTGGTTTTAATATTGTGTGTAGATTCATTTATTACTGTGAATCTATTTAAAGAACATTCTCTGTTATTTTGTGCTTATCCTTCGTCTGCAATTTTGTGTTGCTCTCTTTGTTGGAGTTCTGAAAATATATTGCCCGCCTGTCTGCTAAATTGCTTTAATATGGACTCTGTTTCTTCTCTTTCTTCTTCCTTTAATTTACACTAGAAATATGTTTAAAATCCAATACAGAAATCTTCTTGGGAAGAATTTACACATGGTAGAGTGCTCCTGATCTTCGTACACGCAACAGAGAATAGCAGTCGTAAATAATCAGTAATTTTGATGGTTGTTTTCTTTCGTGAATTTGTTGATTTGTTCGCTTTTATGGCTATTAAAAAAATAAGTTGTTGGTGTTGTTGTTATCGTTGTTTCTATGAGTAGCTCAATCCAAACTCATTATTAGAAAATAATACTATTTACAGTGATCCTAATAATATTGAAAAAAAGAGGAAGACCCGTTTGCTTTTATTTTGTTTTTCTCATGTTCAACCTCAACCATTCGCAGTTACACATACTGTACAATGTACATCCATGCATGAAGGGCCGTCAAAGTGTTTTTTCTAAAAGTCTGTGGATAATTGGACTATTGACATTTTCCTTCGTTTTATTCGTAACTAATAGTGATGTAGCGGATGTCATTTTTTTCACATCCGCGGATGCGGATGCGGATGAGGATGTTTGATTTCAACATCCGCGGATGCGGATGCGGATGTCTACATTTTCGTTATTTTTTAGGATATATTCGAGATTTGTTGTGTTTAACGTATATAATAAGTTATTATATAGAGAGAGCTGTAGCTATAATGTAGTATAATTGATTAATTGTACAATAATTGCTGTACTTTTCTCTGAACATATAAAATAATATCAAGCATCTAACTAATATAGAAATCAATTAGTGAATTCGTCTGCAAATAAATTCGTTATATTTTGTTGAGTTTCAGCCACAATTAGAAACCATAATTGTGTTACCAGGATGCGGGACGTGAACCCAACTCAAATGCACCCCACCGACCTCTTTCCCCAACCTCCCACCCTTATAGAAAGAGATCTTTAATTAGCTTGATAACTATTTATATTAAGTTTAAAGTTTTATTAGGCATATTTATAAATGAGTAATTAAAATAAAGTAAACTAAGATGTTCATCGTTTAATGTTCAAACTTAATATAGGAAGGTTATGCTTAAGGAACATTAATTTTTCTGCCTTTTCTGCTGCCAGTCTGTTTCTCTTTTCATCATATATTAATCCAGCACTGCTAAATAATCTCTCGCTTGGTACGTTTGTTGGAGGACAGGCTAAATGTTTCCTTGCAAGTTTACTCAAGTATGGATAGATATTCTGCGTATTTTTCCACCAACTAATAGGATTGTCACATGCAGCCAGGCGTTTTTCTTGGTGATAGCTCTCGATCATTTTTACTACATCTTTTGACATCGCGTAGGTCTCGTCATTGCTGCTTGACTCAAGAAACTGAGAGACAGATTCTGTGATAGATTTGCTTGTTGAAGGTGTTGGTTCTGTCACTGAAACTTTTATTCTTTTGGTGGGTGGCGAAGCGACAGATTCAAGAGATTGAAGCTCTTCAACTGCTTTGCCAAGTGATGATTTAACTCGTTCTAATGTACTAGGTGAAAATAACTTAGCTTTGTAACGTGGATCTAAGTAGGTTGCAAGAGAGTAACTTCATACAAGAACAGCCTCTCGTCTTGTCGCTTGCATCACTTTTGCGCACAATGAACTAGTTCTATTAATATAGTAGAATTTGATAATTTCCGCTTATTAATGACGTTTTATCTCAACGGTCCACATCCGCACGACATCCGCAGTCCAAAGTGCGGATGCGGATGCGAGAAAATGTGCGGATGTTCCGCGGATGCGGATGCGGATGTGACCTACATCATTAATATATATATATATATATATATATATATATATATATCACACAGTGGTGTAGTGCTAAATAAAGAAGTGAGGGAACGCATTTTGAAAGTGTTACTCAGATGCGGGGGGGACAATGGCGAGCGCGGCGAGCCCATACAGCTGGGGGTCCGGGGTCACTGTAAGCCCCCGGGAAATCTTTTGAAATCTGACCAATTTCAGGGATATTTTGAGGTCATATGCACTGGATATTAGGATATATTCCAAGGTTGAAGATGCAGTATTTCCAGTGTCATTAGATATATGACATCCAGTACGATCAATAAAAATAGCTAACAACTGGAATGATTAACTAAAAAAAAGTTAACAACCGGTACGCCGTGGTGACTGTTTCATCAGATCTTTATAGGCTAGCATTGCCTCAGTCGAAGCTAAAAGAAATGAAACAGTTAATGATTCTTTCTTATATTTCTTCTAGGGGTGGGAATTAAAATTTCATGACGTTAGAGATTTGTAAGTTCGGATTTATTTGAAATAGTGAGGGAACGCCATTCCGTCTACCAAAAAAAGTAAGGGAACGCCGTTCCCACGCGTTCCCACAGCACTACACCACTGTGTGTATATATATATATATATGAAAATTATTTCACGAAAGTAACGCGTGAAAAATATTTATGATGAATAAAACCACGAAGGAAAGGAAACAGAGTGGTGCTCAAGCGATTTCGTCTAATGACATCCTCAGGAACACTGAAGTAAATAAAGAGTTCAAGACCTTATATAGGTTACAAAAAAAAAAATATATATATATATAATAAATATAGAAATAAAAATTGTGGGAGGAGCATACAAATTTGCAAGGAAAACTACCAATTTTAGCACTTTGCCCGAATTCAACACAAGATCAAATGGATTGTTTACAACCAATTTTATAGATAATGCCTGAATGATATATAGGTCACAAAAAAAAAAAAATGAAAATAAATTGAAAAATAGACAAGACAAGAAGGGCAGAGTGCTAAACCTTTGGTAATTTTCACTTAGAAATTTCTATGCTCCTCTTACAATTTTTATTTTTCAATTTATTTTTATTTTTTTTTTTTTGTGACCTATATATCATTCAGGCATTATCTATAAAATTGGTTGTAAACAATCCATTTGATCTTGTGTTGAATTCGGGCAAAGTGCTAAAATTGGTAGTTTTCCTTACAAATTTGTATGCTCCTCCCACAATTTTTATTTCTATATTTATTATATATATATTTTTTTTTTTGTAACTACTGTATATAAGGTCTTGAACTCTTTATTTACTTCAGTGTTCCTGAGGATGTCATTAGACGAAAGCGCTTGAGCACCACTCTGTGTTTCCTTTCCTTCGTGGTTTTATTCATTATAATTATTATATATACTGTATTTTATATATATGTCAGTTCAACGGCGAAAAAAACGTGACCATCACCGATTTTTTTAAAAATTGGTACACTTATAGATCTCTGTGAGAAAAACAGAATGACGCTTGTTTCAACACTCTAGGTCATATGGTTCCGAAGATATGGCCCTTCGAATTTTGTAAAAAAAGGTCAATTTCCAAGGTCATACCACATTCCAACATGAAATATCTCGGCTCCTATTGCACTTACAGAGACCATTTAAACACTATTTTAAAGCTTTTAAGCAGATCTGCAACTTTGTTTCTATTCATATTTTACCTCAGTGGTAAAAAAAAAAGTTGATCTTATTTTTGACGTTTGACCTTGTGTAGGTCATTTGATGTCACAACTGATTTTTTTCTCCTTTCACTCAGTTTTGGGTACACATGTCTACCTTAACCTAAAAGAAGATTTTTAGTGTTCATTAAGTTAGTATAGATGCTACAGCCATTTCAGTGGACCATACCCACCTCCATTTTGACGAAGTACCTTTTTCCACCAAACTTTGGAGCACCGTATCTTTGGAACTGTTTGAGCTAGAGTGTTGAGAAAAATACCATTAGATTTTTCTTACCGAGATATATAAAGTTTGCTAATTTTCAAAAAATCGGTAATTGTCTAACCTAACCTAACCAAGTTATTTGGTCGAATAAGTATCCAGCCCTATTATAAAATTTAATTTTTTTTTATATTTCAGAGAATTATATAATATAGGTAATTTAAATTACATAATTAATTAATTTATATGGACATTCAAAAGTGTGAAGAACTTCGAACCTGCTATCCTGTTTAAAGGTAAAGCTATGTACGTATATAAGTACCTTATGCTAGGTTATAGGTACTACCCTATAGAATAAGTTCAGTTTTAAGAGTGAGATGAATTTTAATAGAATTACTTAACTTTGTGTATTTATTCATTGTCTACAACAGTATGTACCCATGTGAAAATAAGCTTATTTAAACCTTGGAGCAAGGATTTTTTTGGCATCTGTATTTATTCCAATCTGTAAATCAAACTGCACATTTTTCTTGTTGTAGACCTCTGAAACAAGATCAGTAGGTCCCAAATTTTATTTGTGCCATCTAAGCAAAAACAACTTTTAACAGGGTTGGATACAATGAATAATTATAATTGTATTTTTAATTAATTGATCCTAATTTCCATTAATTGTAATTGTAATTGATTCAAAATAAAATAAAAATAAAAGTAATTGTAATTGATTTTTGAGCTATAACTGGTGTAATTAATCAATTAATGTCAATTGTTAAAAATTATACCCCTAGATCTGATCTGGCAGTCATACATCATCCAATGAAAATAAACCTTTGATAGTTTTTTAGTTATACTTAGATATAGATATATATTTTTAGATATATATTTATTTTAGATATATATTTAGATATATAGAATAGATAGTTATATTTGTGTAATTGTAATTGATTCATACAAAATTAATTGTAATTGTAATTGATCTTGAAATTGTGAATACAATACTAACTGTAATTAATTTGAAGAAAAATATAAAAAAATTGTAATTGTTTCCATTTTGTGTAATTGAACCCAACCCTGGCTTTTAAGGTACATATGTGTTAATTTATTTATTTGTTGGGTTCAAAATCCCAGCTGAGCCGTGAACGGCCAAATTCTAAAGGGCCAGTGCTACCTACAGCCCAAGTTAAGCTAAAATTAAAACTTACGGATTTGAGATCCTATTAGGTCCTACCTCAGGGTTGCTGACTCGATGCGGGCCTACCTTAGACCTTTGTTACATGAATTTAATATAAACAAAAGGGGTACTATTTATGGTCTTCTTTCTCAACCTTGCAACAACAACGCAACCTGGACTATTGCACGATGCAACAATCTTGTATCTAAACAACCAAACTGAATTGCAAGAGAGCTCTCTAACAGACCACACCCTGTACGTACGACATCCCACAAACGAATAGAAAGAACGCGTAGCGCCCCAAAATGATGCCAACAGTGTGACCAAACAACGATGCCACAAGAGCTAAAAAATGCTAGCTCTAAATTAAGTTAATTTTTCACTAACCTTACAATTATGAGATGGATATATATACACCTTAACTTAATATATACAAGCAATGCTGCATCAATCAGCTTAGTCATCATATCGCCTTGGGACAACAATGGTTCTTCCTCTTCTAGATTTTCTAACACTCCCCACCGAAGAGGCATTGTTGTCATTACCTTCTGCAAGGTTAGCCAAGCCTTCTCCATGAGGCTGTAACTCAAATGTTTCATCTTGACTATCTGTGTTTTTGCTGATTTCTAAAGCATAGAGTTTTTGTATAGGTCTCTTTAACTTTCCTCCTGAAGTCTTTACCAGTGCAGACCTAACTAAATTGTCTTTGCCAACAAACAACTCTTCAATTATGCCAAGCTTCCAGCATTGCCTTGGTCTTTCATCCCCAATCATTACCACTTCTCCCACATTGATACAATTTGCATTGGAGCCCTTTACCTTGCCTGATGGTAATAATTGAGTTCTGGCAAGTATTCCATCTGCCACCTCTTCCATAACTGATCTTGTAGCTCTTCAAGGTACCTGAACCGTCTGGTTAACTCTCCTTGAGTGCTCTGGATAGGCTGCAAGTCTTCTGGCACACTGGGGCTTGATGTTAATCGTTTACCACAAAGAAAATGATTTGGTGTCAATGGCTCTGCATCCTGCATACTGTTGTAAACAAAAGTGATAGGCCTACTGTTCACCATTGCTTCTACTTCACATAAAACAGTGCAGAATTCTTCTTTGCTCAAATGAGCATTAGCTAAAAGTTTCTTTAATGGACACTTTACACTTCTCACTAGCCTTTCCCAAAATCCTCCCCACCATGGTGCTCTCTCAACAATAAACTCCCACTGTACCCCTTGGTGTGAAAAGTAGGATTGGAATCCTTCCTCTTTTAGCAAGGACCAAATTTCTTGGAGTTCCTTTGCAGCCTTTTGAAGGTTTTTGCATTATCCGATATGATTTTATTTGGGAAACCCCTTCTGTTCACAAACCTTTTAAAGGCCAAAAGAAATACATCACTACTTAAGTTGCTTACCAACTCCAAATGGATTGCTCTGGTGGTAGCACAGGTGAAAAGACATATATAACCTTTGTTAGACTCCCCTCGCTCATACACATAGACTGGCCCTGCAAAGTCTACTCCCACTACATCAAATGGGGCAGTATAGACACACCGTTCTCTTGGAAGTGGAGCCACCTTTTCATAATAAGGCTTTGCACTCCAACGCTTGCAAATCACACATTTATGCACGACCTTTTTTACTACTTGTCTAATTTTGGGAATCCAAAACTGTTGTCTGATCTCTATTATCACTTCTCTAACTCCAGCATGTAACAGCTTATGATGAGTATCCAGGATCAAACGGTCCACAAAGTGCCCCCAGAAGGTAGCAAAATTGGATGTCTTTTCTCCTCTGGAAGCCCAGAAAACTGTAGTCTACCTCCTACTCTCAATAAATCCTGATCCAAAAACACATCCAAACCCTTGAGCGCAGAATGTGTTGGTAGAACCTGTAAAGGATGGCTGGTGAGCAATTCTCTCTCTTCACCAAATTTTTCCTTCTGCATATATACCACCCAGTATTTCCTGGCTTGCTGAATCTCATTACTGTTTAGAATTCCTTCCCTTCTTGTTTCTCCCTTAATGTTGTTGGTAAATCTATATACCCATGCTGTCACTCTTAACAATCTTTTCAGACTGCTAATGTCCTCAAGCCTCAATATGGGGTCCTGCTGCATAACTTGACAACTGTTCACAGCGCATTTTCTCACCTCACTCACCCATGCTTCTTCAGCCTGGCATTCTCCTACAATAGGCTGATTAGAAGGCCAGTTTTCACTTCCAAGTTTTAGCCACTCCGGCCCATTCCACACAAACTTGACTGTGCAAGATCTTTCACTGAAATTCCTCGTGTTGGTAAATCAGCGAGGTTTTGGGTGCCTGGACAATGCTTCCATTGCTTGGGATCTGTGTGCGCTTGAATTTCTTCCACCCTATTGGCAACAAATGGTTTCCATTTCCTTGCCTGGCTTCTTAACCAGTGCCAAACTATAGTGGAGTCTGTCCAATAATAGCTTGGAATTTCAGAGAGGGCCAAAGACTTTTGCACTATAACTGCAAGCCGACTAGCAATAACTGCACCCATCAATTCCAACCTTGGAACAGAAAGCCTTTTCAAAGGTGCTACTCTGCTCTTTGCAGCAACCAACCTGCAACTTACTTCCTCTTGCAATGCGCCTCTTATATAAATACAAGTTGCATAGGCTTCCTCACTTGCATCACAAAAGATGTGCAGCTCCAAATTGTCTGGACTATTGTTCAACTCTCCAAAGTACCATCTTGGGATTTCAATGTCTCCAAGATGTGCCAATTCTTTGAACCAATATTTCCACCTTACCACCATATGATCAGATAACTCTTGGTCCCAACCAAGTCCAATTTCCCAGAGGCTCTGAAACCAAATTTTTGACTTTATCACAAATGGAGCCAGGAATCCAAGAGGATCAAAGACCTTTGAAGCCAAACTAAGAGCTGTACGTTTTGTCCACCTTGTCTCATTCTCAGCCAGCTCTACTAAAGATTTCCCATTGAAGGTAAACAAATCATCATCTTGCTGCCAAACAATGCCTAGCACCTTTGCGTCTATTGCCCACAACTCCTTAATACCAGAATCCTCAATACTTTCTGCTGCATCAGGTACTACACAGGTATGACTCATAAACTCTTGTAATTGCGAATGATTGGTCTGCCATTTTCTAAGCTCCATGCCAGCCTCCCTCATTATAGCTCTAGCCTCCATGAATATCTGTTTAGCCATTTCTGTATTATCCACGGAACACAGCAAATCATCAACATAAAAATTTTTCCTTATGTGTTCAATAGTGTTAGGATAGACTTCAGAATATTTCTTAAAATGTTACTGCATAGTAGCTGCCAACAGAAATGGACTAGAGCTGAGGCCAAACAACACTGACTTCATTCTATATGCTTGAACCTTAGGTTCATTTTCCAACAAGTCTTTCGTATCCACCCACAGATACCTTACTGCATCTCTGTCCTCTGGTTTTAACTTTATCCGCAAAAAGGCTTGCTTCACATCTGCAGTCAATGCTACTCTACCAAACCTGAATCTCAGTAACAAGGAAAATAAATCTGCATTTAAATTTGGCCCAGCATCCAAACAGTCATTCAAGGACACACCACCTTTGTCCTTGGCTGAGCCATCAAAAACTACCCTCAGTTTGGTGGTAGTTTTGTCTCGCCGTACCACTGCATGGTGTGGCAGATAATGTGCCTCCTGGCTCACCAGCTCACCTTGCACCCTTTCAGCATAGCCCTCCCTTACATAACTTAGGATGGCCTCATTGTATTCAATTAACAACTCCTCATTTTTTCTTAGCCTGTACAATGAAGTCTCCATCTTCCGATTAGCTAGCTGAAGGTTTGAACCGGGTTTGCAAGAATCCTTCCATGGTAGGCCAACTTCATAGCAACCATCTCTAAACCCAATCCCTTTTTCAAATTGCTCTAAAACATCATTGTTCACTGTACTTGCCTGTTTGTCCTTTATGCCAATAGATTCAAGTTCCCAAAACGCTTTCAAATGCCTTTCCAGACCATGGCTGTTCTCCTCAATCTTAACAAAAAGAGCCTTAACTTCCATTTCATTGCAATAACTACCATGTAGCATCCAGCCTAGCTTACTTTCAATAGCTACCGGGCCTTGAGATGTACGGACAATATTACCAGTGATGAAGTCCCAATAATAGTCAGCTCCAATCAAAAGACTAATATCTTCTGTTCTTTCAAACTTATTATTGCCCAAATTAATTCCTTTAACTTGCAATTCTTGGACACATGCCATATCTAAACAAGTAGTGACTGGAGCACAAAGTTCCTCAATCTCTACAGCTTGGACCTTGATAGTGGGACTTTGCGGTAACAACCCTTTAACCAGAACTTCTACCTTCTTAAATTTGGTTCGGTTTGAACGGAACCCCCAAACCCAGAAATTCTTAAATTTTCCCTCTTAAGTTCTTTAAACTTCAATTTTCTGGAAATTCTGGTCTTAATAAAACTACACTGGCTACCACTATCAAACAACACTCTTACAGTAGCTTCTCCCTCATTCCCAATTAATAAGGCTGCAGTTGTTTGCAATAATCCCCCTTTACTTTTACTCCCTTGCATAGCAGTGGCATGTGCCACTGATGTCTCTACTTCTGGGGTAGGCCTACTAGGAGTGTTTTCACACAATAATGGCTGATGCCTACCATGACATTTTTTGCACAAAATTTTAAACTTACAAAACCTTGCTCTATGACCTTTCAAAAAACATTTAAAACATGCTGTGGACTTAGTTACCCTGTCCTTTCTCTCCTCAAGGGGTAAAGCCTCAGCCACCTCACATTTATATGACTTGTGGTTGCCTTCTCAAAATATGCATTCCTTGATTCCCTTTAATTTATTCTCAGAGGATGCATGTAGAGCTGACACTGTACCTGGGCTATTCCTTTTTGTGGAAACTTGGTGCTGTGCCTGCCTTTGTCCCTTGTTTACCATCCCACTGTGCAAACTCAACTCCCTCTCGTCTTGCTAATTCTGTGCCTAAAAGACTTAACATCTGCTGAAGGGGGATGTACACATGTTCTGCAGAGTGTCCCTACTTAATTCAAGCAAAATTGAGCTAGGCAATTTAGACTCCAGTGTAGGAACCAACATTATACCATACCTTTCCATTCCTACACCCAAGTTGTCCAGGGACCTAGTTCTAATTTCAAATTCATCATATAACTGCCGTAACTCCTTGACACTATTAGGATTATTAACAGGAGGTATAGCTAAAAGTGCACGGAGGTGGCTTTTAATTAAGATCTCTGGCTTACCAAACCGTTTCTTTAATATATCCCAAGCCACATTATAATTAGCCTCTGTTAATGCTAATCCTGCTATAGTCTTTGCTGCCTCCCCTTCCAAGAGGGACCGCAAATAATTAAACTTCTCCACGGCACTTAACACTTGACTAGAATGAACTGCTGATTGAAAACTGTCTGCCCATCCTTGCCATTCCTGAATACTCCCAGAAAATGTTTTGAGTACAAGCCTCGGTAATTGAACTACAGATCTGTTAACCTTAACTTCACAAACATCATTTGTTGAGTGTTGTGTTTCATTATTAGACCTGGTCTCTAACTGTACTGAGCTGCTAAACTCTTTTGCTCGGAGGCCTACTTTTATTATATCATCAATAATCTCTTCAAAGTAAATTATGTTATTTTCTATTTCATCCTCTTCTATAAGAGCCTCAATTTTAACATTTACCTCACTTAGAGCAACCTTTTTAGTTTCTAATATGGAAAGCTGCGCAGTCACTAAGCGTAAATCCTCTTGCTCTATGGCAGAATCTATAGTGGCAATGACCTTTGTAATTAGACCTTTGTAGGCGCTTCTCCTTTTTATAAATTTGTTCAATTCAGATGCACTCATCTTCAATGCAAACAACAATTGGGCTCAATACCAAATGAGCTGAATTGGCAGAAATACTTAACCAAACTGATCAAACGCAAATTTTACTTCAAATAAACTGAATTGCTGGGTGGGGTACTAACCAAACACCAGTATGGAATACCAAATTTTCCACCCCAGGACCTTAATTCAATAATAACCCAAATTAACCAAACCGGTAAAATGTAGGCCAAAAACAACGACAGACGACTGGCCAAGTTTCGCAATTGGGCAACCAAACTTTCTACCCTGGGACCTTAATTCAATAATAACCCAAAATTAACCAAACCGGTAAAATGTAGGCCAAAAACGACGACAGACGACTGGCCAAGTTTAGCAATTGGGCAACCAAACTTTCTACCCTGGGACCTTAATTCAATAATAACCCAAAATTAACCAAACCGGTAAAATGTAGGCCAAAAACGACGACAGACGACTGGCCAAGTTTAGCAATTGGGCGACCAAACTTTCTACCCTGGGACCTTAATTCAATAATAACCCAAAATTAACGAAACCGGTAAAATGTAGGTCAAAAACGACGACAGACGACTGGCCAAGTTTCGCAATTGGGCGACCAAACTTTCTACCCTGCGACCTTAATTCAATAATAATCGAAAATTAACCAAACCAGTAAAATGTAGGCCAAAAACGACGACAGACGACTGGCCAAGTTTCGCAATTGGGCGACCAAACTTTCTACCCTGGGACCTTAATTCAATAATAACCGAAAATTAACCAAACCGGTAAAATGTAGGCCAAAACAACGACAGACGACTGGCCAAGTTTCGCAATTGGGCGACCAAACTTTCTACCCTGGGACCTTAATTCAATAATACTCAACCCGTCTAGGCCTAACTTGGGCTACAATTTGCACAATCAGAACTTTGCCGAAAAAATAGTCACTGACTCAGTTTTGGGGTAGAATCCGGTTCTGAAGGACCATGTTAATTTATTTATTTGTTGGGTTCAAAATCCCAGCTGAGCCGTGAACGGCCAAATTCTAAAGGGCCAGTGCTACCTACAGCCCAAGTTAAGCTAAAATTAAAACTTACGGATTTGAGATCCTATTAGGTCCTACCTCAGGGTTGCTGACTCGATGCGGGCCTACCTTAGACCTTTGTTACATGAATTTAATATAAACAAAAGGGGTACTATTTATGGTCTTCTTTCTCAACCTTGCAACAACAACGCAACCTGGACTATTGCACGATGCAACAATCTTGTATCTAAACAACCAAACTGAATTGCAAGAGAGCTCTCTAACAGACCACACCCTGTACGTACGACATCCCACAAACGAGTAGAAAGAACGCGCAGCGCCCCAAAATGATGCCAACAGTGTGACCAAACAATGATGCCACAAGAGCTAAAAAATGCTAGCTCTAAATTAAGTTAATTTTTCACTAACCTTACAATTATGAGATGGATATATATACACCTTAACTTAATATATACAAGCAATGCTGCATCAATCAGCTTAGTCATCATATCGCCTTGGGACAACAATGGTTCTTCCTC
Source organism: Bathynomus jamesi (assembly GCA_023014485.1). Taxonomy (NCBI): domain Eukaryota; kingdom Metazoa; phylum Arthropoda; class Malacostraca; order Isopoda; family Cirolanidae; genus Bathynomus; species Bathynomus jamesi. The sequence goes on from JAJOZX010002746.1 coordinate 257,422, forward strand.
TTCTAGATTTTCTAACAATGTTTTTTTTTTCTTTTTAGATAAACATGGATTTCAGCAGTTTGAATATGGGCAGGTTCTGTTGTGACCCATTTAAAAAACACAAAGGAAAAGTGAAAAAAGGCATTCGTGCATTGACTAAAAATTTGATTGATCAAAATCTTGAATTGAAACTATCAAATAATCATAAAGCATGTGCAACCTGTCGAAATATACTAGCAAATTGTCCATCCCCAATGCCTGAATGTGAACCACTTGAAAAATCACCATCCACCGCATCAAGTGCCCATCTGAGCTAGAAACCGTTGGAGATGTAGTTGAAATGCAGTATGAGCTTAGTAAATTCAATGATTCATTGGTCACACTTGATGAGACCCCAATAAAACCATGTAAACTCTCTGACAGCGCTGGTTACGCAAAGAGAAAGTTGAGGAAAGTAGGAGTTGTGAAAAGAAAGCTTGGACTTGCAACTAAACAACCAATTTCATGCAGTGACTCAGATGATACAGAACTGAAGATTCTTCAACAACTAAAAGAGAAATTTAATCAAGTGACAAGTCGAAGTGAAAAACTGACAATTCTTACTATCCTACCAAAAAGATGGACACAAGTAAAGATCAGAGAAGAATTTAAGTGCTCAGATTACATGGCTAGGCAAGCAAAGAGTTTGATGAGGGAGAAGGGAGTGCTTTCAACTCCTAATCCGCGTTTGGGGAAACGCCTGAATAGTGAAACTGCTGCCAAAGTAATTGACTTCTATCATTCGCCAGATGTGAGTAGACAAATGCCAGGGTTGAAAGACTATGTTTCTGTAAAAGGAACTGATGGAGTGATGGTAGGCGGAAAAGAAAACAAAAATCGCTAATCTTATGCAACCTAAAAGACGCATTTGAGCTTTTTAAAACAAACCATCCAACAATTAAAATAGGATTTTCAAAATTTGCAGAGCTTCGGCCAAAAGAATGTGTGTTGCCAGGTGCCAGTGGAACACATTGTCTGCATTTGCACTAAGCACTAAGCAATGTAACAATAATGGCTTCCATAAAATATATTGTAAAAACCTAATAACTGCCTTTTTTAAATATAAAGTCATGTTGATGCCTCTTTTTTCATGGTTTCACCCAGCTAGACAAGAATCGGTTCTGATAACTCAATTGGTAAAAATAAAGGAATAGGTTATTTTAATATACATATTACAGTGCTGGGCAGCGCAAACGAAAATTCACGTGCGCAAGCGCAAATGCGCAAATGCGCAAACCCAAACCCATACCTTGCGCAAGCGCAAATGTGCAAACTTCTCGAAACTTGCGCTTGCGCAAACGCAAACGCAAACTATTTATATATACAGGGTTTTCCAAAAAAAAAATAGGTGCGTTTTTTTTTGGGGACACCCTGTATAAAATTAAATTTATAGTAAATCAAATCAAATCAAATCAAAAGCCTTTATTAACAGACACACGATCCATAGATATATCAATAAAGAATAGATACAAAATTACAATGTTAAATAAATAATAATAAAAAAAAAAGAAATTACAATATTACAAAAAAAAACACTTCAAAGCTCCTCAGAGTCCTCCTCCAACTCCATCGTGAGCAGGTCCATGTTGCCCTTCAGGAACACAAACCTCTCAAAGTTCTCAGAGGTCAGGCTGGACCTCTTGGGCTTCATGATGTCAGACCCCTGGGAGAACACCCTCTCCACAGCTGCAGAGCTGGGGATGGCCGTGTTGTACTTCAGAAAGACCTCAACCCAGGCGGCGCGGTACAGGGCGGGAAACATCCCCTGCTCCAGCTCCTTGCTGGTGGTCTCCTTTTCAGAGCACTATTTTTAATATTTGTTTTTTTTTCACGTTTGCGCACAAGTTTGCGTTTGCGCAAGTACTTGCACAAACGCAAATGCGCAAGTTTGCGCAAGAATTGGCGCAAACGCAAATGCGCAACCGAAATCACACTTGCGCAATTTGCGTTTTGCGCAAGTGTTTGCGCAAGTGCCCAGCACTGCATATTAAAAGGCTAATTGTCTTAAAAATAGCAGACATTATAGATCTCAGTGAGACAAATCTAATGGTACTTTTATCAACACTCTAGCTCAAACAGTTCCAAAGAAACAGCGCTCCAAAGTTTGGTGGAAAAAGGTACTTGGTCAAAATGGAGGTAGGCATGGTCCACTGAAATGGTTGTAGCGTCTATACTAACTTAATCAACACTAAAAATCTTATTCTAGGTTAAGGTAGACATGTGTACCCAACATTGAGTGAAAGGAGAAAAACATCGGTTGTGACATCAAATGACCTACACAAGGTCAAAGGTAAAAAAAAAGATCAACTTTTTATTTACCACTAAAGTAAAATGAATAGAAACAAAGTTGTAGATCTGCTTAAAAGCTTTAAGATAGCGTTTAAATGGTCTCTGTAAGTGCAATAGGAGCTGAGATATTTCATGTTGAAATATGGTATGACCTTGGAAATTGACCTTTTTTTACAAAATTCGAATGGCCATATCTCCGGAACCATATGACCTAGAGTGTTGAAACAAGTGCCATTCTGTTGTTTTCACAGCGATCTATACGTGTGCCAATTTTCAAAAAACATCAGTGATGGTAACGTTTTTTCGACCCAAAATTCCGTTGAACTGACATGGAATGACCCACACACACACACACACACACACACACACATATATATATATATATATATATATATATTATATACAGTATATATATATATATATATATGTTATAATGTTATATTACATTGTTTCAGACCAACAAAGACCGTAGGATCCACTCATGGCTGGTCTACCTAACCGTGTTTGTAATTGTGTATTGCGCATGTCCTCCATGGTGGCAGAGAGGACTTACAATTTTACGTGAGTTCCGAACCACAAAAATCTTAATTTTACTACATTAAACTATACCCAATCTATCAACATATAAATGTAATCGATTTTTAAACATATTTATAGACGTGCTACTAGTTACTTCTACCATCAAACTATTCCAATCATTAACTATTCTATGCGTAAAAAAGTTTTTTGGCAACTGCTGTCTCGAACCTTCTACTTGTCAGCTTACACCCGTAATTCTAGTTCTACTATATTGTGCTATTTCGAAAAAGCTATCTCTATTTACGTTATCGAACCCATTCATAATTTTAAAAACCTGGATTAGATCACTCCTTAGCCTCCTAGTCTCGAGTGTAGTCAGTTTTAACTCCTTAAGCCTATCCTCGTACGACTTTGACCTAAGCGACGGAATCATCTTAGTTGCTCGTCTTTGAATTCGTTCGATTTTGTCTATATCCTTGTTCATATACAGATTCCAAAAGTTAATCGCGTACTTCAAATGGGGTCTAACTAATGATTTATAAAGAGGAACAATAATATCACGCGATTTGTATTAAAAATTCCTAGCTATAAAACCTAGCACTTTGTTCGCCTTATTGACTGCTGCTCTACGTTGTTTCGCGACTTTCAAATCACCACTGACTATAACTCCTAAATATTTTTCCTGATATATATATATATATATATATATCGCATAATTGTAAAGTTAGTGAAAAATTCACTTAATTTAGAGCTACCATTTTTGGGCTATTGTGGCATCATTTTTTGGGGGCACTGGCAGCGTCCTTTCTACTCGTTTGTTCAGTGCGGCATTGATAGGGTATTGTCTTATAGAGAGCTCTCTTACAATTCAGTTTGGTTGTTTATATACAGGATTATTGCATCGTGCAATGGTGCAGGTCGTGTTGTTGTTGCAAGGTTTAGAAAGAAGACCATAAATAGTGGCCCCTTTTTTTTTTCTTAATTTTATGCTACTGATAGGCCACCTCGAGTCAGCAACCCTGCGGTAGGACCTAATAGGACCTCCAAGCCGTAAAGTTTGTTTTAGTCTAGCTTATTTTAGGCTATAAGTTAAAATAGCCTTTCAGAGCTTGGTCGTTCAAGGCTCAGCTGGGATTCTGAACCCAGTAAACAAAAATTAACAAACCCCTACCCCCTACTCTCTATTCCCCTTTTAAAATATCTTCTTCAGTAATTTATTTCAATTAAGGATTGCAGTTACTTCGGTCCACTGTAAATTCATTTTCTAAGGAATATAGATTTCAGTTTTGCTCACTAATTTTATACTACTCGTTTACGAACGATAACTAATGCAGTGATGATTCGGTTATGGAAAGGCAATTAAAAATAAATTATGTTAATTTTTCAGATAAATAATAAAAACGTTGCAACTAAGTAATCATGCAGTATTTGGCTAAAGTATGTTTGATTCTTGCTGTTGCATTCACGACGTCATCGTCGATCTCTTTTGGACGGAATCAAAAGACTTTCCGTCTTTTATTCTCTCGACCGTTTATGGTCATGCCAAAGGTTTCAAGAACAGAATTCAACTCGTTAGCTGCAAAAGTTAAAAATCTTGAGATGTCCGTCTCTACTTTTCAAAATTCGATTCACTCACTGCAACAAGCGATCGCAAAAAAAAAACCAAGTAAGTTCAATGAAAACAACCTTTTCCATTCAGTTAAGTTCAAGAATTTTAAACGGACATGGTTCCATTTTTAACTTCCATATACGTACATGTATGCGTATCAATCGGATAAAAATGGCATAAAAGCCATGATAAAAGTGAAAAGACTTATTATAACGCACAAACTTCCAGTTAAAATTAGGATCATCCTCAGATCAGGATATAAAAATTTTACTCCAAATAGAATATGTATAGGACGAATCCACAGAAAAAGGCCTGAAGCCATTAAGAATATAAAGAAACTTTTACTAATTCATTATTTAAACCTCACTTACAGGACAGTATGCTGGACAGTTCTAGTCTCCTAACATCACGAAGGAGGTTAATTGGTTATAAAAATTAGAAAGATAAACAGCAAAATTAATATCAGAATTATGAAACAATTGTGAAAAAAGTTAAAGGACGACGTTAGCCTTTTGGTCACTTTTACTTTATTCTGGTTAATGCCACTGATTTTTATTTATTATTAGAGAAGATCGTTAACATGATCCCATGAATGAAGAGGAGAGAGAAGTATGAGTGAATCCTCTAAAATACTAAAGAAATTTGATGATAAAGTAGAAAGGCTTCAGTAAGAAGATGCAAAATTAAATGACTGCTTGGATTAAAGGGTACGGAATTCAACGATGAAGTTGAAAATTATTTTTGAGTCGTCGATGAAGGAACAAATTCCTAACTTACTTCGTCTTCACTATAATAATAACGTTTAAGAAGAGAATAAATACAAACTTTAGTTCAAAAGGTTTAATTTAATGCGATGTCAGTATGTGTATATAGACGACTACTGCCCACTCAATGGCATTCCCATCCATGTACAAAAGTGAAAAAATCCACATTTGAGAAAAGCGTTTTTTTATTTAGGAAACAGTCGCCGCATTCATAGTCGCGGCAAACGGCGCTGAGTGGAACTGTTTAATATTTCCTAACCTATTTTAACCAGTCAAAACCTAACCTAACATTAATCATAACTAAACTTATCGTAGTCTAACCAGTCATAACTTAGCCTAACAATCGTAACCTAACCCGAACCAAATTGGGAAAGGCCGTGGATGAAAATGAGAATTATATGAACTGGGAATAGACCGATTTGAAAATGCCTCGTTTGAGATTCTCACTTTCTCACTTTTCCATTCTTGGGCGCGGAATCGAATGGGAATGATGGTGAGTGAGGGTAAACCCATATAGACTGGTGCGTCAGTTAAAATAATAATAATAATAATAATGTGTTGCGATGGAAGTATTATATTAACAAGCAACAAATGTACCGCAGTACAGAAGTATGGACTAACGGGTCTTCAGTTATTTTCTTATGTAAATACTCCTATTTACTCTGCACTATTTCTAGGGTGTCCGACGGAAGCCATAGGAGCTAAAGTTATTGGCAACCTTTGCTTTTCACTGGAGACGACACCGCAGAACTATGACCTCGCCAAATTCAAATGCTTCCAGAAGGGAGGGATGCTTGCGGAGCCACGCACTAATGACGAAGGGTTTTATGCGCGGTTGCTTCGCGCCTTTCCGACTGCGACTGCGGGTAAGATAAACTATATATATATAATATATATATATATACACACAGTGCTCTTTTTGTAAATAAAAAGAGGTGCCAGTACTCATATCATGATAAATTGTAAAATTCTTCTCTCACCCTTCCCCTCTTTCTGCGCCCCCTCTCCCTTCTCTATTGAATGTATGATGAACTTTTAATTCATGTGAATTTGTTATTCCCGCCAAATGAGTCAGTCGAGATTTTGAACGTTAATTTATTTGAGCGGTCGTGTGTCAACGTCGCTCTGAAAACAGGCGCCGGTACGCCGTACCGGCACGTACCGTCACAAAAAAGCAGTGTGTATATATATATATATGAAAAAATCGAATGGGAATGATGGTGGATATATATATATATATATATATATATATATATATATATATATCAGTTTAACACCGAGAAATTTCAGCTATTATGGTACGGAAAAAGAGAAGACCTAAAGTCCATGGAATAATGGAATATTATACCCCAAATAGACAGGAAATTCAGAGAAATTCCAGAGCAAAAGATTTAGGGGTTGTAATGAGAAGATGATGCGAAATTTTAAACACAAAATAAGATAGCAGTAAACAGAACAAAGAGAATAACGGGGAAGATATTGAGAACCTTTAAACGAAGGGATAGGAATGTAATGATTCCTCTACTGAAAACATTGATAATACCCAAATTGGAATACTGCTTGGTCCTAACATCTCCATATAAAAAAGAAGACATAGACAGCTGGAAGGGATCCAAAGAAGCTTCACAGCCGAGATCAATGGGTGCAAAGAACTAAATTACTGGGAAAGGTTACGAGAACTAGACCCGTATTCACTGGAAAGGAGAAGAGAGAGGTACACCATTATTTACACTTGGAAAATAATGGAGAAACTAGTCCCTAATCTTACTCTGAATCCCATAACTCCCCAAACAACGGTGGAAAGTAGAAGCGGCAGACTGTGTCGTATTCCCAAATTGAAGGCGAGACAGGGAACATCCTTAACCCTGAAAGAAAATAGTTTTGTAGTGAGAGGACCAAAACTGTTTAATCAGTTGCCCAAAGACCTAAGAAACACGAAGGGAGTTGCAGTGGAAATCTTCAAAAGAAGACTAGACGCCTGGCTCAGAACAATCCCCGATGAGCCGGGCGTACCTGGCTATGTGAGGTGGAGAGCGCAAGAATCCAACTCACTACTTCACCAGGCCAACTCGAGAGGAGGGGCGACAAGCTTGACCTTCGCAAAATGAGAAATCATCGCGCGAAACCTTTGTAAGGTAAGGTAAGAGAGAGAGAGAGAGAGAGAGTCTGTGGTGAACCAAATATGTTCAAACTGTCGGCTGTGAAGCCATTTGCATATATCAGTTCTCTTACAGACTACAACGGACATTGCCTAATATTCTAGTAGAGACGTTGTCAGGCTCCTTTCAAATACTCACTTTATTTCGTGGGTTCACGAAACTATTGAGGAATTAAGAGTGAATATATGCGAAATGAGTGAAATGAGTGTAACAACGTCTCTAATAAAAGTTACGCATCGGCCATAGTTTGAATGTTTAGTGAATAATATATATTTCATGAAGCTTTGACTTTTGGTTCACCCAGTATGCAGGGCCAGATTAACTAATGGCGTGCTTACTACATCTTTCCGCTGGAAGTTATTTTTATGCTCTTTTCTTGTTATTTATATACTGTTTATCACTTTTACTGTCATTTTTTATAATTTCCATTCGAAATATCGGTATTTGAATAAAAATAAAGCAAGATCAGTGATCAACTGATCATGGCCAAATAGCACAAAAATCTTCAACAAACTTTCTTGTCAGTGAAAAATGAAAATGAAATGAAAAAATGAAGTGAAAAAATAAGAATGATGAAATTAAAAAAAAAAAAAATTCATTGTTGAAATTCAAATTTGTTTCTATCGGTTCAAATGTTAGTATGTTCATTCTTATTTCAGCTGGCTTTATTAATCTTAATAATAATAATTAATTAAACAATGAAAATGGCAGAGAAACATCAGCTGTGAAAGAACAATGACTAAAAGTCAACATTCAAAAGGTTTTTGGGCATCAACATAATTTCAGTAGTTGTTGTTTGGTTTCATCTCCAATTATTCACCTTTGTTTCATGAATGTTCAACGAATCAACTAAATGCCACAACAACAGTGCTACTTGGATATATATATATATATATATATATATATACCTTACCTTACAACCTTACAAAGGTTCCGCGCGATGATTTCTCATTTCGCGAAGGTCAAGCTTGTCGCCCCTCCTCTCGAGTTGGCCTGGTGAAGTAGTGAGTTGGATTCTTGCGCTCTCCACCTCACATAGCCAGGTACGCCCGGCTCATCGGGGATTGTTCTGAGCCAGGCGTCTAGTCTTCTTTTGAAGATTTCCACTGCAACTCCCTTCGTGTTTCTTAGGTCTTTGGGCAACTGATTAAACAGTTTTGGTCCTCTCACTACAAAACTATTTTCTTTCAGGGTTAAGGATGTTCCCTGTCTCGCCTTCAATTTGGGAATACGACACAGTCTACCGCTTCTACTTTCCATTGTTGTTTGGGGAGTTATGGGATTCAGATTAAGATTAGGGACTAGTTTCTCCATTATTTTCCAAGTGTAAATAATGGTGTATCTCTCTCTTCTCCTTTCCAGTGAATATAGGTCTAGTTCTCGTAACCTTTCCCAGTAATTTAGTTCTTTGCACCCATTGATCTTGGCTGTGAAGCTTCTTTGGATCCCCTCCAGCTGTCTAATGTCTTCTTTTTTATATGGGGAAGTTAGGACCGAGCAGTATTCTAATTTGGGTATGATCAGGGTTTTCAGTAGAGGAATCATTACATTCCTATCCCTTCGTTTAAAGGTTCTCAATATCTGACCCGTTATTCTCTTTGCTCTGTTTACTGCAATCTTATTTTGTGTTTCAAATTTCGCATCATCTGTCATTACAACCCCTAAATCTTTTGCTCTGGAATTTCTCTGAATTTCCTATCCATTTGGGGTATAATATTCCATGCACTTTAGGTCTTCTCTTTTTCCGTACCGTAATAGCTGAAATTTCTCGGTGTTAAACTTCATATTGTTGTCTTCAGTCCACTTGTAGATTTTGTTTATGTCGGTTTGTAAAGATCCTATGTCTTCTGGGTTTCTTATTTTTCTACTGATCTTTGTGTCATCCGCAAAGGATGTTACTGTGCTGTCTCTGGTAACGTCCTCATCTATGTCAGTTAGCATGATTATGAAGAGTAGTGGAGCTAATACTGTTCCTTGTGGTACTGAGCTGAGGACCTCTGATTCTGATGAAGATACTCCTTGTACTGTAACGACTTGCCTCCGCTCACTAAGGAAATTATATATCCATTTCCCTACTTTTCCTGTTATTCCCATATATTTCAGTTTATGTATTATGATTCCGTGGTCACACTTGTCGAACGCTTTAGCAAAGTCTGTGTATAGTACATCATAGTTTTCATTACTTTCAAGTGAATCAATAATGTTGTTGTAGTGTTCCATTAGTTGTGATAGGCATGATCTGCCTGATCGAAACCCGTGTTGGTTATCATTGAATTTTTTCTGAGTTTCCAAAAAGTCATAGATTTTCTGTCTAACTATTCTTTCAAATATTTTAGTGAGATGAGATGTAAGCGAAACTGGCCTATAGTTTTTGGCCTGGGATCGATCTCCTCCTTTATATATTGGGACTATGTTCGCGCTCTTCAGGATGCCCGGTATTTCTCCCGTGTCTAATGATCGTCTCCATATCCAGTATAGGGGCTCAGCGATTTCATTCTTGCAGTTTTTGATCAGTGTGGCATTCCATTTATCCGGTCCTGCCGCTGAGTGTGTTTTTAGTTTCCCTATGGCTTGTGTAATATGATCCGTCGTGAAGTCGAAATCCGTTATACTTTCCCCTTGTGGTTCTTCTTCAAAGAACGCGTTTCTATCGCAAATCAATTTGTCAGTTTTTGGGATACTGAAAGATGATTCATACTGAGCTTTTAATATTTCAGATACTTCTGTTAGATCATCAGATAAATCACTGTTCTCATTTTTTAAAGGTCCGATAGTCGCTTTGTTTTTCGACTTTCTTTTTGCGAAATTATAGAAGTACTTTGAGTTAACCTTTATCGCTTCTATAGCGTCATCTTCTTTTTCTGTATGCTTCTCGATTTGTTCCTGTATGACGACATCGATACTTTGTAGTTTATCATTTAATATTTTTCTGATGTTGTTATCTTTACAATTACTTAATTTTGCAGTCACTCTTTTTCTCTTTCGGAACAATGCCCTCTTTTGTCTTTCGAACCTGCTTCTCTTTCCTCTTTGTTGTATCTTTGGGACATGTTTTTCCACAATTTCTAACGTCTTCTCTTCTAACGTCATTAGCATCTCTTCCGTTGTCTTAGCCTCGAAAATGGTTTTCCAATCTATTACTTCCATGCTGGATGTCACATCTTCCCAGTTTATAGCTTTGGAGTGAAAATTAAAAATTTCGAATTTGCTTCGTTCTGTTGTGCGTGTCCTTTCCTTTCCTGTTGCCTTTATATTAGTTGTTATTTCAATGATATTGTAGTCTGATATCATATTTGGGGAGATTTCTACATTATCAATTAGATTACTGTTGTTTGTGAATACCAAATCTAGGCAGTTGTTTTTTCTTGTGTTTTCTGTTATTTCTTGCCTTAACATAAATTCATCATAAATTCATATATATATATATATAATATATATATATATATATATATATATATATATATATATATATATATATTATATATATATATATATATATATATATATATATATATATATATATTATAATATAATATATATATATATATTTCCCCAGAAGATGTAGCGAGAGCTTTAGGCCAAATGAAATCACATTCAACTGCAGGTCTGGACAAATGGAACGCACTATTAATTAAAAATGAAACAGCTACACCCTTATACTGGATATGGAGAAGATCCCTGGACACTGGGGAAATACCGAGCATCTTCAAAAGAGCAAATATTGTCCCTATATATAAAGCAGGGGATAGATCCCAAGCAAAGAACTATAGACCAGTGTCTTTGACGTTTCACCTCACCAAAATATTTGAAAGAATAGTCAGAGAGAAAATCTATGACTTCTTGGAGACACTGGAAAGATTCAACGAAAATCAGCACGGATTCCGATCAGGAAGATCATGCCTTTCACAACTTATAGAGCATCATAACAATATCCTAGATACACTTGAAGGCAATGAAAACTATGATGTCATATACACGCATTTTGCTAAAGCTTTCGACAAATGCGATCATGGTATAATAGCACATAAAACGAAACATATAGGAATAACAGGCAAAGTGGGAAAATGGATCTACAACTTCCTCAAAAAACGTCAACAGGTCTTCAAAATTCAAGGTGTATCATCATCAGAATCAGAAGTAAGCAGCTCAGTACCACAAGGTACAGTACTGGCCCCACTCTGTTCATTATCATGCTAACAGACATAGACAGTGGAGTAAACAGCAACAGTATAGTAACATCCTTTGCAGACGATACAAAGATCAGCAGAAAATCAGCAAGGCAAATGAAGTGGAGGTCTTGCAGAGGGACACAAACAAAATATACACATAGTCAGAAGACAACAATATGACATTTAGCACCGAGAAATTTCAGTTCTTGAGATATGGTAGAAATGAGGAACTAAAACAGACTGCATATTATGTTCCAGATAGACAGGAAATTCAGAGAAGCACGAAAGCGGTCGACTTGGGGATAATAATGACCGATGATACCAAATTCGAGACACAAAATCAGATAGCAATAAACAAAGCAAAAAGAGTGGCGGGACAGGTACTAAGAACGTTCAAAAGGAGGGACAAGACAGTAATGATTCCCCTGCTGAGAACACTGATCATACCAAAACTTGAATACTGCTCAGTTTTGACGTCCCCATATAAAAAGGAAGAAATTAATAAACTAGAAGAAACGCAGAGACATTTCACAGCCAAGCTTGAGGGCTGCAAAGAACTCAACTACTGGGAAAGACTACGTAAACTAAATCTGTACTCCCTGGAAAGAAGAAGAGAGGTACACCATAATCTACATATGAAAAATGATCGAAAACCTGGTACCAAACCTAAAACTAAACCCAAATACCATTCAAACAACGCTGGAAAATAGGAAAGGCAGAATGTATAGTGTTCCCAAATTAAAGACCCGACAAGGGACCTCTTCAACACTGAAGGAAAATAGCTTGGTTGTCAGGGGGCCAAGACTTTTTAACCAGCTTCCAAAAGACCTCAGAAACGTTACAGGGGTCAAAGTTGAAGGCTTCAAGCGAAGACTAGATACCTGGCTCAAGACTGTACAAGATGAGCCGCGGTGGAGAGCGCAAGGGAGCAACTCGCTCCTCCACCAAGCCAGGCCTAGAGGCAGGGCCACCAGCTTGACCTTCGTGTGAAGAGAGACCAGCCCACGGAACATCCATCAATGAGGTTAACGTGGAGGTATATATATATATATATATATATATATATATATAATATATATAAGCAAAGAACCACAGGCCCGACGTGGGCAACGGGTCACTCGCAAAGAGGCTCCAAAAATTTAGCTTTCCTCACCAGCTATCTGCAAAGCAGATAGGATCCAGCTTTGGGACAGGATCTAGAGTCAGAGGACCATTCTGAGTTCAATCCCATATTATAATATATATATATATATATATATATATATATATATATATATATATATAATATATATATATATATATATATATACTGTAAGCTATTACCTTTTGTTTCAGTATCAACTTCCGAGATCTACCTTCAAATTATTGCCGAAGGAACCAGTTTCATTTATGAATCAAACAATGTCACCATCCCAAAAAGTGATAGTCGCTGGGAAAAAGCATCTGACACTACAAAACAGAAAAAAGATGATGCTCCGAAGGTAGTTGGTGCTGGTGCTCTGAAGCCAGTTGGAACCAGCTGGAGATTGGCTGAAATTGAAGACAGGACTGTCCCTCATCCTTTCTTGTGCCAGTATAATACCGTTTTCTGAAGAGAGAGAGAGAAGAGAGAGAGAGAGAGAGAGAGAGAGAGATTCAGAAAAGCCATATAGTTAGTTTCTACCCTCTTTTTAATCAATTGGTACTGAGAAAGTTGACAGTTGTGAAATGTACAGTACATGACCTAATACTGATTCTAATTTCTCCCTTTCCTTACTTATTATGCAAAACCAAGGGGAAGAAGAATAATATTGTCATCTAACTCATAATATTATCGTCTCCCAAAAGAAGTTTATTGCAGCAAAATAAAATATAGATTGTTAAACAGTGATTCGACATATTTAAAACAATGATACGATTCAAGTCTTCCCCGAGTCGCTTTATTTTATCCCTTTTCACTATTTCTTCCTTCATCTTCCCTCATAAGAGGGCTATAAACATTTTTTGTATTCAGTGAATTTAAGGCATTATTATTTTTAACAGTGAGCATTCTTCAGGATACTTCATCCTCAGGAAAAAAATAAAGAAAGAGGAAGTGTTTTTTGTTTTTAACCTGACGACCACTGTATTAAAAGTCTTAAAAAATCTTTTGTTTTTAAGTGATACATAATTCTATGTAAATTAAAAGTACTGCAACTATGAACAGCGCAGTAATTACGGTTTAAGGCCTTCATGGAATTCCAGTAGATACTTTTCTAATATTTAAATTTAATGTAAGTCATTGTGTTTATTGTAACATTCAAGGTAATCGGATCTTTTCCGTTTCATGTACTGTTTCCGATTTTGTTGAAAATAAGACATTTAATGTAGACTTTTACGCTGATTTCAAAAATGTAAGTCGTTTTGTGGAGAAAGGAGCGGTTCAAAAGTTAGATTTGTTGTAATTGTGTATTAGGTCAAAAACTATAACAATACAACTGAAAACTAATACAAGAATAATTGTATTCTTTAGTAATATTGGCTTATGTCACTAAGTATTTGTGTGAATAGATTTCGACCGTTATTTTTCTGTCCGGTTAAGTTAATTGAATGCCCGGTTAGGTCAACTGAATGCCCGATTAGGTCAACTGAATGCCCGTTAGGTCAACTGTACGCCCTCGATGATTGGTTAGGTTAAGTCGTGATATTTTCGTTAGTTTTAACGAAAATATCACAACTTAACATAACCAATCGTCAAGGGCATACAGTTGACCTAACCGGGTATTCAATTAACCTAACCGGGCATTCAGTTAACCTAATCTAACCTAACTTTTGAACCGCTCATTTCTCCGAAAAACGACTTACATCTTTTAAATCAGCGTAAAAATCTACATTAAATACAGTATTTTCAACAACATCGGAAACAGTACATGAAACAGAAAGATCTAGGTAATCTCTTATAACTGTAGAAGCATAAGCTTAGGCAATAACAGCAAACACAGGCGGATCATAATTAATAAGCTGTTAGAGAATGCTGATATTCTCTGTCTGCAGGAAACAGCTATGGAAACAAGACTTAAAGGACCTGAATAGCCTGTCCAGTAACTTTCATGGGATTAGGGAGGCCATCAGAGATAAACAAGATGATCTCCTTTGCAGGCCACCCACCTGGTGGGGTAGTTATTCTATGGAGGTTGGGGTATGGGAAATATATTAGTAAATTAAAATTTGATTTGAATTGGCTAACTTGAATAGAAATTTGTGTAGACAATAAAAAATTTGTAATTCTGTGTATCTATATACCTTTTCAGGCAGTTGATAATGAAGAAGATTACCTCATTAAATTGAGGCAGGTCAGCAATATTATTGATGAGTTGGATTCGACATGTGTAGCTATTAGTGGTGACTTTAATGCTAATGGGCTTAATGATAATTAATTCTTTGTTTAGCAACCACTTAAAAGCTTCCTGTGAATATAATAATTTGACCCTTTCATGCATGTGTAGTAGGGTGTGTCAGTTTTGGGGGTGAAATGACTAAATTGAAAATCATGTGATTTGGTAGCAATTTAATGTAATCATTTGGCATACAAAATAATATCCTTGCTTCAAAAACAATAAAAAATAACTCCTACCTACATCAATTTTAATTCAAAAATTCCATTTTTCCGTAAATTCGTAACAAAATAACAAATGTGCGCAAACATCCTATCAACATTTAAAGTGGTAATAAGATATCATTCAGAGTCTTTATTTGAAAGTAACCAATGCAGTCATGTCCTTTTTGCTGCGGTTCCTTGACATCAGCATTCGGCTTGCTACTTGCGCTTTGATGTAGCCTTCTCGCCTCTCGTGACTGTAAACTTGACTAGCTGCTTCTGTGACCATTTTCACACATCTCTCCACACTCTGAGTGTGAGAAGGCCACTTTGGCACTTGCATTGGGCCTCTTTAAGTTGTGTTAAATCTTTGTTTGTTATACATGTTGTCAGTGGTGGCTCCAAAACTTCCGAACTCAAGTTAACTAATTCTGACAATTTCGTGGCATTGACGTTTATCGGAGGTACCTTCCTTGTCTGAACAGAGCAGTCTCCCAGCTGGTCATCATCTAGTGATGTTCCTCTAAGCTTTAGAATGATTTCCACAGCCTCAGTTCGCTCTTTGGTACATTGGTTGCAGAGTATTGCTTGCAAAACTGCCTCTGGCCTAGCATACCAAGCGGACCTTCTCACCACAGGTAACACGATGTCCACCACTACTTTCCTTTGGGTTCTCAGTAGCTGTAATTGAAACAAGATGTGGTTGGGCCCCTCCATCCACATTGGATTAAGTTTTACATTGAACCAGTGAGGAAGATAAAACTCAATAATAAATTCAACAATCAACATCAAATTCTGTAGCATTTTTCCCTTCAGTACATGTTTGGAAACCCAAATCCTGCAGAAACGAATCGCTGTAGTTAACCAACGACTGTGACTTACGGGTCCAATCTCCAAGAGAGCCAGATTTTGAGGCAACTCTCCTGATCTGATTGCTTGAACAATACGATAAGCGTAAGATTGATCCGTGCTGAGGTCTTTGATAACTTCTTCAGACAACACTGGAAGGGGAGGGCCTACTTCGACCTTTGGAAATTTTGTATTTATTTCTAATTCCGTTGCTTCATCTAGCATGTTGCTAAGGGGGCCTGACCACTTGTTGTTGCTCTTTGTTGGACCATCAAGTTCCTGGACGAGACGACGAAGAGGTAGTTCCCCTGTGTGCAAATCACATACAATCCAAACAAACCTTCTTCCAAGTTTTTTCTCTAAATGCGTCATAACACCGCCCTGCCATCCAGTGTTCACCGCAGTTGAGTCTCCACCAACGGCCTGCAGTGAACTGTCAAGTCTTCTTTCTTGAAGCCAACATATTATTTGATCAGCAATTGCCTCTGCATGTTTTTTGCCTTCTACTTCTGCTTCAGGAACATAGCGGCCACCAAGTTCGGAACACACAGAGTAGTGTTCTTCTTTGATGAGATCGGGAAACTTTCTGTCCATTCCCTCTACCTCTAGGAGAACTTTTGTGTCATCTCTTCTTCCATCAAACAAAAGGCAAGAGAGACCTTCCTCCTTCAAATCTTTTTCATGCTGATCAGATATTTCCTTCATTATTTTTTCTTGTGCTCTTCTTATCTTATTATGATCTATCACTAAGGATGTATCCTCTCGGTTGATGAGGCCTGCATCTATCCAAGCGGCAGTGGCAATCTCTGCAGTCTCTCGTAGCCCCGTATGGTGGCCAATACTGGCAAGGGCAATGTTTGAGATGTCTTTAGTGTTGTATATCATTCTCTTCGGCGAAGGTTAAGATGGCATTTTGGAGCTATCATCTGATGTTGCTTCTTTCTGTTCATCTGAAGAGCTTTCAAAGAAGTGAGAAACCTCTTGATAGAGCTCTTCATCTCTTTGGGTGGCTTCTTCACTCTTCTTTTTCTTCCTTTCTTCCCTCTCTCGGATTTTCTCTTTTTTCTTAGCAATAACAATCTGTTTTTTGGTTTCTGAATAATCTGCCGAGCCAATCTGCATACTTCCTTGGCCTCCTGCCTTTGTTCTCTGCGCCTTTATGAAAGCCAGCTCCAAAACAGGGATCTTCTTCTCACGAGGACAGCGACAATCAATGTGAGGGTGAGGTTCTCTTCTGCATGAGGGAGACCAATTGGCTTCAGAACACAACTCTATGGGACACTGGCAGTTAAAAATGTCAAGAAGAGTATCAAGTGTGTGCAGAAATTTATTTTTCTTTGCTAGTTTTCCTTTACCAAGTGATGTCTCAACTGCTTTGCGCCACAGCTTTGTTAATTTTAGTTCAATAGTTCTATACTGATTGAGTACAGGTGGTTTGAATAACACATTAGCTTTTTTCCACTGATGCAGAAGAGGGGGAACCATGTCCATTATGAGCTCTTTCTCTGTGTAGTTCCTTCTATCCTTTGTATTTTGTTCACGAAGGAGTAACCCTAGTCTTAGCATGTCTCGCACTGTTGGTAGTTCTGATACGGGAAGCTCCTTGCCTGTACCGACTAACAGGCTCAAGTGGCATGACGACTGACCTCTTGTCTTCAATTTTGGCATCTTAGGAATATCTGAAAAGAAAGAAAAACATTTAAGTATTTTATATCAATTTCGATGTTTCAAAGTTTAGTCATTCGATGTTCTAAAATTCAATAAAAAAATATTTCATGGGATTACAACATAATTAGACAGAAGAATATGATAATAATAAATAATTGTAATAATCAATAATCCATACTTACAGTTAAACTGTAGTATTCGTCTAGTAGAATAACTATGAAGTAGGTACAAGAGCAATAACAGCAAACCACCGTCTATGACACCTAAGAGGCAACTGAGGACTGAGAGTGAGGGACAGTTCTATTCATGTTGTGACTTGTACATTGTACAACAACTCTATGACCTTGAAAACACTCCATATGCGATCAGTGGGATAATTCTGTGACAGATGAATAGTTAATCAATTTATGTCCTATTACACTGGTATGCATATGAAATTTTTTTGTCTGCTGTGAGGGTTTTTTCAACTCATATTATATAATTCGACCATGCTGAATTCGAAAATGACATTGGTTTTCCTCAATCAGGTCAGGTTTTTTCTCTATTGACCATTTATTATAAGTCCAATTTTATCCCCAAATTTATTGATTTTTTTAGCTTAAACACTGTAGAGCCAGCAAGTTGTCCTCTCGAAGTCGTGAGCCCAAGATCTCGGCAGCTAATTTGGAAAGTCCTAAATCCCTGGTAAGATCATTAAGTTTGGCCTGGTTGAGAGGCCTCGGCTCATTTGAAGCGGTATTTTGAGGTGTATATACGACTGGGACTGGTCATTGGCATTGGTCATTGATTCATCATCAGAATCATCGAAGTCCAGGGTTTGAGGTGGGTCGGGTATTGGAATTCCAGGACCATGGGGTACAGGTCTCATAGCAGAAGGAATGTCAGGGTATACAACAATGTGTTTATTCTTCTTGTTAACGCCTGAAAATAGAAACACAGAAACATGGATATAAAACTTGCATATGAAATAGAAGAAGCATTCAGACAGTGGCGGCTCGTGAGGGAAGGCTGCGGTTTGTAAGATATGAAATAGGTCGATGGAGTCTGTGTATTTTCTTTCTTTTTCATTCATATTGTCCCTTCGGGGACAATATGAATGAAAAAGAAAGAAAATATACAATCATTGTATATGTAAATGTAACTTGTATAACAATATGTATGTGTAAATGTATTTTCTATAACAATATGTATATGTAAATGTATGATTACCATTATGGTGAATATTATGCTATATATGGTGAATATTACATTATGGTGAATATTATGTCAAGTTTCATACGAGGATTTCAAAATATTTAAGAAAAATAAATTTATAAGCCCACCTTGGAGGTTTGTCATGCAGAAATAGCAATCTGTCACGTGATCCTTTCCTTCTCTCCAAATCATGGGAATTCCAAAAGGCAAAGATTTCGCTCTGCCTTTGCTCCATCTTCTCAAATTTTCAATGCACGTCTTGCAGCACATATGAGGGGCGAAATTTTTGTCCTGGTCCCCTAGCTTAATTCCAAAGTATGCTCTATACATTGTCTTCACAAATTTAGTGATTTGGGACTGGTTATTTGGCATGGTAACCGTCCCACATATGTAGCAGAATCTATTGGGATCATTTTTACACGCTCTATTCATTATGAAATATTTTATCTATATGCCTGAAAAGTAAAAAAAGATATTATACAAGTGAAACAAGTGATGATAGATGTTACTGTTCCAATTCCGCTTTGACAAAATCACGAAAAATTCTATTTTACTCATGAGGCCATAGCCGGATAATCTGAGCTGATTGAGAAAAACGGATTGCAGATTCGAAATCAGCAGGAAACACTATATAAGAATCACTTACAAAACCCTTGACAGCAAAATTGATGCATACCAGTGTTATTTAGTAAAAGAGTCAATTTCTGAAACTTTAAGGTAAAATTGATGTAGGTAAGGGTTATTTTATTTCATTTTGATTGGCCAATTTCAAGTTTTGACATGAAAAGACACTATATTTTCACTACCAAAATTGATTTTAAAAAAGTTGACAAAATTGACACACCCTAATGTGTAGTCTTCCTGGTGATAGCTTTACTTATGTTAGTGATAGTTGGTACACCACCTCATGGTTGGATCATTGTATATGTACACCTGATGCAAATCAGGCATTTCTGAATATGGCAGTTTTGTACTCCTATGCTAGTTCTGACCACATGCCCCTATTAATTGAGTTTGACATTAATTGTATTCCACTGCTATCACAGGTAAATGAGACACGTAAAGCGAAGTTGGACTGGTCCAAAGTTGATGATGAGGGCAAACAACAGTATTGTAATAAGTCTGATGTATTGCTAAGTAATATATCTATCTCTAATGATGCCCTAGCTTGTCAGGATGTAAACTGTAGAATTCAAACACATATTTTGGCATTTAAAGACATGTATGAACAAATTGTCTTCTCTCTCAATAATGCTAGCCTGGACTTAAATACCATTAGAAGAAAAAATTATACATGTAGACCTGGCTGGAGCGATTATGTGGCTGAACTTCATAATGCATCCAGAGATGCTTTTTTAATGTGGTGTGAACAAGGGAAGCTAAGGCAAGGCCCAGTATTACAACAAAAACAGAGGGCTAATGCCAGGTTCAAGTATGCATTAAGGTATATAAAAAAATCATGAGGATGAGTTAAGCAGGGATGCTCTGGCTAAAAAGCTTGCCAGTAAGAATC
Source organism: Bathynomus jamesi (assembly GCA_023014485.1). Classification (NCBI taxonomy): domain Eukaryota; kingdom Metazoa; phylum Arthropoda; class Malacostraca; order Isopoda; family Cirolanidae; genus Bathynomus; species Bathynomus jamesi. The sequence goes on from JAJOZX010002746.1 coordinate 277,729, forward strand.
CAAGAAACTTTTGGACGAATTAAAAACAATGAATAATAGTGCAATGTCTCTCCCTGCTAATATTGAAAATGTAACTGGGACTGAGAATATAGTCAAATTATAGAAGGAACACTCAGTGAGTTATTTAACTGTACATTAGAACAATAATGTTAATTGTGATACTACCTATAGTCCAGATATAAGAGTTAGTGTATTTGAGGCTAAACAGGCCATAAAATGTTTAGATTGTAACAAATCATGTGGTAGATGGTATTTCTGTTGAGCATCTTAAATTTAGTAGACAGATTAGTGCCTTTGTTAGCTTTGTGCTTTACAGGTTTACTCATACATGGTGTTTTGCCGGATACAATGTTATCTGTTGTTTTGGTGCCAGTACTAAAAGATAAAAACGGTAAAATCAACAGTAAAGATAAGTATAGGCCAATAGCCTTGGCCAGTATTATGTCTAAAGTGTTTGAATATATACTCATTAATAAACTTGAATGTTACCTGTATACAAGTGATAACCAATTTGATTTAAAAAAGAAACACAGTACTGATATGTGTGTGTATGCCTTGAAGGAAATGATCTGTAAATACCAAACTCTAGATGCTAATGTATTTTTGTGTTTCCTGGATGCCTCTAAAGCATTTGAAATATACGGACCAAGTAGCCAGGTACATTACGATTTACAAGTTTCATGAATAATTTGTCATGATTAATATTCTGGTATAATCACCAGACAATGATTGTAAGATGAGGTGGGCTTAATTCAGAGCCATTCTTTGTGACCAATGGTGTCAGGCAGGGAGGGATACTATCCCCCTACTTATTCAATGCTATATTGGTACAATGATTGTTAATCATCTGATGTATGCAGATGATCTAGTTCTTATTTCTCCATCTGTAAAAGGGCTCAGCACACTTTTGAAGGTGTGTGAAAGGTATGGGAAGGATAACGACATAAAATATAATCCTGATAAAAGTCATGTTATGATTATGAGGACCAAGGCCTACAAGTATATACAATTTCCTGAATTTCAATTGAATGGTAGGATGCTGTCAGAAGTAACCCAGACTAAGTATCTTGGCCTCATACTAACGGACAGTCTTTCAGACGACTGTGATATTCTAAGGCAATATAGACAATTATATGCTCAGGGAAATACTTTAGTTAGAAAATTTCATATGTGTACATTAGATGTTAAGTTGATTTTGTTCAAAACTTTTTGTAATCCAATGTATACAACTCATTTGTGGTGGAACTACAGGATGTATTGTAAGAGTCCGGTTTTATTTATTTAGACCTTTACAAGTTTACGTAGATAATTAACTAAATGCCAGGGTCACCAGCGCCCAAGTACTAGATTGGCATCCGGCACTGCGGCGCAAAGTTAATTTTAATAAATGAAGGGAAGGACTGATTATTAAATCAATATGAATTTTTATATTTTATTAACAACAATTAATAAGTATATGCAAAGGGGATTTTTACCCGTAACAACTTTGATGGACTTATAATGGTGAGATTAAATAATGGCCTGTTTGGCTAATATATAACAGTCTGCAAATAATACTGATTATAATAATAAATATGCAATACAAATAATAGTAATAATAGTAGTAATAATAACAATAATAACTAAAAGATAATAGCCACAATGACAACCTTGTCTGCAAAGAGATAGACAAGAATACTGTAAGTGATATTTCAGAGAAAAAGAATAATAAAAATGGCAATAATTAATAATTAAAATACATATAGGTTATATAGGCCCCAGTAACCTGTGGATGATAAATTACAGTTAATTCTGGTTATGGGATTGTGTTAAGTTGAATGGGAAGACTAAAGGAAATATGTAGGCTACAAATGATTAGTAGGCCATCTGCTAAGAAAATAACGTGAAACATAATAGGCTTATAAAGTAAAATATACTATGAAATTTAATAGGCAGGCCTTTGCCTCTTCAACATATTGAGCTGAGGTTAATCTAAAACAAAGACTATGGTAGGCCTCAGTTAGGCTAGTTACAATTTGGCTTTAGCCTAGACCTAACTTAGCCTAAGTAATTTATTATATGAATCTTACATTACTATTTGTAGTATGAATCTTAGTACTAATTGCAAACGGTATAAGGCGTTAGTATCTGCAGTATGCGGTATTGCATACAGATATGAAATAGTAAAGAATAAATATTATAAATACAAAACATACCACAAGGAACTTTGCTTGCTGGCGGGGTGATTTCGAATAATAATGGTTTTTTTGGCGTCCTTTGTGTTGTCGTTGCACACAAGTTTGTTTTTACTTAATAATTTTACCAACCAGCCAAAATAATCCTTAAAAGCCCATTCATGTCTAGTCACACCACACTGAATTCTTAAGAATTAAATTTGATCACTGGACATATTTAACTTGTATTTATTTATTTATTTATTTATATTTAAATATTTCACTCATGCCAATTTGTGGCAGTTTTCACTAATAAAGAATACTCTTGTGGTGCAAGGCACTACAAGTACTGCCCCCCAAAAACATGGTTGTCAGGGGTAAAAAAACACTTAAATGTCAAAACGCACTGGCTTACGAATGACTCTTCCAGAACGAGTCATTGTTTGCTTTTGGATGGCAATATCCTTCAGCACTGGTTCTGAAGGCATGGATGGTGCTACAGGTGCAGTAGGGACATTGGGGGAAGGGGATTCTTGGTGCCTGTGTGATGGAGCCACTGGCTGGTTCAAAGACAGTTGGTTGCGATAATGAAGGAGAATTGGAAGAGGGATGATAGATTGTTGTACCCTCGGATGAGGTGGTGGTACATAGGATTTAGGAAGGGTAGATTGCTGTACCTGTATATGAGATGAAGGTACAGAAGATTGAGGAGGGATAGGTTGCTGTACCTGTATTTGAGGTGGAGGTACAGAAGATTGAGGAAGGATAGGTTGCTGTACCTGTATTTGAGGTGGAGGTACAGAAGATTGAGGGAGGATAGGATCTTTTGTTGGAGAAAAATCAAGGTATGCTGGTTTCAAGCGGTCCACAGAAACGGTTTCACGCTTGCCCACCTTGTCAATGATGAAAGTTTTGGGTCTACGGTCTAGCACAAGGAAGGGACCATCATAGGGACAGTGAAGAGGGTAGCGGTGAGCATCATGTCTCAAGAAAACGTGTGTGCAAGTTTGTAAATCAGGGAAACGAAGGTAGTTTGTGAGGTGGAAGTTCTAGGTGCTGTGGGACGAATTTGCTTCATAACAGAGCGTAATGTCTTAACATACGAAGCAGGATCACATGCGGGGTTAATGGGTGTAGGTGTGAAAAATTCTCCGGGTAACCGGAGTGTGGTACCGTAAACTAATTCTGCTGAAGAGCATGCAAGATCAGTCTTCAGAGCAGTACGAATTCCGAGTAGGATTAGAGGTAGCCTGTCCACCCATGTAGTAGATGGATCAGTGGGTCGCAAGGAACTTTTAAGTTGACGATGGAAGCGTTCTATCACCCCATTGGATTGCGGGTGATAGCTTGTTGTTCTGATGCGCTCAGTCCCAAGAAGGAGCATGAGTTCCTTCCATAAGGCCGATTCAAACTGGGCACCTCTGTCTGTGCAAATGGTTGCAGGTATTCCAAAACGGGAAACCCAACATGAAACAAAGGCGTGAGCTACTGCAGAAGCAGTACAAGAAGTCAAAGGAACAGCTTCTGGCCATCTTGTGAACCTATCAATGACAGTGAGAAGATAGGTATAACCTCGAGAAGAATAGAGGGGGCCGACTATGTCTAGGTGTATGGCCTCAAAACGAGCCTTTGGCAAAGGAAAGGTACCAATTTCTGACTTTGTGTGTCGGTGAACTTTGGCACGCTGACATTGAAGGCAAGATCGAGTCCAATTGCGGATATCTTTGTGCATACTTGGCCATACAAACCTAGCTGCAATTAATTTTTGGGTGGCCTTAATTCCCGGGTGAGAAAGGGAATGGAGTTTAGCAAAAACAGCTCTTCGCAGCCCTTGTGGGACCAACGGTCGAATATGCTCAGTCGAGACGTCACATAAAATTAGTAAGTCTGACTTGGGTTCAACTGGTAAAGAGCGGACTTGCAATGAAGTGGGTGAATTAATAAGAGTTTGGAGGTCTGTATCCGTGGACTGAGCCTTAGCCATCTCTGAAAGGTTGATGTGAGAGTGTCCAGGGTCAGAAATTGCTGAGATGCGAGACAGCGCATCCGGCACAACATTCAAAGAACCTGAAATGTGTCGAATGTCTGAAGTAAATTGAAGAATAAAATCAAGGTATCTTCGCTCATTAGGAGCATGAGAGTCTGATTGAGAATGGAGAGCAAATATTAACGGACGATGATCCGTAAAAATGCTAAAGTCACGTCCTTCCAGGAATGACCTGAAATGACGGATGGAGAGGTATATCGCCAGCAACTCTCGACCGAAAGTGCTGTACCTCATTTGTGAAGGTGAGAGCTTGCGTGAAAAGAATGCGAGAGGTTCCCAAACGCCTGAAACAAGCTGCTGGAGCACTCCTGACACGGCAACGTCAGAGGCATCAGTGGCTAAGTTCAGAGGAGCGTCTGGTTGAGGGTGAACAAGGCATGTAGCTCGTGCTATAGCCTCTTTTGCTTGTGAAAAAGCGTTGGTAGCTTCGGGGTTCCACAGAACTGCAGTGGATCTGCCCCTTTTTGATTGGCGAAGAAGAGAGGTTATGGGTGCAAGAATGTTTGCACACTGAGGAATGAAGCGATGGTAGAAGTTTACCATCCCTAAAAGCGGCGAAGTTGCTTTTGAGTTTGCGGTTGTGGGAAAGACCTTATGACAGATACTTTATTTTCGAGAGGAGAAATGCCCTTCGAAGTAACTTTGTGTCCTAAGAAGGTGAGTTCATCTACAGCAAAGACACATTTTTCAGGGTTTAGCAATACACCATATTCTGCCAACCGAGAAAAAACTAAGCGTAAATGTTGAATATGTTCTGAGGGAGAAGAACTTGCGATGAGAATGTCATCGACATATGTGAAAGTGAAGGAGAGACCTCTCAACACTTCATCAATGAAGCGTTGAAAAGTTTGGGCCGCATTACGCAGTCCGTATGGCATTTTTGTCATTTCAAATAACCCAAAAGGGGTTGTTATAGCAGTTTTATGTACATCATCAGGGTGTACAGGAATTTGATGAAAGGCTCGCACCAAGTCAAGGCGTGAAAATACTGTGGTGCCATGGAGAGCAGAAGTAAAATCGTGTAAGTGAGGAAGGGGATAGCGATCTGGAATCGTGTTGTCATTCAAAGCACGATAATCTCCACATGGACGCCAGTCTCCAGGTGTAGGTTTTGGGACCATGTGTAAAGCAGAGGCATACGGGCTACTTGAAGGCCGTATAATACCGAGTTCAAGCATGTGTTCAAACTCTCGTCTCACAATTGCAAGACGATCTGGAGCTAAGCGACGTGGGCGGGTGAAAACAGGTGAGCCTACCGTATCAATACGGTGGACAACAGTGTGTTTAATAGGGGTATCCTTAGAACAGGGTTGAGTAAGGAAGAAAATTCATTTAGGAGCTGCTCTATAGCAGGTGAGCACTGTGGCAGAGAACTTGCCAATAATGAAGAGGGGTGCACGGTAGGAGAACCAATTACTGAAAGATATGTGACATTATCAATTAATTGTGCTCTACGAACATCACTAATAAATCATTAGCAGAAAGAAAATCAGAGCCTAACATTGGAGTATATACATCCGCGACAAGAAATATCCAGCGGAAAACACGTCTAAGTCCAAGAGAAACTGAAATAGAACGATGTCCATAAGTGTGAATAGATGAAGAATTAGCTGCACGTAAAATGAAAGGAGAAGGTCCGTTTGCACGGTCTGCGGCTGTTGCAGGAATAACACTGTATTGAGCTCCAGTGTCAATAAGGAATGCATAGCCTGAAAGTGGATCATGCAAGGTGAATGTTGGACCAGGTGGTGCAGTAGTTGTGAATCATTAAATTTTTGTGGAAGAAGGTTAGTATTGCTGTGGGAAGGAGTTTGTGTTGTATTTGGAGAATTAGTTGGGGGTATTAAATTAGCTGTGGTTGAATAAGTAGGTTGCGATTCTTTAACTTTACTTGCGTACGTAGGTGTTGGTTTGACAGTGTTAAATGAGGTAGTGGTAGGGTTAGTTGAAGTAAGGATAGGAGGAGAGGCTTGAGAGGCTGTAGCGTCAGACGCCTGTGACACCAGCCTGGTTAGTTTAAAGGAGGGTTAGGAGTCCATGGGCAAGGTGTGAGACAGCGCGTTGCACGATCTTTAAACTTTTCATGATACCAGCAAGGAGGGGTATGAACAGTAGACTGTGGTAAGGAAATAGGTTGAGAATGGGGCTGAGTAGTGGGGATTGAGGATTGAGGATGAGGTAAGGCTAATAGATTTGGATTAGGAGCAACCAACTGACCTGTTTGCGGTGGCTGTGGTTGTAGGAGAACGAGGCGTTGTCCAGGTTCATATTGGGAGGCTCTAATTGGACCAGAGGGTCGTCCTCGTCTTGAAGAACTTCTCTCTCGTTCCCTGTTGTTAGCTAGCTCTATTCGGAGAGCTTTAAATTCTCTTTAAGTGTTTGTAGAATTTCGTTGGATACTTTAAGACCTTGTGCAGCCGGACTCAGATTGTCGTCCTGCGTGGCACAGATTTGGGGGTGATGGGTGTGGTTATCTACTTGGCCAAGGTGGATTTCAATCATCATCTTATCAGCTGTTTTGGCCATTGTGAGGAGGTCTGTATCATCTGGCATACAACGGAGCATTGGCCGTAGGGCAGTAGGGAGACCATTGAGGAAGCGGCGTCGCATTAAGGGTGAGTTTTTATCGTCTTCATTGGTCTGTCCAGCCAGGTCTTGCAGATGTCTCAGGAAGGCTGTTGGCGTTTGATCCCCAAGAACTTGGTCCTTGAGTAGAGCATTGAGTCGCTCTTCTTCTGATTGGCCGAGTCTCCTGACTAACTCGCTGAGGAGGCTCTCAAAAGCTTGGTCAGACGGAGGCAATAGAGTTACATCCCGCACTACTTTGTATACTTGTGTAGGCAGGAGGTTCTTTGTGACAAGGAACTTGGTTCGTGGGTCCGTAACTCCTTTTATCTCAAAATAATCCCGCAGTTGACTCACAAAGATTCCAGGCTCTTCAGCGGTGAATTGTGGAGTGGTAGGCTGATACATTGTGAGAAAGTCCGTTATAGGTGGTGAATTTGGAGTACCACCATTGGATGACCCTAGGTTGTTGTTGGTCATTGTGGCTATTATTTGTTACAAGGTACTAAAAAAAATTTAAAATGTGTCACAAACTGACAAGATTTCAACAAATGTTGTTGAATGTAAATAATGGCTTCAGGTAAGCTTGGTTGAGTATGAGACTCAATTTGAGTTATGAATGCCAATAACAAAAAGTTACGTAAAAATTTTTTTTTTTTTTTTTTTTTTTGATGATGTAGCCCAATATTAGCAGAAAAATAGTCTGCGTATAGGCTTTACAAATATAAGTAAAAAATTTTTTTATGATGTAGCCCAATATTAGCAGAAAAATAGTCTGCGTATAGGCTGTTTGCAAAATATAAGTAAATTTGCATAAAAAAACTTTAGAAAATGCTGAATTTATAAAAAGGCAAAATAAAAGGAATATATTTTGCAATAGAATACACTTCCAGTACAGGTGAGTGCTTTGTACTAGTGAATTTAATAAAATTATAGATGCAGACTGAATATATTGACAAAAATTGAGAAAAAACTTTTAGAAATTTTTTTTTTTTGCATAAATTACGGTGTTTGGTCACTCCAGGAGGTTACCAATTGTAAGAGTCCGGTTTTATTATTTAGACCTTTACAAGTTTACGTAGATAATTAACTAATGCCAGGGTCACCAGCGCCCAAGTACTAGATTGGCATCCGGCACTGCGGCGCAAAGTTAATTTTAATAAAAGAAGGGAAGGACTGATTATTAAATCAATATGAATTTTTATATTTTATTGACAACAATTAATAGTATATGCAAAGGGGATTTTTACCCGTAACAACTTTGATGGACTTATAATGGTGAGATTAAATAATGGCCCGTTTGGCTAATATATAACAGTCTGCAAATAATACTGATTATAATAATAAATATGCAATACATAATAATAATAATAGTAGTAATAATAACAATAATAACTAAAAGATAATAGCCACAATGACAACCTTGTCTGCAAAGAGACAGACAAGAATACTGTAAGTAATATTTCGGAGAAAAAGAATAATAAAAATGGCAAAATTAATAATAAAACATATGCTTTATAGGCCCAGTAACCTGTGGATGATAAATTACAGTTAATTCTTTATGGGATTGTGTTAAGTTGAATGGGAACTAAGGAAGTATGTAGGCTACAAATGATTAGTAGGCCATAAATACTGAAACATAATAGGCTTATAAAGTAAAATATACTAAGAAATTTAATAGGCAGGCCTTTGCCTCTTCAACATATTGAGCTGAGGTTAATCTAAAACAAAGACTATGGTAGGCCTCAGTTAGGCTAGTTACAATTTGGCTTTGCCTAGACCTAACTTAGCCTAAGTAATTTATTATATGAATCTTACATTACTATTTGTAGTATGAATCTTAGTACTAATTGCAAACGGTATAAGGCGTTAGTATCTGCAGTATGCGGTATTGCATACAGATATGAAATAGTAAAGAATAAATATTATAAATACAAAACATACCACAAAGGAACTTTGCTTGCTGGCGGGGTGATTTCGAATAATAATGGTTTTTTTGGCGTCCTTTGTGTTGTCGTTGCACACAAGTTTGTTTTTACTTAATAATTTTACCAACCAGCCAAAATAATCCTTAAAAGCCCATTCATGTCTAGTCACACCACACTGAATTCTTAAGAATTAAATTTGATCACTGGACATATTTAACTTGTATTTATTTATTTATTTATTTATATTTAAATATTTCACTCATGCCAATTTGTGGCAGTTTTCACTAATAAAGAATACTCTTGTGGTGCAAGGCACTACAGTATAATTTGAGGAAATTATATGTTGCATATAGTAATATTCTTAGAAGTTTATTAAGAACGCCAAGATTTATAAATGGTGCGCCTTCTAGTGCTAGTATGCTGTTTGTGGTCAATTAGGTGCCATTCGCAATTTTGTATTTAGATTTATCACTCGGCTTGGTGAGTCAGTCAATAAGATAATAGAAGCCATGGATAGTGGACTGGTCTCCGATATATTTTATAAATCTCAAATCTGGAAGCATTGGCATTGGCAATTGTATGTTCATTATACACAGTGATTTACTGGCCTACTTAGTCAGTGCTCCAGACAACTATCACTTAATCTTCTATGGACCTCTTGTATAATGTTTGTACCTGTTGAGTCTGAAATAAAGTGTTTTGTTTGTTTGTTTGTAAGTAATTTTCATTAAATTTTGATTAAAAACTATTGCCTATAAATGCTTATAAATGCTTGGTTTCACCAAGACATCAAAGAAATGGAGAAGAGATATCAGGGAAGGTGGGACATCAGCATGATGGCTGATTACTGCTGGATGTTGAAACGGGATATTCCAGATTTATTACATAAAAGAAAAGGAACAGCGTGTGCATTCGAGACTAAAAGGCATAGATCTCATAAGAAAACTCAGGACAAATAAAGATGACTATGTAATTGACGTTAATAGTCTTCTTTCTTTTTAAAGTTGTTTGCATTTGTAATTAGTATAACAAAGAAAAATAGGTACCTAATGTAAATTGAAATAAATAATATTTATTTATGTTGTTGTTTTTCCCTCCCAGTTTGCAGAAAATCCTTACGTGATAGAAAAAAATGGACACCTTATTCGAAATCAGCGTAGTTGAATTATATAAAATAGTTATTAATAAGAAAACAACTCTTACAAAGTTCTCATTCGCAGGCCTGTGTAATCTCTCTGTTGTGCTGAACACCTGTAAAATAGGTTGCTATATTGGTGCAATGATTGTTAATCATTTGATGTATGCAGATGATCTACAGTAGTTCTTATTTCTCCATCTGTAAAAATGGGCTCAGCACACTTTTGAAGGTGTGTGAAAGGTATGGGAAGGATAACTACATAAAATATAATCCTGCTAAAAGTCATGTTATGATTACGAGGACCAAGGCCTACAAATATATCAAATTTCCTGAATTTCAATTGAATAGTATGGTGCTGTCAGAAGTGGCTCAGACTAAGTATCTTTGCCACATACTAACTGATAGTCTTTCAGATGACTGTGATATCCTAAGCCCTAAGGCAATATTGACAATTATATGCTCAGGGAAATACTTTGGTTAGAAAATTTCATATGTGTACTTTAGATGTTAAGTTGATTTTGTTCAAAACTTTTTGTATTTCAATGTATACAGCTCATTTGTAGTGACACTACAGGATGTATAATTTGAGAAAATTATATGTTGCATATAGTAATATTCTTAGGAGTTTATTAAGAACTCCAAGATTTATAAATGGTGCGCCTTCTAGTGCTAGTATGCTGTTTGTAGTCAATTAGGTGCCATTCGCAATTTTGTATTTAGATTTATCACTAGGCTTGGTGAGTCAGTCAATAAGCTAATAGAAGCCATGGTTAGTGGACTGGTCTCCGATATATTTTACAAATCTTAAATCTGGAAGCATTGGCGTAGGCAATTAATTGTATGTTCATTATACACAGTGATTCACTGGCCTACTTAGTCAGTTTTCCAGACAACTGTCTCTTAATCTTCTATGGACCACTTGTATAATGTTTGTACCTGTTGAGTCTGAAATAAAGTGTTTGTTTGTTTGTTTGATTGGTAACGATTAGATTTTGTTTCTGAAACTTTGTTATTGTCACAAAAAGGAAGAAATTTTCAAACGAAAATTATTCCTAATTTGTAATTTTCTATATTTTTTTTAGAAACTACAGGATATGTTTCTAGGCGATTTTTTTTCTGAAACTACTGTACATACTAATCCTCTTAATGCAATACTACGGGCATAAAAATCGTAAAGAATGCGTGATTGATGAATTTGTGAGAAGTGCGTCTGTGATACGACCAACATCAATGACCAGTCCCATAGCCAGGACTTCCCAGGAAGACGGGTAGGGGTCGAAATTATAGAAAGGGACCTTTTGGTGCAACGACGTATTCACTGCGGAGGGGGTTTAGAGTAGTTAAGTTTAGATTAATTTGTGAAGTTAAAAAAATGCAAAAAAAATGCGAGCATTTATTCACTGCAAAAAACTTCACTTTTTTTTCTACGTGAAGGTCAAAATATGAAAATAAAAACCCACTCTAATAGACAGAGTTTATTTCCACAACAGTTTCGATGCCCACTGACATCCTCCTCGGGTGGATACAGAAAAACGAATGAACCAAAACAAGAGGGAAAAACAGTCCAGGGACCGACCGTTAAGAAATTCGCACCTAGGTTAGATCCCATTCTCCCGACACCGGAAGGGCATTTTCATTAAAGGGACCCGCTTATAAGTACATTCGCACAAATTTAAAACTATCTTCCTGTTCTAAACATACAGATTCTATTATTATTTTTTTTTTACATAATTATTACATTTATTATTAAATTTATTACATTTACTATTGCATTATTATTTATTACAGAAATTATAAATTTATTATTACATTGGTTATTACATTGTTGTTTATTATACAGAACTTATAAACCGAAAAACGAATGAAAAAGGCGAGAAGGAAACAATCCAGAGACCATTGAGAAATTCGCACCTAGGTTAGATACCGTTCTCCCGACACCGGAAGGACATTTTATTACAGGGTCCCGCTTATAAGTACATTCGCACAAATTAAAACTATCTTCTTGTTCTATACATACAGATTCTAATATTTTGACATAATTACTGCATTTATTATTTCATTTACATTTTTTTTTTTAACATTTATTATTATTACCTTTACCCTAATTATTAAATTTATAATATTACCTTTATTATTACATCTGTTGCATTTATATTTATTTCCACATTTATTACTTCCATTATTACATTTACTAAAAGCGAGTAAGGAAACAATCCAGAGACCTTTAAGAAATTCACACTTAGGTTAGAACACGTTTCCCCGACTCTGTAAGGGATTTTTTGACCAAGAATCTCATTAAAGGGTCTAACTTATAAGTACCTTCGCACAAATTAAAATTATCTACTTTTTCTATACATACAGATTCCATTATTTTTCTTTTGACATAATTATTACATTTATAAAGTACCTTACTTGATTCCCAATCTATAGCATGATTATTTTGGCTGGCGTGATAAAAAATGGCATTACAACTTCTGAAGGCATATTTGTGTTCTTTAATACGGGTTTCAATATTTCTTCCAGTTTCTCCCACTATACTAAATCACAACTTTTACAGGGAATGCTGTAGACACAGGCTTGTTCCTCTTTTGCAACGTTATTCCTAACCAATTTACTTTTCATGGTAGACGAATATTTGAACGCCAAAGCAAACTTAAAATCTTTCGTCAACGGTTTTACTCTTTCTAAGCCGGCAATGTAAGGCAAACTCACATATTGTTTTTGGTTAATTGAAGGTTCCCGAGGGGCATAAAAAGATTTTCTGGTTTTAAAATACGCCTTTCTGATAAACCACTCAGGATATTTTAAATCCTTGGTCTCAATGGTCTCTGGATTGTTTCCTTCTCGCCTTTTTCATTCGTTTTTCAGTTTATAAGTTCTGTATAATAAACAACAATGTAATAACCAGTGTTGGGCACTAAAGCGTTAATCCGATAACAGTTAATTAACGAAGTTAACTTTTTTTAACGGACTATTAACGGAAGTTAATTTCCATTTCTCGTTATCGGACCAGTTAACTTCCAATAACTCGATATTTAGTCCGTTAACACGTTAACTGCGAGGAGTCGTCATTCACGGAAGATCACCGCTCCACGAATGAATTCAAACCGCCATAACTTCAGTCTGCCAATTCCGTCCTCTGCCGCAGTGGAACGGCTCTTCTCTCTCGGCAAAGACATCCTGAGGCCCAAGAGGTCAAGACTGGCAGTTGGGCCTAACTTTGAGAAGTTGGTCTTTCTGAAGGGCAACCAGCACATTGTGTCATAGTCTTTAATAAATGTGCCTAAAATTTAATTTTACCTTTCAGTTCCAGCCATAATAATTCTCTGGTAAATTAAAATTTAGTTAATGGTTAGTGGTTACAAGGGTTTCAAAACATGTAATCAGTACATTTTTTATTAAAAATAAAAAATAAGTTATTAAGCAAAAAAGTTGCAAAACTTGATAAAAATACAGTTAAATACCTATTTATTGTTGGATTTTGCATAAATAAACATTTTCTATGGGTTTTAAAGCTTTTTTCCTTGATTTTTTTAAATGTTAGTAAAGAAATAGTTATCGTTAACGGATTATCGTTAACTTCCGTTAACTTTGTAGTAAAATTATCGGATTATCGTTATCGGAGTAATAAATAATAATTCAATATTAAATGTAATAAATTTAATAATAAATGTAATAATGTAAAAAAAAAAATAAATAATAGAATCTGTATGTTTAGAACAGGAAGATAGTTTTAAATTTGTGCGAATGTACTTATAAGCGGGTCCCTTTAATGAAAATGCCCTTCCGGTGTCGGGAGAATGGGATCTAACATAGGTGCGAATTTCTTAACGGTCGGTCCCTGGACTGTTTTTCCCTCTTGTGGGCATCGAAACTGTTGTGGAAATAAACTCTGTCTATTAGAGTGGGTTTTTATTTTCACATTTATTTACTAAATGATGTTATCTATTATAATATCACATCATAAGTTATAACTACAGTATGGTTACAAAAATGTACGTTTCCTGTCAAAGGGGGGTTGTTCGACCCCTCCTCCCTGGCTACGGGCCTGATGATTCGATAGGAAATAACAATCGCGCATTGTTTTCTTAATTCTTAAAAACAAAATAATAATTCTACATTAATTAAACTTTAAAAATTAATATTAAACGCAATGAAATATTTGTTTATTAATATATTTTAACATTTCTGTGAATATAATGACTTGACTGAACTAATTTCTTTACGCTTACGTTAGTCCATATTACACGTATACAATATTCAGCAGACTTTACTTTTTAAACTGTTTTAAATCCCATCTATATTTTTATCTTTTTAATAACTTTTTAATAACTTACTTTTAAGAAAGATTATTTTTCTATAGTTCTTGCTTCAAGTTAATATAAACGTGTCATTTCCTCGATAATACACAATGGTACCATTTGCGGAGGACAAGGGGGGCAGTTGCCTACCCCAAGATTCTGTTTGCCACCTCCAATGCTATTTATGCCATTGTGTCTCCTTCCAAGAAATCTCTTAGTGATGCACTTGAATTCACATTAAGATTTTACGGGTTGTACAGATTTTTTGGGCTAAAAATAATCCTATACAAAACTGTTCAGTGTTTTCGTCTAAATCTTGCTTGCTGTTTTTGTCAAATTACATATTTTCTGCAATAAATTCAGTATAAGATGGTTCTTTTAAATTTTACTATAGGTAGGCCCCCTATGTATAAACGTTATAAACCCTGATAATTGAGACGGTGAAAAGTCTTTCTTACTTCTCTGTCTAAAAATTTAATAAATTTTGTTCCTAAATTTACTTTTGATGTTTGTCCCCACCCCAAATAAATGTTAAAATACCGCAGGTTTTTTATGAAAATAAAACTCTCATAATAAAAATTGGTTTTAGGATTTTAGAAGAATAACATTCCGTATGAAATAATAATAATAATAACTATTATTATTATTATTATAACTGTTTTCTTTTAATCTAATTAAAAATTAAATCCCTTTTGATAGGTAGACAAGCCATGAGTAGATCCTAGGGTCTTTGTTGGTCTGAAACATTATACCATTATAACATAACATTATAACATTTCAAAAATGCCCTCTTTCCATTCATATATCGAATTTATTTGCACCTAACTCAACATACGATAATTATTGAACATATTCACTCGATAATTAATACCTGATAAACGTGACGTGACGATACATAATTAAATAATCAGGCTGAATATTTAATTATGTAGCGTCACGTCTCTCCGTTTTATAAAAGGCAACGTTAAATGTGCTGCCGATTGTTATCTCAATCGTACTCGGTCAAGAAAAGCAGTTGCTCCCCAGTAGGATCAAAAAGTACTGTAAGTATGTACTGTACTGTCTTTATATTATGAAAACTACAGTTATCTTCGAAGAATATATCTGAGGTTAGGTGTGTAGTATATCATTCCATACACAAGTACGCAATTAACTTCATAAACACAGCTACCTTTCGACCTTTCAAATGTTCCGTGCGATGATTCCTCATTTCACGAAGGTCAAGCTCGTCGCCCCTCCTCTCCAGCTAGGATAGAAGAGGTATTATAGGTAGTACGTAGGTACCGTACCTACCTACCTTCCTACTTCCTCGTAAAATTAACCGATCATTTAATTCTTTCGTAGTAAAATTCATGTCCTCTCTCTTGGAATTCTACTAAATTGTCCGTTCATCCCCGTATATTATTTGTGAATGTGAATTATCAAATAATTCTCCAGAGAATGGTCAGTTTTATTTTACTTATTGGTGATGACTTATTGGTGTTTTTTATTAACTGAATAATGATGATTTACCCAAATTTCCTTACGTACTGTAATTGATCCAATTCCACTTTCAAAACAACTTTATATTTAATTCAAACAAAAAATTTGTCTGGATTTTAGAGTAAGAAAGTAATATTCAAAATTGGTTTGTTGACACTGAACTAAATAAATGATGTTATTTTAAGATAAATTTGGTTTAGATTAAACACATGAAATTATATTTACTTAATCATTTACTTAATATTTATTTAATTAATCATTTTCAAATTTGAGTTTCTTGAAGTGCTCTCTCTCTCTCTCTCTCTCTCTATATATATAGAGGGTCCTCTATATTATATATATACAGTATATATATATATATTATATATACACAGGCCCTCTCAGAGGTTCAGAGAGGCCCGGACCATTTCCATCTTTTGAGGCCCATAGCTAAACCCAATTATTACTTTCACTGCAAAACATTATATTCAAACCTGAAAGTTTCTAAATTTGAGGCACCCCTAAGCTTGATGCCCAGACCAAATGGTCCTCCTTGCCCCCCCCCCCCACTTAATTGCCTGTTTTAATTAAATACTATTTCTAATAACTGTTATAATTTTTTGTGTACATGCTTATCTAATTTCTTTTATATATTTTTTTTTATGTATTCAATAATTAAGTTGTCTATTGGGGAAAAAATCTTTAGATTGTTTTATTGTTTTTTGTTAAATTGAGTTGCCTATCGGGGAATTTTTTCGCTTGCTTGTGTATTTAACTCATTTACTTGGTAAATTCTGTCTATTTCTTTCTTGTCCCTGAAGATGTGAATATATCACGAAAGCTCTCGGATTTCGTGTTTCCTTTTCCTTTTCCCTGTGGTTCTTTGCTTATTAAAAAGATCACGTGTTCTGTGATTTTATTGCACACACACACACACACACACACACGCACACGCACACACACACACACACACACATATATATATATATATATATATATATATATATATATATATGCGCCTCGGTGGTGTAGTGATTAGCGTCGCTGACTACAAATCCATCGGGCTGGGATCGAGACCCAGTGACGACAGGCGGCGCGCAGCAAAACCCAGCTGTTCATCTTCCATACAATAAAAGAAATTGGTTGGTAGATAAATGGGTACACTGGGTAGTTTAGTGTTTTAGATACTGGACTGCTGGTGGGACGTGATTCGGATTCCACGGATTCCACGTCACTCTAAGGTGGAGTGACAAGTTTGACCTTCGTCAGAATAAACAATTCGGGCGGAAGCAACCCTAAGGTTAACTAAGGTGTATATATAGTTTGGAAGTGTATAAAATTGAAAATATCTTGTTAAAATGTCTCGCCTTTAATCACTGCTGGTTAATCTTGTGCTAATCTCTTTTTACTTTTTTGTTTTAATGTACATACTCGTAGATAGGGCCTATATATTTTGGTCAATGTACATAAGTATATATTTTGGTTATCTTGCCTTTTCCCTACATTCCCTGACGAGGTGTATTGTTAAATACGCGAAAGATCTTAGAATATTTTTTTCTTTTTCCTTGTGGGTTTGCATCATTCATTCATTTCACGTGTTTAAGTTTGAAGTTCATCCCATATAGGACTATTTATATAAAGATTAAGGTAACAGCCAGGAAGCTCATTTCCTCACCACGTGGAGGTGAGTATGCCCCGAGGGTCACCTTTAGTCCGAGAAGTAACAGGGTAAGTGGCCAATTTAATCCAACTCAGGAACCAGCAGGCGGGAGCGAACCACGGCTTCACTTCTCAGAGTCTGCTACATATCGTAACCGCTGAGCTACCGGGCGATCATAAAGAAAAAGAACTATGCACAAATATAATTCTTACATTCCATATCTACAGTATACTATAAAAAGGCAGTCCTGTCTGTTCGTCTGTAGACACCATGTATTTAATATTAAGCGATTCTGAACATAGAAATAAATGCGCTTTGATTTGTTTCAACTTTTTACTCTCGCGTGTTAAGATTTTCATTGCTTGATACACTGGGTTCGGATGTGAAGTTTAAGATTTTCATTGCTGCGTTCTTTTCTATAGTTTTATTGACCAAATAATTACCCCCCCCCCCCCCAATTACTGAGGTTTTAACTATTCGGTCAATAAAACTATTGAAAGGAACGCAGCAATGAAACTCTTAAGCTTCACATCCGAACCAATTGTATCAAGATTTGTGAAGCTTAAGATTTTCATGGCTGCGTTCTTTTCTATAGTTTTATTGACCGAATAATTGACTCCCTAGACCACAGGTCTAGCTAAATGGGCCTATAGGGCCCACTTTAGCATTATACAGTATATAATAAATAATAAATTAGAAAAAATTAATTAAATAAAAACGAATAATTTAAACTGAGTGAAACAATGAACTTTAATATAATCAAATAAAAAACTAATATTTAAAATTCTTATAAACCAAAAGAGACTCAAAACTATTTTTGACAAAGAAAAGCAATCCCGAAATGAAACTAATAATATTGTTTTATATAAACTAGTACAGTTCCCGTTACTTCGGTGACGGTTAGACAGGCTAAACTACAGAAAAGAACGCAGCCGTGAAAATTTTGAGCTTCACATTGTGTCAACATTTCTGAATCTGGTATCTCCCAAAACCTCCTCACCCCCATTCATGCAACTTGGGGGCTAACCCCCTCCCCCATTACCCCCACCCCTCCCCATTTCCCCACCCCTCCCCCATTACCCCCACCGCTCCCCATTTCCCCACCCCTCCCCATTTCCCCACCCCTCCCCCATTACCCCCACCCCCACCCTTCCCCATTACTGCCCGGGATAAATTTCACAAACAGACAGGCTAAACTATAAAACAGAACAGTCATGAAAATCCCGCCCGTAATACAATTTCTGATTTTTTTTTTCACAATTTTTTCTCACAATTTCTGAAAGTGTGACGGACAGACGGACAGACGGACGGACAGCTCTCTTATTATAATATAATATAGATTCACTTGCAGTGAAGAAGGATGTAACTCCTCCTACATTAAAGAATATTCCAACATAAATACAAACCGCGCAAGATATAATCCAGTAACGAAATTTTAAACAACGTTAATATTCTCTTTAAAACTAATTATATATCTCTTAACTTTCTATGGACCACTTGTGCAATGTTTGCACCTGTTGAGTCTGAAATAAAGTTGTTGTTGTTGTTCAAACTAATTATTAGAAAATATAATCTTCAGAGTGGCCACAAAGTCCCTTTGTAGTGAAATTACAGCATACCTGTATGCTGCCCTTGTTTTTCATGGAAATGAACCTTGTGGTCACCCTATACAAACCAAAGAAAGATTTGAAAAGTTAAGTAACTTTAAATATATTTTTTAAAAGAGTTACTTTGATGGTAAATGATTAAAAGTTTACGTTTCAATACATCATCTTTCATAATGGGAAAAAAGAGTTGTTTTGGTACGTTTCCGTTATATCCTCGCAAATGGTAAGTTTTTACTATATGAATACAATGTTTATTATATATTTTTAGAAATTTATTAGAGCAATGAAATTCATGCCCTGAAGTAAAAATATTAAAATATTAAAATTGCGGTTTAGTCGTGATATTTTCATTAAAACTAACGAAAATATTACGACTTAACCTAACCACTCGTCAATATATATATATATATATAACACCTCGTTAATCTCGTTTGGGTTCCGTGCGTCGGTCTCTCTTCACACGAAGGTCAAGCTGGTGGCCCCGCCTCTAGTCCTGGTTTGGCGGAGGAGCGAGTTGCTCTCTTGCGTTCTCCACCGCACAAAGCCAGGTACACCCGGCTCATCTGGCACCGTCCCGAGCCAGGCATCTAGTCTTCTCTTGAAGACTTCAACTTTGACCTCTGTAACGTTTCTGAGGTCTTTTGGAAGCTGGTTAAAAAGTCTTGGCCCCCTGACGACCAAGCTATTTTCCTTCAGTGGTGAGGAGGTCCCTTGTCGGGCCTTTAGTCTGGGAACACTACATATTCTGCATTTCGTATTGTCCAGCGTTGTTTGGATGGTAATTGAGTTTAGTTTTAGATTTGGTACCAGTTTTTCGATCATTTTCCACATGTAGATTATGGTGTACCTCTCTCTTCTTCTTTCCAGGGAGTACAGATTTAGTTTACGTAGTCTTTCCCAGGAGTTGAGTTCTTTGCAGCCATCAATCTTGGCTGTGAAATGTCTCTGCGTTTCTTTTAGTTTATTAATTTCTTCCTTTTTATATGGGGACGTCAAAACTGAGCAGTATTCAAGTTTTGGTATAATCAGTGTTCTCAGTAAGGGAATCATTAATGTCTTGTCCCTCCTTTTGAAAGTTCTTAGTATATATACATATATATATATATATATATACACACACGTTGTGCCAATGTCGTAACACCGCTTCCGGGAGATCAGCGAAGTTAAGCGGCATTGGGTCTGGGTAGTAGTTGGATGGGAGACTGTCCTCCGCGCCTAGATTATGTAGCGACCTGTGGTTCGGATCCTACTTAAAGCTGTAGGTCCGCTCTGTCATATGACCTTAGATGTTGCGAAGGAGGTTAAACAACCCCAATAAAAAAAATATATATATATATAAAACATCGGAAATATCACGACTAAACCTAACCAATCGTCAAAAGCGATTGACATTGGGGGCTTATTAAAATTGCGGGTATAACGGAAAACTACTATTGTTTTAAATAAACAATATATTCAGATTTTGTATTTGCTGAAAAGTTTGTTGAATTTTAAAAATCTTCATTTTGTATTTAGAGTTGCACCACCATTTTTAAAATTATATTTATCCTGTATTTAAATAGCTCAGTCTTTCAAAATGTCTGGCGTAAACGTGCGAGACGTTGGATTAATAACTACATCTGTCTCTTCGCGCTAGAATAGAATAGAATAAACTTTATTAATAATAATAAAATAAATACATTTTTTCAATTTACAATGACATGAATAATTTTGAAGCTCGACTATTTATTTTATTTAATTTGGCCCTTAAGCTTTAGGCTTTACTGGGCTCTTATGAAAAATAAGCAGCTACTTGTTATTAATTAATAATAATAAATAAGTAAATAAGTATTATTAATAGTTAAGACATGTATTACAATATTAAACAATATTAGTGGACATTAATCGTTGATTTTCGTTAGTATGCCATTATTAATTGGGATTTCAACTTGGTTTTAAACAAATTTACATTCACAATATTTTTTATATCGGCATGCGAGTCATTCCATAGTTTCAATCCAATGAAAATGGGTAGTTTTTGAGATGAAGACAATCTAAATTGAGGTATAACAAGCTTTGATCTATTTCTGGTCTGATACGAGTGGATTTCTTGATGCGTTACAAAATATCTATTTACCCATTGCAAATTAATGATTTTGTTCTTACACTTGTAAATAAAAATAAAATGTGCCAGTTTGGTTATATCGTTGAGCTTTAGTAGGTTTAGCTCTTTAAATAATGCACTAGAGTGATCAAGGAAATCAGCATCAGATAATAACTTTATTGCTCGTTTTTGGATGACAAAGATGCCATTTAATGCGTTGTTAGCGGAGTTTCTCCAAACAAGGGTGCAGTATGTTATATAAGGAAGAACAAGAGTATGATAAAGAGTCAATAAAACTTGTTTAGGGACTACATTTCTCAGTTTAAACATTATAGCAACGCTCCTTGAAATCTTTTTTCGCGATATAATTTACATAATCACTCCATTGCAAATTCTTATCTAGCATTACACCAAGAAATTTTGTTACAGTACACTCCTTTAAAAGCACTTTTGATCTTAATATTCCCCAAATTTAGTCTATCTTTTATTATGTCCTCCACCATTTTCTTCGTTTCGCCGTTTATTTCTCTATTCGTTTCAGATACCCCCATTATGATTAAGTTATTGGCACGTGAATTATCGTCTAGGCTGTTTAATTTATTCCTAATTGAATCGTGCTCGTTTTTTATCATCTCCATGCTACGATTATTTTTAGTAAGTGAGTTTTGACTAGAGTTAAGATCCTTTATCTCGTCATGTGCATACTGAATGCTCTTTTCGAGCTCTATATTTCTATATTCCAGTTTTGCATTGTCCTTCTTTAACAATTCGTTATTATGTTGTACAACTTTTATTACGCCTCAAGGTCTTCGATAACACTTACTTTTGTGCACTAAGTCAAAGAGGGAATTATACTTATTTGCTAGATCCTTTATTTCTGATTTCAGGGCGTTTACCTGACCTTTGGAAGCCATTTTGAGCAATTTATGGGGTTAAAATCCACTCGTTCGTTCGTTCGTACGTTTAAAGGTCTCGTTCGTTCGGTTGTTTGTATACACGTTACTTCAAGGTCACTGCTTGCCGTAGGCGTAGGACTATAAAGGCAGTGCCGGATGTCGCCAGAAAATTTTGAAGATATATTTTATGTAATATTACTAGGTAAGTATTGCAGTTTATCTGATGAGATTGTAACTGCGTAATCTTGGCACATTTACAAATTTTAGTGGAGAAGTAACACAATGGTTCACTGACTTTGAACACTGTTAATTTTGATAGGAAGAAGGAGCACGAAACTGACAAGCGTCAACGGCACAAACACAACCCTCACCTCTGATGATAGGAAAATACCCCGAAACGTTTGTTAATAATAATAATAATAATAATAATGATGATGATAATATATATATATATATAAAATTTCAACTGCAAAGAACACGCAGTATAAATAACGTAAAGAACGACGCTTGTATAGGAGACCATTCCGCGCAAGATGAGAAGAGAGAACGAACAAATGAAAAAATGAGGTAACCACCCGGGAATCGAACCCGGGATCTTCCGATTGCCGGTCAGATATGATAACCACTACACCATGGTCCTCAGTCGATCAGAAGTCGTAATTCATCTACATACGCGCAGAAACCATATATATATATATATATATATATATATATATGGGCCTCGGTGGTGTAGTGGTTAGCGTCGTTGACTACGAATCCATCGGCCCCGGGTTCGAAACCCGGTGACGGCAGCCGGCGCGCAGCAAAACCCAGCTGTTCATCCGTCCACACAATAAAGAAAGTGGTTGGTAGATAAATGGGTACCCTACCCTGGGTAGCCTAGTAGTTAAGACGCTGGGGCTGCTGGTGGGGTGTGGTTCGGATTCCACGTTAAACTGTAGTCTAAGGTGGAGTGAAAAGCTTGACCTTCGTTAGAATGAACAATTCGGGCGGAATAGATAAAACATGGCTAAAACATGACTAATAATAATTGGCAGATAATTGTGAAAATCTGGGCAAATATGTTTGTGAGAGAAAAGGGATCAAATGTAGAATTCGGACCCCAGCCTTCTTTAGTTAGCTTTATAAGGCTAACTAACGAAAATATCACGACCTAACCTAACCAATCGTCAATGGCGTACAGTTAACCTAACGATTGGTTAGGTTAGGTCGTGATATTTTCGTTAGTTAGCCTTATAAAGCTAACTAAAGAAGGCTGGGGTCCGAATTCTACATTTGATCCGAGAAAAGATCTTTAGAACAATACGTACTTAAAATTCTATTTCAAAATTATTATTCATATTTCTTATGAATGTACAGTAAGCGCATGAAGTGACATATTGTCACTTCGTGCAAATGACGATAGAAAACCTATTAAAATCCGAGTAGGCGCATACGGTAGCCATATTTTTTAAAACCTTTCCGTACGACCATGATAATGAATAGGAGTGGGGTTAATCATTTCCTTGTGGAACTGAACTATGTATTTCCGATTCTGATGATGAAAGACCTTGCACTTTTACAACTTGCTGCCGTTCCTTGATGAAGTTGTAGAGCTATTTACCCACTTTGCCTGTTATTCCCATGTGTTTCATTTTATGTTCTATTGTATTATGATCACACTTATCGAATACTTTAGCAAAATCCGTGTATATTATATCGTAGTTATCGTTGGCCTTAAGTGCGTCTACGATATTGCTATAGTATTCTATAAGTTGTGATAGTCACGATCTTCCTGATCAGAATCTGTGCTGGTTCTCATTGAATCTTTCCTGTGTCTCCAAAAAGTCATATTTTTTCCCTGCCTTTTCTTTCAGATATGTTGGTGAGATGTGATGTCAGTGACACTGGTCTATAGTTCTTTGTTTGAGTCCTATCCCCTCTTTATATGTAGGAACAAGAGTCACTCTTTTTAGAACGAATGTGCTCAGTATTTCTCCCGTGTCCAGGGATCTTCTCTATATCCAATAAAGGGGTGTATCTATTTCGTTCTTACAGTTTTTAATCAATAAGGCATTCCATTTGTCCGGACCTGCAGCTGAATGTGATTTCATTTGTCTTATAGCTCTCGCTATGTCTTCTGGGGTAAATTCAAAATCAGTTATCCACTCTTCACTTAATTCCTCTCCAAAAAAAGGTATTTCTGTCAGGTACTTCTTTGTCTCTTCTTGGGGTACTGAAAGTTAATTCATATTGAGCTTTCAATATTTAAAATATTTCTTTTAGATCGTCGGTTAGTTCAGTGTTTTCTTTTCTTAAACCCTTACCGCCTGAATTTTTTGTAGGGTTATGAATGTGTGTATTTGAAACGTTACCAATTCGTCCCTTTCGGCAGTAGAGAGTTAGGGGTGCGATAGTGGCCCGCGTTTTAGTTTTTCTTTTCGCGAAGCTATAGAAGTATTTTGGGTTATCGTTTATTGCTTTCACCGCATCTTCCTCTTCCTTCTCTGAATGACCCTTAATTAGGGCTTGTATTTCTCTATCTACACCCCTCACTTCTACTTGTGTCACTTTTCTGGTGTTGCCTGTGCAATAAATTAGCTACCTCTGGCTGATTCAATTTGCTGAAGAGGGAATAGAATCGTTGACTTTTCTCACTACTTTTAGTCGAGGTTGATCCTCTTTCGCTTAAATAGACTAGACTGATGTAAACACTTTGTATGTAAGCGAAAAAGGGACTGCTGGTTTCCCTAAATTGTGTTGATATCGATGATTCGACCATTCCGTCTGTATGATTAATTATACCGACGGAATCTATTGTCCTTCGTTCCGTCACGTTCTGGCGAAGTAATATGAAAATTTTAACATCGGGTGTGTTTTATGACTTAGAAAGTCCAATAAACCTTAGCCCTCCGCCCATGGCCTAAACCATTAGAGGTACAGTAAAATTAAACATACCTTACAAAAGAGAATTTAATCCTGCATTTAATGAGAAATAATTAAAACTTGGTGTTCCCGCCATTGGCTTCCAAGACAGCCTGAATTCGCTTTGGGTAGCTTGCCAAGTGACGTGAATAGATCTTGATCGTTACGCAAATTTGCTAAAACAGTTTCAGTGTGTT
Source organism: Bathynomus jamesi (assembly GCA_023014485.1). NCBI lineage: Eukaryota > Metazoa > Arthropoda > Malacostraca > Isopoda > Cirolanidae > Bathynomus > Bathynomus jamesi. The sequence continues at coordinate 302,669 of JAJOZX010002746.1, forward strand.
GCGTCATTGTATCCTTCGAAAATCGATTTGCTGCAGGTTCTTGAAACAAGAGACATTCAACCTTGTCCTTTATAACTGATCCAATGTGTTCACAGACGTTCAGGTCAGGAGAATTTCCTGGCTATTCTTCATTTCCAAAGAAATCGATCTCATGGTTCCGCAACAACTGTTGAGTGGCTAATGCCTTAAAGCAGGGGGCCTTATCGTGCAGAAGTGTGACCTGATCGACATCCATAACATTGTTTGGGTTTCTTAGAAAAGGAATGACATGCTGGGATAGAATAATATCACGAAAATACTGTCCATCCCAACTCTGACCATTTGGCTTCAGCACCCACATGAGCTTTGCAGTGAACAAAACAAACACACCAACACAGTCTAGACTTTTTAATAATTCGCGATAATGTTCATTGTCATCGATTTCATCTGGTGTTGTGGCCCACACTCGATCGAAGACAGCTAAATGCATGAAATCATCCACATCCCAATCTTCAAGATAATGGGCAAACCACATTCTGTCATCGATGTTAAGTTGAGTTTTTCTTGGCTTTGGAAGTTCATGCCAAGGCTTTAAACCTTGCCTATGACGGTACAGTCGAATGATCTCACCACTAACGATCTTTCCTCTCAGCACTTCGATCTCTCTAGAAAGTTTAGCACAGCTGTTTTTCCGCTTACGCGTACCGCTTTCAATGATGTCCTTTGTTTCCTGAGAGAGTGGCAAATTTGGGCGCCCAGATTTGGTTGTATCCATTTCACATTCATCCAAAGTTTTATTCCAATTTCTTTTGACGAAGTCCTCACTTCTTCGCAACTTTTTGGCAACCCATGAACGTGTTATAAAGGTGCATGGGCGGATCTAGGGGTCAATCGGCGGGGTCCGGACCCCCCTCAATATCTTAAGGCGCCCTTTTTTCATCCGTTACAAATAAAAGACAGGTTGGTATGTTTAGTGATAAGCCATTAATATTCTGGTCCATTTGGTCAGACGTGCTCTGTGGAGGGTGCAGCCATATCACTTACGGTAACATCTTCATCTAATATTGTTAGTTATTAATTTAACTTGCAAGACATTTGAAATTGTGATTTTCATTATGTCTATTTGAATAAGACTGATATCTAATAAAACAATAAAATTGGTATTGCATTCGCTCATTGAACCAAATGATTATTCAAGAAAATATATACTGTTGTGCCCTTTTTGTTATATAGGGAATGCCCTTTTTTTTCTCTGGACTCCCCCTCACTGAAATGTCTGGATCCACCCCTGAGGTGGCTCCAGCATCACGGGCTTCCCGAAATGTTATTGCTCGTATTCGATCTATCACACATTGCCTCTCCGAATCACCAATTAATTGAGAAGCCATTATATTATCACTTTATCAGCTAGAGTAATTTTAATACCTACAATAAATAAAGAATTTTATATATTTTTATAATCACTAAAAACTATTTCCATATAAGTAAACATGTAAGCTGCAAATGGGGGGGGGGGCCTAAGGTTTTTTGGAACCCCTTAGAAGAGGAAGAGCCTTTGTTGTCCCAAAGCGATATGATGACTAAGCTAATTAATGCAGCATTGTTTGTATGTATTAAGTTAAAGTATATATACAGGGTGTTTCAGGTCGATCCTAGAAATATGGAAATTGGCGGAATTTGTAGTTTGTATTTGGTATTTGAAGTTTGTCATAGTAATTCCGTAATTAATATATATTCCCATATTTCTAGGGTCGACCTGAAACACCCTGTGTGTATATATATATATGTGTGTGTATATATATATTATTATATATATATATATATATATATATATATATTATATATATATATATCATAATTGTAAAGTTAGTGAAAAATTCACTTAATTTAGAGCTGCCATTTTTGGGCTCTTGTGGCATCATTTTTTTGGCACTGGCAGCGTCCTTTCTACTCGTTTATTCAATGCGGCATTGATAGGGCATTTGGTTGTTTAGATATAGGATTGTTGCATCGTGCAATGGTACAGGTTGTGTTGTTGTGGCAAGGAAAGAAAACCATAAATAGTAGCCTCCTTTTTTTTTTCCTTAATTTTATGCTACTGAGGCCTAAAGTAGGCCCACATCGAGTCAGAAACGGTGCGGTAGGACCTAAGAGGACCTCCAAGCCGTGTTTTAGTCTAGCTTAATTTAGACGAGCGTTTCTTAACCTGGGGTGCTAGCACCCCCAGGGGGTCCTGAAATCGATTTTAGGTTGTGCTGGAAAAGGGCTTCTGTCATGTGCAGTATGGATACGTTAGGTCCGTTAACCAAACTCCTTCACAAACTCCTAATCTTTTCTATTTTATTAACAGATATTATTGTATGAGAATTTGAATATATATTTAATTACGAAAGATTTATTGCACGTTTACATTATCACCATTAATATTAAGAAGGAAGACGTTGACTGTGTGTCACAAAAAATTTACTTTTTTTGCATGATTTTGACCCCAAGATTAGGGGGTAAGTAATTCTCCTTGATTGTTATTCTTAACATTTCTTTTGGCCTCTTGATTCTATTGTTATATTCAAGAATAAGTATTTTATTATATTGTTATATTCAAGAAAGTATTTAGGTTTGAATTTGTAAATATAATTCTTTGTGAGTCTTGTCTTAATATCGTTTTAAAATTTTCCTCGTTTATTTTTTACTCTAAATGTGCTGCTTTTAAATATATGTTCAGTTGTTCACTTTGCTTTAACTTGATATCTTTTTATTCAAAATATTATTGGTCAACTATAAATTGTACCCATATTCTTATTTGTTTTGTATTTGCGTGGTGCTTTTTGCTACTAACTTTTGCTAACTTTTAGCTACTAACCAGGTGAAGGGGGTGCTGGACTGCCTAGACCTAACTACAGGGGGTGCTGATGTCGAAAAAGGTTAAGAAACGCTGAATTAGACTATGTCAGTTCAACGGCGAAAAAAACGTGACCATCACCGATTTTTTTGAAAATTGGCACACTTATAGATCTCTGTGAGAAAAACAGAATGACACTTGTTTTAACACTTTAGGTCATATGGTTCCTAAGATATGGCCCTTCGAATTTTGTAAAAAAAGGTCAATTTCCAAGGTCATACCCTATTCCAACATGAAATATCTCGGCTCCTATTGCACTTACAGAGACCATTTAAACACTATTTTAAAGCTTTGAAGCAGATCTACAACTTTGTTTCTATTCATATTTTACCTCAGTGGTAAAAAAAAAGTTGATATTATTTTTGACGTTTGACCTTGTGTAGGTCATTTGATGTCACAACTGATTTTTTTTCTCCTTTCACTAAGTTTTGGGTACACATGTCTACCTTAACCTAAAACAAGATTTTTAGTGTTCATTAAGTTAGTATAGACGCTACAGCCATTTCAGTGGACCATACCCACCTCCATTTTGACCAAGTACCTTTTTCCACCAAACTTTGGAGCACCGTATCTTTGGAACTGTTTGAGCTAGAGTGTTGAGAAAAATACCATTAGATTTTTCTTACTGAGATATATAATGTCTGCTCATTTTCAAAAAATCGGTAATTATCTAACCTAACCTAACCCAGTTATTTGGTCGAATAAGTATCCGGCCCTATTATAATATTTTTTTTTTTTTTTGTATATTTCAGAGAATTATATAATATAGGTAATTTAAATTACATAATTAATTAATTTATATGGACATTCAAAAGTGTGAAGAACTTCGAACCTGCTATAAGTACCTTATACTAGGCTATAGGTACTACACTATAGAATAAGTTCAGTTTTAAGAGTTAGATGAGTTTTAATAGAATTACTTAACTTTGTGTATTTATTCATTGTGTACAACAGTATGTACCCATGTGAAAATAAGCTTGTTTAAACCTTGGAGCAGGGATTTTTTTGGCATCTGTATTGTTGTGTGCAACTCTTTTACTTAGGTGTGCGCACCTTTCTTTCTTTTGCAACTTCTGACACCATTTATGTAGTGCCCAACCCGTTTATTTATTTATGGTGCTGGACACCGTTTTAATTATGTTAATTCACTTCACTGACACCCTTTAAGTTGGGCACTACCCTTTAATTCTATTTCAAATTATTTCTTCTTTTCGTTCAGGATGACTCGGCCTATCCACTCAGATGGCCCTTTAAATTGATAGGCGTAAGTTCCTTCGGCTTACTGAAAGCCTACTTTGAATTTCAATCTTTGAATGTTAATTGACCCTCAGCTTACAAGAGAGGCCTATTGCAAGGTATCTAAAACAACACACGCCCTCTTATAAAGTTTATTAAATGTCACTCGAAAACAGCACATGAATTTAGGAAATTTATTCTGAAGTAAATTTATCAATTTTCATACAATGCAATCCAATTTTAAATTCAAAGACAAAGTTCACAGTTATCTGAATTTAAATCGTTTAAATTTACCAATTTTCCGTGAAATACAATTCAATTATAAATCCGAAGAAAGAGTCTACAGTTACCTGAATTTAAGTCATTTATATAGAGGGGCTTTATATTTTAGTGCAACAAAACAAATAACGAGAAATGAAGTGGTCAAAATCGACCAAGAGAATTGAAGAGATGGGTTACTTACGAGGGAGGTATACCGTTACTCTCAATTGTTCTACGTAAAGACCGTAGACTTATCGCTCGCATACAACTAAGCGAAAATCCGCCCAATACAGTGGCTCCCAGACAGCTCCCTTCGTCAGCCAATAGACGGGTCACGCAAACTAGGGCACAGACGTACCGTTTCACATTTAATTTGAACCAAGTTAAATTAATTGAAAGTTCACAAAATTCTTGGTCCGTTGGCTAACATTAATTAAGATCTTAACCAAATTTTCGTTGCAGGTCGCTAACAATAAAATTCTTATACACAAGTTTCGCGTAAATGAATGAAATGCAATACAAGTTCTTAATTATAATCATGAGACTTCTAGATTTTTTCTTACACCACAAGTCTAATAGAGTTTATTTAGCCACAGTTAATTTCCAGGTGGACGACTACCAACTGACTTAACAATTTTAAATTTACCTGACAATTCTTAAGAAACACGCCTTCTAGTATTTTGAAAACCTATCATACCATTTGTTTCTCTCAAGGCCGTCCCCCGGAAATCTATTACCCATACATAAGAGAAGAAAGAGTCTTCACTAAGTTTCCCAGGAATCCTGTGCCCCTGATTGGAGCTGGACCCGACTTCCAAGCATAGAATCCTCCTTTTCCCAGGAATACATTTAAATAAAGTTAAAAGATTCGAAGTCCCAATTTTATGACTCACGTCGTGGTTCAATTTTATCAAGCGTCTTCAAATCTGCCTTACAAAAGTCGCACCATCCCGCGAAACGAATCCAAAACTTTTCCGACCCACGAAAAAGGAACCCAACCATTTCGCATATACACCCAAATCCGTTGGATTGCCCTTCCTTTTGGGCCGGGTCTCGGTGATAAACCTGTGTCCCAACGTGGTTCGGCTTTATCACTTCCCTGAGAATCTGAATTAAGATAGAACAAACGTTAAACAATCTGAAACATTTCTGATTTATTCGTTCATGAATATTTATAAGCCAAACCATCTTGCTTTTAGAGATGTACACAACGAAATCTTAAAACTAAAATTTCTGCACTTATTTTACAAAAGATTTCTGCATGCAAACTTCATGGTTACGACAGTATTTATTCCACTCTGTAAATTAAACTGCACATTTTTTCTTGTTGTAGACCTCTGAAACAAGATCAGTAGGTCCCAAATTTTATTTGTGCCATCTAAGCAAAAATAGCTTTTAACAGGGTTGGATACAGAGAATAATTATAATTGTATTTTTAATTAATTGATCCTAATTTCCATTAATTGTAATTGTAATTGATTCAAAATAAAATAAAAATAAAGGTAATTGTAATTGATTTTTGAGCTACAGTATAACTGATGTAATTGATCAATTAATGTCAGTTGTTAAAAATTATACCCCTAGATCTGGCAGTCATACATCATCCAATGAAAATAAACCTTTGATAGTTTATTTAGTTATACTTAGATATAGATAGATATATATTTTTATAGATATATATTTATTTTAGATATATAGAATAGATAGTTATATTTGTGTAATTGTAATTGTAATTGATTCATACAAAATTAATTGTAATTGCAATTGATCTTGAAATTGTGACGTACAATACTAATTGTAATTAATTTGAAGAAAAATAAAAAAAAATTTAATTGTTTCCATTTTGTGTAATTGAATCCAACCCTGGCTTTTAAGCTACATATGTTTTTTTTTCTTTTTAGATAAACATGGATTTCAGCAGTTTGAATATGGGCAGGTTCTGTTGTGACCCATTTAAAAAACACAAAGGAAAAGTGGAAAAAGGCATTCGTGCAGTGACTAAAAATTTGATTGATCAAAATCCTGAATTGAAACTAACAAATAATCATAAAGCATTTGCAACCTGTCGAAATATACTAGCAAATCGTCCATCCCCAATGCCTGAATGTGAACCACTTGAAAAATCACCATCCACCCCATCAAGTGCCCCATCTGAGCTAGAAACCGTTGGAGATGTAGTTGAAATGCAGTATGAGCTTAGTAAATTCAATGCTTCATTGGCCACACTTGATGAGACCCCAATAAAACCATGTAAACTCTCTGACAGCGCTGGTTACGCAAAGAGAAAGTTGAGGAAAGTAGGAGTTGTGAAAAGAACGCTTGAACTTGCAACTAAACAACCAATTTCATGCAGTGACTCAGGTGATACAGAACTGGAGATTCTTCAACAACTAAAAGAGAAATTTAATCAAGTGACAAGTCGAAGTGAAAAACTGACAATTCTTACTATTCTACCAAAAAGATGGACACAAGTGAAGATCAGAGAAGAATTTAAGTGCTCAGATTACATGGCTAGGCAAGCAAAGAGTTTGGTGAGGGAGAAGGGAATGCTTTCAACTCCTAATCCGCGTTTGGGGAAACGCCTGAATAGTGAAACTGCTGCCAAAGTAATTGACTTCTATCATTCGCCAGATGTGAGTAGACAAATGCCAGGGTTGAAAGACTATTTTCTGTAAAAGGAGCTGATGGTAGGCGGGAAAGAAAACAAAAATCGCTAATCTTATGCAACCTAAAAGAAACATTTGAGCTTTTTAAAACAAACCATCCAACAATTAAAATAGGATTTTCAAAATTTGCAGAGTTTCGGCCAAAAGAATGTGTGTTGCCAGGTGCCAGTGGAACACATTCTGTCTGCATTTGCACTAAGCACCAGAATGTCAAACTCATGATGGCAGCATTTTTATTATAAATTATAAATTATATTATAAATTATTATTATAAATGTAACAATAATGGCTTCCATAAAATATATTGTAAATACCTAATAACTGCCTTTTTTAAATATAAAGTTATGTTGATGCCTCTTTTTTCATGGTTTCACCCAGCTACACAAGAATCGGTTCTTATAACTCAATTGGTAAAAATAAAGGCATAGGTTATTTTAATATACATATTAAAAGGCAAATTGTCTTAAAAGTAACAGACATTATAGATCTCAGTGAGACAAATCTAATGGTACTTTTATCAACACTCTAGCTCAAACAGTTCCAAAGAAACGGCGCTCCAAATTTTGGTGGAAAAAGGTACTTGGTCAAAATGGAGGTAGGTTGGTCCACTGAAATGGCTGTAGCGTCTATACTAACTTAATGAACACTAAAAATCTTGTTCTAGGTTAAGGTAGACATGTGTACCCAAAATTGAGTGAAAGGATAAAAAAATCGGTTGACATCAAATGACCTACACAAGGTCAAAGGTAAAAAATAAGATCAACTTTTTTTTTACCACTGAGATAAAATATGAATAGAAACAAAGTTGTAGATCTGCTTAAAAGCTTTAAGATAGCGTTTAAATGGTCTCTGTAAGTGCAATAGGAGCTGAGATATTTCATGTTGAAATATGGTATGACCTTGGAAATTGACCATTTTTTACAAAATTCGAATGGCCATATCTCCGGAACCATATAACCTAGAGTGTTGAAACAAGTGCCATTCAGAGCTTGGCCGTTCAAGGCTCAACTGGGATTCTGAACCTAGTAAAAAAAATAAAATAACAATGTCTACGTACCCCCTACTCCCCCTTTTAAAATATTTTCTTCAGTAATTTATTTCAATTAAGGAATTGCCGTTACTTCGGTCCACTGTAAATTCAGTTTCTAGGAATATAGATTTCAGTTTTACTCACTAATTTTATACTACTAGTTTACGAACGATAACTAATGCAGTGATGATTCGGTTATGGAAAGGCAATTAAAAATAAATTATGTTAATTTTTCAGATAAATAATAAAAACGTTGCAACTAAGTAATCATGCAGTATTTGGCGAAAATATGTTTGATTCTTGCTGTTGTATTCACGAGGTCATCGTCCATCTATTTTAGACGGAACCCAAGGACTTTCCCCTTTATATTCCCTCGACCGTCTTTCTTCATACCAAAGGTTTCGAGTGCAGAATTCAACTTGTTAGCTACGAGAGTTGAAAATCTTGAGAGGTCCGTCTCTACTCTTCAAAATTCGATTAACTTACTACAACAAGCGATCGCAAACATACAACCGAGTAAGTTCTATGAAAATAAACCTTTCCATTTAGTTAAGTTCAAGAATTTTAATCGGACATAGTCCTATTTTTTAACGTCCATATATGTACAATTAGTAGGGGCACTCGATATATTTTGCCCCACCCTTTTTTCTTAGCTAAATAATAAGCCATGGGGCTGAAATGTCTTTTGGGCCGTACGTTTGAAGTTTCTGCGCTTCACATAACCGGGTTTTTCCAGTTTGAACCTCCCCTCCTTGTATAAAACCACTTTTAAAAGGCTTTGTATAAAACCGATAGTTAACGCAGTTTCGAAAATGGCGTCTGACAGTGATGTGCGTCGTAAACGGAGAGCTGTTATCGAGTTCTTAACCGAAGAGAAGGAAACAGTTGAAAATATTCACAGACGTCTACAAAACGTTTACGGAGATGCTGTTGTTGATCGAAGCACAGTTGGACGCTGGTCAAAACGTGTGAGATCATCGGAGAGAGGGAGAGCCAGCCTCGATGATGAGCCACGCAGCGGTTGCCCGGCATCGGCTGTGACATCTCACACTGTGCAACGTGCTAACAGCATTATTCGATCAAATCGGCGCGTCACATACAAGGAGCTATCACTGGATCTAGGAATTACTGAAGGAAGTGTGAATACGATAATTCAGCAACTGGGATACTCAAAAGTGTGTTCACGGTTTGTTCCTCGCGAACTGACTGAAGATCACAAAGCCCATAGAAATTGCTTCTGAGTCGTTGGTTCGATACGAGACACAAGGGGATGACTTCCTACTTCCTTTCACGAATTGTGACTGGGGAAAAGTTCAAAATGGCTCCCTCTGCAGGAAAGGTTAAGGCCACCATCTTTTGGGACATGAAAGGGGTAATTGTGGTGGACATTATGAAGAAAGGACAAACAATCAACTCAGAGGCATATATTGCTACCCTACAGAGACTCCAGAGACGTATAAAGCGAGTTCGACCGGAGAGAAAACTGGAAGACGTCCTTCTTTTGCACGATAACGCAAGACCACACAAAAGTTTGTAAACAAGAGAGGCCATCACAAAAATTCGCTTGACTGTGTTACCCCACCCTCCATACAGCCCGGATCTGGCACCTTCAGATTTCCATTTGTTTGGGCCAATGAAGGATGCTATTCGTGCAAGAAAGTTTCAGAGTGACGATGAGGTTGTTGTTAAGGAGGTTAAGAGGTTGGTCCAGCGGAACCCAGTGGACTTTTACCAGCAAGGAAAAGAGGCTCATGTTTCGAGGTGGAGGAAAGCCGTAGAAAAGGATGGAGACTATGTGGAAAAATAAAAATTTGTAAAAAAGGTATGTAACTACTTGTGTACAAAATTTCTGGAACTTGCAAGGAAACTTGAAAATTAAAAAAAGGTGGGGCAAAATATATTGAGTGGCCCTCGTACATTTATGCGTATCAGTAGGATGAAAATAGCATAGAAGCCATGATAAAAATAAAAAACTTATTACAACGCACAAACTTCCCATTAAAATTATGATCATCCTCAGCTCAGGATATAAAAATTTTATTCAAAATAGAATATGTATAGGACGAATCCACAGAAAAGGCCTGAAGCCATTAAACCAATGCTTTTCTCCTGGATACAAAGGAACCCAGTCTAAAATAAATATAAAGAAACTTTTACCAAGTAATTCATTATTTAAACCTCACTTACAGTATGCTGGACAGTTCTAGTCTCCTAACATCACGAAAGAGGTTAATTGGTTATAAAAATTAGAAAGATAAACAGCAAAATTAATATCAGAATTATGAAACAATTGTGAAGAAAAAGTTAAAAGACGACGTTAGCCTTTTGGTCACTTTTACTTTATTCTAGTTAATGCCACTGATTTTTTTTATTATTAGAGAAGATCGTTAACATGTTCCCATGAATGAAGAGGAGAGAGAAGTATGAGTGAATCCTCTAAAACACTAAAGAAATTTGATGATAAAGTAGAAAGGTTTCCGTAAGAAGGTGCAAAATTAAGTGACTGCTTGGATTAAAGGGTACGGAATTCAACGATGACGTTGAAAATTATTTTTGAGTCGTCGATGAAGGAACAAATTCCTAACTTACTTCGTCTTCACTATAATAATAACGTTTAAGAAGAGAATAAATACAAACTCTGGTTCAAAAGGTTTAATTTAATGCGATGTCAGTATGTGTATGTAGACGACTACTGCCCACTCAATGGCATTCCCATCCATGTACAAAAGTGAAAAAATCCACATTTGAGAAAAGCGTTTTTTGATTTAGGAAACAGTCGGCGCATTCATAGTCGCGGCAAACGGCACTGAGTGGAAATGTTTAATATTTCCTAACCTATTTTAACCAGTCAAAACCTAACCTAACATTAATCATAACTAAACTTATCGTAGTCTAACCAGTCATAACTTAGCCTAACCAATCGTAACCTAACCCGAACCAAATTGGGAAAGGCCGTGGATGAAAATGAGAATTATATGAACTGGGAATAGACCGATTTGAAAATGCCTCGTTTGAGATTCTCACTTTCTCACTTTTCCATTCTTGGGCGCGGAATCGAATGGGAATGATGGTGAGTGAGGGTAAACCTATATAGACTGGTACGTCAGTTAAAATAATAATAATAATAATAATAATAATAATAATAATAATAATAATAATGTGTTGCGATGGAAGTATTATATTAACAAGCAACAAATGTACCGTAGTACAGAAGTATGGACTAACGGGTCTTCAGTTATTTTCTTATGTAAATACTCCTATTTACTCTGCACTATTTCTAGGGTGTCCGACGGAAGCCATAGGAGCTAAAGTTATTGGCAACCTTTGCTTTTCACTGGAGACGTTGCCGCAGACGTATAACGACGCCAAAGCAAGATGCTTCCAGAAGGGAGGGATGCTTGCGGAGCCACGCACTAATGACGAAGACTTTATGCACGGTTGCTTAACGCCTTTCCTACTGAAACCGCTGCGGGTAAGATGAACCATATATATATATATATATATATATATATATATATATATGTATATATATATATATATATATATATATATATATATATACTGTATATATATATATATTATATATATATATATATATAGAGGAGAGAGAGAGAGAGAGAGAGAGAGAGAGAGAGAGGTAAAAAGTTTGTGGTGAACCAAATATGTTCAAACTGTGGGCCGTGAAGCCATTTACATCCATCAGTTCTCTTACAGACTACAATGAATATCGCCTAATATTCTAGTAGAGACGTTGTCAGGCTCCTTTCAAATATTCACTTTATTTCGTGGGTTCACGAAACTATTGAGGAATTAAGAGTGAATATTACGAAATGAGTGTAACAACGTCTCTAATAAAAGTTACGCATCGGCCATAGTTTGAATGTTTAGTGAATAATATATATTTCATGAAGCTTTGACTTTTGGTTCACCCAGTACGCAGGGCCAGATTAACTAATGGCGTGCTTACTACATCTTTCCGCAGGAAGTTATTTTTATGCTCTTTTCTTGTTATTTATATACTGTTTATCATTTTTATTGTCATTTTTTATAATTTCCATTCGAAATATCGGTATTTGAATAAAAATAAAGCAAGATCAGTGATCAACTGATCATGGCCAAATAGCACAAAAATCTTCAACAAACTTTCTTGTCAGTGAAAAATGAAAATGAAATGAAAAAATTAAAAAAAAAAAAAATTTCACTGTTGAAATTAAATTTTTTTTTTCATCGGTTTAAATGTCAGTATGTTCACTGTCATTTCAGCTGGCTTTATTAATGTTGATAATAATAATTAATTAAACAATGAAAATGGCAGATAAACATCAACTATGATAGAATGACTAAAAGTCAACATTGAAAACGTTTTTAGGCATCATCATAATTTCAGTAGTTTGTTGTTTGGTTTTAGCCCCAATTATTCACTTTTGTTTCATGAATGTTATCAGCATATTTAATCACTTCTTCAAAATTAGTGTTGATACAAAACAGATTAATTTTCTCGTTGTCAATTTTATGTTAACATTGTCAGCGTTGAATCAACGAATCAACTAAATTCCACAACAGCAGTGCTACTTGGATATATATATATATATATATACACATATATATATATATAATATATATAATATATATATATATATATATATACTGTAAGCTATTACCAGGGCCGCCCCTAGGCGTTAGGCAAATCAGGCAACGCCTGAGGGCGGCACAATCTAGGGGCGGCACAAAATTGGCAAAAAAAAATTTCTTTTGTTCAAATTTTACAGTTTTCTATATTAAATGTTTTTAATTATACTTTTTCTATTGTCAGATTGTTTATATTCTGTTTTCGAACATTTTTTTTATTGTTTATGTTGTTTCCAAAAAGTCATTAGTCCTTGAAATGCGTTTATCTGCAATTTCTGAAAAGAAGCTAATTCCTAAAAGATATATGAATTTGGGAAAGTTTTTGAATTGTGGAAAGTTTTTGTATGATATCAGCTCCTTAGTCTATTACCTTTTGTTTCAGTATCAACTTCCGAGATCTACCTTCAAATTATTGCCGAAGGAACCACTTACATTTATGAATCAAACGATGTTATCATCCCAAACACTGATAGTCGCTGGGAAATACCACCCGCCACTCCAGTAGCGAATGATGCGGGTGCTCTGAAGCCAGTTGGAACCAGCTGGAGATTGGCTGAAATTGCAAACAGGAATACTGCCACTCGTCCTTTCTTGTGCCAGTATAATACCATTCTCTGAGAGAGAGAGAGAGAGAGAGAGAGAGGAGAGAGAGAGAAGAGAGAGAGAGGAGAGAGAGAGAGAGATTCAGAAAAGCCGTATAGTTAGTTTCTACCCTCTAATTAATCAATTGGTACTGAGAAAGTTATAACAGTTAATAAAATGTACAGTACTTGACCTAATAGTTAATTTAATTTCTCTCTTTCCTTACTTATCATGCAAAACCAAGGGGAAGAGGAAGAATATTGTCATCTAACTCATAATATTATCGTCTCCCAAAAGAAGTTTATTGCAGCAAAATAAAATATAGATTGTTAAAGTGATTCGACATATTTAAAACAATGATACGATTCAAGTCTTCCCCGAGTCGCTTTTTTTATCCCTTTTCACTATTTCTTCCTTCATCTTCCCTAATTACATTTTTGCTATATATATATATATATATATATATATATATATATATATATATATATATATATATATATATACACACTCGTATATTAACATATTTTGTATTCAATGAATTTAAGGCATTATTATTTTTAACGATACTTGATCCTCAGAAAAAAAATAAAGAAAGAAAAAGTGTTTGTGTTTTTAACCTGAGGACCTCTCTATTAAAAGCATTAAAAAATCTTTTGTTTTTAAGTGATACATAATTCTATGTAAATTAAAAGTACTGCAAGCATGAACAACGCAGTAATTACGGTTTAAGGCCTTCATGTGAATTCAGTGTAGATATACTTTTCTAATATTTAAATTTAATGTAGTTTATTGTGTACCGTTTAAAATTAAGTGAAAGCCTGTAAAGAACTTCTCGCAAAACGTTAGATATGTCACGAAATTAAAGGAAATGTCCAGATGAACAGTTTATAAATTCTTATTTAAAAATAACCATTTCAGAGTTTTGTACAAAAATTAATAAATAAGGAAAGTAATATATATATATATATATATATATATATATATATTAGTGGTGGACCGGATATCCGCATCCGCGGATATCCGGCATCATTTTTAACATCCGCATCCGCTGTTCTGACTGCGGATGTTATGCGGATATTTCCTCTAATCAATTATGCAATTTTCAATTAAATTAGCTTATAAAGTAGCTTATAAGGCCCAGTCATGCACATTTCATGTAAAGTATTAATTATTAATGAACAAACAAATATATAAAGCTCAAAATATAAATACGTGGTAACGCAGAAAATTGAATGGAACTTGTTTCATTGAATTTTCTGTGGCTGAAACTCTTGAGAAAGTTATTATTTTTATCATAATGAAAACATTAATATTAATTTTAATTCTTATGCATTGCCTGCCATAATAGTAATATCACGAAATTTTAAAAATTATGTCATATATTCATAATTCTATATTATATTGATAGATTAACTAAATATCCTCATCCGCATCCGCGGATATTGAAATAAAAAATCCGCATCCGCAGATGTTGAAAAACTGACATCCGGTCCACCACTAATATATATATATATATATATATATATATGGGATGAATTTTACAATTAAACGCGTGAAATAAATGAATGATGCAAACCCACAAGAAAAAGGAAAAATGGTTCCAAGGCCTTTCGTGTATTCAATAGTACACCTCGTTAGGGATTGGAGGGAAAGGTCAAGAAGCCAAAAATATATGCCTATGTACCTCAAAACAAAATAGTAAAACGAGATTAACAAAAGGTTAACAAGTATTGATAAAGTGAAAAGATATTTTAACAAGATATTGGCAATTTCATAGGTTCCCGAACTGTTAATGAAATTATTTTTAAGATGGATGAATGCACATTTTAGAATATTTCTTTCAGTTATATCTTTGCTTTTAACGAGAACTTTGGAACTTTCCCACTGAATATGATCACATCTACCCATATGGTTAAACAATGCATTAGAATTATTTGTTATTCTACATCAGTGGTTCTTAACCTTTTTATCATTGTTACCCCTAGAGCTATCCAGGGAAATTAGGATTACTCCCATCACAAAAGATGATCTGAAGAATGGTTTATTTAATAAAACTGAACAAATATTTATAACTGTAACTTGAAATTGACAGAAAAATTGTGAAAAATATTTTTGGATACTCTCAAAAACCAAACAATCTGAAAACTGAATCAGTGTGATGGTTGAAATTGTTTATTCCTCATCAGTCTTGCGATGCGTGGCTCGGTCACAGACAAAGCGCATCGCATGTCACACTCAATAACCAGCCTGTTCCTGGCCTTTGTTTTCATCGAAACCATGATCGAAATGCCCGTTTCACAGCGGTACGTCGTTGCAAACGGAATCTGCACTTTGAGGCCCTGTCCGACAAAATGGGATATTCTTTACCCAAGTTTTCCCCAGAAGGTGACCAGATCCTGCTCTTGGAAGTCGGTTTTCAAAGTTGATTCTTCGCGCAGAGTGAGGAACTCTAACTTAGCGGTAGCATCTTCATCTTCAATAGCACCTTTTTCCACGGAAAAAGGTCTCGCAATCCAAGCATCCTTCCCTCGCTGTTCAAGACCATCAAGACCAGGGGAGTAGCTCCTGACTGTCTTCTTCATGGTATCCAGATGCTCATCGATATCATCAGTGAATGGACACTCACCTCCTTCCGTCCTCGTCAGGGGGGCTGTTAATTCCGAGAAGATAGAAGTGTCACCAACCTGAACCCTGCGTTGGTGAAGCTCAATTTTTCGAAGGAAACAAGCAACTTTGTCTCGGCTTGCAGGAACGCTCACCATATTTCCCTGAAATGACAAATTCAAGGAATTCACCTCGGCAAAGAAATCTACAAAGTAGGCAGCCTTCAGGAGGAACACGTTATCCTTCATCTTCTCATGCAGTTTTGTCTCCTTTGCAGTTTTCTCTCTGTCCAGGAAAATAGTCATCTCCTCCCGCAACTCCAGCACACGGTGGAGGACCTTACCGCGGGACAACCACCGCACTTCAGTGTGGAACAAAAACACAGTGAAGTTGGCACCCATTTCCTCACACAAAACTTTGAAGATCCTGGAGTTTACAGCGTCGCTTCTTATGTGGTTAACTATCTTAACCACGTCTGAGAACACGTTCAGGAGACTAAGAGGAAGCGTCTTCATGGCCAATGCGTAACGATGAATCATGCAATGCGTAAATTGGACGTGTGGGGCGGTTCTTTCCATAAGTGCTCTGAACCCAGAATGAACTCCTGTCATCGACAGTGCTCCATCGGTGCATATTTCAGCTAGCTTTGACCACTCCAGTCCTTGCTTCGTGAAGAAATTCCCCAACGTGTTGAACACATCTTCTCCACGAGAGGTTGTGGCAAGGGGCTCAGGGAACAGATACTCCTCCTTCGTAGAGTTGTCTTTCAAGTAGCGGACGAAGACGAGCAACTGTACACAAGAGGAAACGGCTGTTGATTCGTCCAACTGCAGTGCAAAGTAGGGAATGACTTTCACTTCTGCGACTACTTGGTCCAAAATGTCCTGGCTCATCTCAGAACTGCGACTTTTCACAGTGTCGTTCGAAAGTGCGATCTGCTTCGTCTTTTTCGATTGTTCCTCTCCGAGTACAAGTTTCGTTGTTTCAACCAAACATAGCTTTATCAGATCTTCACCGATTGTGTGAGCTTTCTTGCATTTCGCAGTGCGGAAAGCATTGCGATATGAAGCCTCAAGAACAGCTTCATTCTGTCGAGCAAAGTGCAAAATTTCAGACTTCGCTCCTTCCATTTGAAGAATTCAATATCCTTTCCTGCAAATCCTTCGTGGCTTCGCTCGAAGTGATCCCTCAACTTACTAGGCTTCATGCTTTCAGCAGCCAGGACCATGAAGCATAGAACACATTGAGGCTTTTCAACTGATTTTTCAATAATACAAAAAAAACTCCACTGCAAAAAAGCCTCCTTATACGAACGTTTATTGCCAGAAGCCATGGTTCACGAACTTTTTCCTACACACCTATAAATAAACAATCATATTAGGATTCTACCATCGCAAGCAGAAGACGGATTTATGGATTTAGCTACAAACTAGTGTAGTTTCATACGGGCTACAGATGCGGTAATTATACATTTCGATTAGGAAAGTCATTTTTCCAGAACATAAATGAAATACCCAAAATAATGAAAATTTTCCCCCAGCCTATAGAGGATATTTTTGGCTTCTTACTTTTCCTTTCATTCCCTGACGAGGTGTACTGTTGAATACACGAAAGACCTTGGAATCATTTTTCCTTTCCCTTGTGGATTTGCATTATATATATATATATATATATATATGTGTGTGTAGGGTGTCCCGTAAGCAGAGCTGGGCAGTAACGCGTTACAAGTAACGGCCGTTATGTAACGCGGTACTTTTTAGTAACGGTAGTGGTAACGGCATTATATTTCAAATCAAGTAACTCTCAGTAATGACGTTACTTTTTTAGGGAAATACATTCGTTAGTCTTACTCGTTACTTTTTTATCGTAGCTCGCAGTTAGTTTCTTTCGATCCTCACTCATTATTCATTAACTGTTAAAAATTTATCCCTTCACTATGAGCGAGGTGTGCATGTTGGCCGTTGGCATGCTGGCAGCCTACCCCCATCCACCCTCTCCCCCTACACTGAAAGCACTGTCAAAGTAAAAAGGCGAAGAACCCTGAAGCAGGGAGGGACCTAAGTTCAACAGAGGTTTCGTCATTCCTATCATCTGGGCCTTCACGGCACGTTAGCTCTGCATCCTTCCTATCCACTAACTTTAAAAATATGTTTATTAAACTTAACACTCCTATACCATCTAGACTCAAAGTTGCCGTTTTTGGTACGAACGTATCAGAACTGGTACTTTCAACCCCTCCAAGTACGTTTGGTACGACTTTGAAAAATTCTGGTACTATTTGACGAAGTCAATTTCGCAATAAACGTATTTAGGGGTTTGTCAAATGAGAAATGATTCAATTCGTTTGAAAATGTTTTCGCATAGATTGGACTAGTGCCGACATTCAGTGACTCAGTCCTTTTGAAATCTGCTTTGTGTGTATATCTACGTTCAAGTGAAATTTTCGTGGTGTTGTTAAGAGTTATCTTTAAATTAGAAGCTTTAGAAATTGTGTTTTTCTAGTTAACCCTTTTACAATGAGTGGCAAACGAAATGTAAAAGATAAATCTGATCTACAGATCTACAGAAGCTAAGGCTAACAAAGACCCTAAGATCCACTCTAAGGTTAGCCCGAGAGAAAGGAAAGAGTAGGGGGTTAAGAGAAGAGAATAAGGGGTTAAGTAAGGAGCAACACCTATCATTCGTGGGTTAACATTCATTCAGAAAAAGAGAAAAAAGACTCACCATCATCATATGCCGGCCACTGCCGACAAGTCAGAAAAATAGTCGGAGAGAATAGGAGAGGGGTGAAAGATGAAAAGAAGTGAAATAAGAACGCTTACAAACCATGCAAACACAGTCTTAACTCACAGTCATACCATGCAAACTACAAACATGCAAGAAAAGAGAGTTACAGACATGCAAAGTAAAAAAGTAGGTAAAGTTAAACAAAAAGTGGGTTAGTTTACGCTACGAGCTACATCTACGTTCGTGTTAGTCTAATTTTTTTTTTTTTTTAAATAATTTTATTGCTGGCATCACACGCTGGCATTCATCGTCAACAGACTCATCCTCGAGCACCACCACCAGAGCTCTTGTTGCTAACTTTCTTTCTTTATATTAAACAACGTTAATACCTTTAAAATGTCTGTCAAGACGGTTCTTAAACATATTAACGCTGGTAGAATGAACGACTGACGCGGGAAGATTATTCCATTTATCAATTAATTTAAACGTAAAGAAGTTTTTAGCGATATTAGTAATGAAACGTCTGCCACGCAACTTAAATCCGTTATTGCGAGTAAACGGAATCTGCCCTTTGAGGCCCTGTCCGACAAAATGGGATATTCTTTACCCAAGTTTTCCCCAGAAGGTGGCCAGATCCTGCTCTTGAAAGTTGGTTTTCAAAGTTGATTCTTCGCGGTAGCATCTTCATCTTCAATAGCACCTCTTTCCACGGAAAAAGGTCTCGCAATCCAAGCATCCTTCCCTCGCTGTTCAAGATCATCAAGACCAGGGAAGTAGCTCCTGACTGTCTTCTTATTCAGATAATAATAATGATGGTAAAGAGACACCACCTAAAAAAGCACGTTATCCTTGCGATGACCATAAATTCCAAGTTAAGTGGTTACACGAAGAAAGATTTAAATCCTGGATATGTAGAAGTAAGAACAATAATGACAAAGCATTTTGCCTTGTGCGCAACTGCGAATTGGCAGGTAGTGTTACATTACTTGAAAGGCATAACAAAACTGTAAAACACTTGAAAAATATGAATTTGAAAAGGCAGTGTAAGAAGGTGACGAAATATTTGGAACCTTCTGTGTCTCCCTTATTTGAGAAGCAAGTTGCGTCCTCAGAATTGAAACTCTGCACCTTTATTACAGAGCATAATCTGACATTTGCAATAATGGACAATTTACCTGGACTTGTTGTAAATACATGTCCAGATTAAAAAATTGCAAAAGAAATTAAACGTGCTAAGACAAAGTCAACAAGTATTTTTCGGAATGTTATGGGTGATACTTACTTTACAAATCTTGTGTCACAGTTAAAAACCACTAAATTCTCTTTGATCATTGACGAATCAACTGACATCTCAACTCTTAAACAACTTGTCCTCTTAGCTCGGTTCTACGATATACATGTTCAGAAAACATGTGATAAATTTTTAACTTTATTAGAAATAAAAGATAGCGCAGCACAAGGCATTTACAGCTCAGTAGTAAATTTTTTTGATGAAAATAATGTTCCAATTGAAAATTTGATTGGATATGCAAGTGACATTTCAAGTGTAATGATGAGAGGAAAGGGGGGTGTTCAAACCCTACTAAAAAAGAAAATCCCATCTCTCTTCGTACAGGGCTATGTATGCCACTCAATGCGCTTATGTGCTTCAAATGCAAATTATCTGACTATGCAAAATTTCAGAAATTTACTGAAACTCAACCTCGAAGGATATTGCACCCTAGTTGCACTCGCTGGTTGTCATTAGAGGAGGTGATGAAAAGACTATTAAAACAATGGCCCGCACTTGTATTGTATTTCACGTCAGCAGCACGTCAGCAAGCATTGCATAACCTTGTAACAAAGATGTACTTTGCCTTTTTAGCTTTTATCTTACCTGCTATAAATAAGATCAATTTGGAATTTCAAGGCAGAAAGATTTAGGATTCACAAATTGCACAGCTCTCTTAACAGCAGTTTCAAGGCTATTCTCAGTAATTTCATTAAAAGAGAGGTAGTAAAAAACATAGATACATCTAACATCGAACCCTGTAATCCTTCAAACTATCTTAGCTTAGGTGACATATATCATGGAGCTAGAGCAAAAAGCATTTTTTGGAACACACTTCTAATATTTCAAAAACAGATCTTGAAGAATTTCAACTCAAAACTTTGAACTTTTATGTATCCTTAGCAAAACAAATGTCCAGGTGTTTTTTATCTTCTAATATGTTTACTAATTTAGAATTACTTGAAGCGTTAGATCCTTCAAATGTGAGTCAAGGAAGGCCCAATTCCATCATACCTCTTGCAGTAAAATTCCCCACTATCGTTAAAGAAAATGATCTTGAAGAAATCAATGAAAAATGGAGGGAACTGACTTTATATGAAATGCCAGCTTGTGAAAATACAACAGAACCTGAGAAATACTGGTACGCTGTTTCACAGGAAAAGTGTGGTGATCGTCACGTTTTCCTAATCTATCAAGATTAATGCTAGATTTAATGTCTTTGCCCCATTCGTCTGCTGCTGCTGGAAGGTACTAGTTGCAAGTTATGGCAGCCATCAGAAGAAATACTTAAAAAGATGATGATTAGGAACGGTATGTGAATGAAGAGTTGGACGAAGAGGAAACTGCAAGGTTTTAATAAAATTAAGTAGGTTTCATTCAATTTTTTTTCATTTGGAACCTTTTATGATCTTGTGGTTCTTTTTGTCTGTCTGATTTGGTACCTTTTATAAAAGTTGAGTGGCAACCCTGCATGATCTAGTGTCGCTGTTGAGCGGGTTTTTTCAGTTGGGAAGAATATACTGCGTCTGAAACGAGGCTCGCTCTTAGATGCAACTTTTGAGAAACTTGTTTTCTTAAGGCCAATAAAGATCTTTTGAATAATAGTTCTTAAGTTTGTATATTTAGCTAATAAATTTCAATTATCATTGCCATGCACAATAACTCATTTGATTCATTTCTTTAGTATTTCGTATTATTGTTTTGCAAAAACTAAACTTTCCTGGTATATTCTAGCATTAGTAAATTAGTATCAGTAGTATGCTACATCCTCTGTTATGTTGCAATTCCTAGTAATAAATCTTGCAGTAATTTTGTTTCACTTTTTTGAAAATATTATGCCTTATAAGTCATAACAACGCAATGAAGGCATGCACAGACTTCATAGCCTATGCCAGGGGTGGGGAAACCCTCGCCCGCGGGCGAAATTTCGCCCACGAGCTAATTTCAATTCGCCCGCTTAGGTATTTATTATTTACTAAAAATTATTTATTTACAGCCCAGCAAATAGCTTTTTAAAATACAGCTTATATACAGCGTGTCCCAAAGAAATGTATACCCACTTTGTTCGATAATACCAGCTATGAGGATAATAAATATATTACTTTTTATATGTTTTTTAATAAAGAATTTTCTCCTGAATCTAAATACGTAATTATTTTTATTAAAAATTGAAAAACAAAAAAGTTACAGATGTTTAAATTATAATTATTATTTTCGAGACTTCATGTGCGATATTTTCTAATATGTTTGCACGTATACGAGATAAGTTTGAAACCAACGGCACTGTGCAAAACTTACAAAAACAACGTTCTGGAAGACGTCGAACATCTTAGATAAAGTGTCATTTAACCATGGAATTTGTAAATTTTTTGAATTAACTAATAATTACAACATTTATGCTTCAATATCAACACTAAACATAAGTATCTCAAAACAGTCGGTTAAAATATTAGAAAATATCGCACATGAAGTCTCGAAAATAATAATTATAATTTAAACATCTGTAACTTTTTTGTTCTTCAATTTTTAATAAAAATAATTACATATTTAGATTCAGGAGAAAATTCTTTATTAAAAAACATATAAAAGGTAATATATTTATTATCCTCATAGCTGGTATTATCGAACAAAGTGGGTATACATTTCTTTGGGACACGCTGTATATAAGCTTAAAATTTGCCAGACGCCCGCGGAGGTGTTTATGTTATCGATTTTCGCCCTTGGTACTGAAAGTTTCCCCACCCCTGGCCTATGCATTAACCAGTGGATACAAACCAACAGATACTCGCACAAGCGAATGTTTATATACTATAATATTTTATGTATATATATATATATAAACTATAATATACCTATGCATATATTAATATATTTACATTTCATTAAAAGTAACGGTAACGAGTAACGGTGCCGTTACTAGTTACTTTTTAAAAATGGTAACTGTAACGATAACGGCGTTACATTTAGACTGTAGTAACGGTAACGGTAACGGCATTACATTTATAAAGTAACGAGCACAGCACTGCCCGTAAGTCTGGAACCATAGGGCAAAATGATAAAAACGGCAATAAAAACGCCGAAAAGACTTTTGGGGACTGTTTGTGAAATGAGCGAGGATGGTAGCGGCTGTGTCATCGTTGGTGGATGTCCTCGGAGGTCCACTGCGTGGTTTATCTCCTATGGATCCCGTTTCCCCGAACTTTGTTACAAGTTTGCCGACACAGCTGTGTGTTATCGCCACGCGGTCCGGATGCAATCTGTTAAATTCCTCAGCGACCTCCCTCTGACTCCGATTTCCTACGAGCAGAATTACCTGGATGCGTTCTTCCTTACTCAAAGACATCATGGGCACTTGCATAAACGGAAAAACATGAATTACTTATTTTGCCCTATGGTTCCAGACCTACGGGACACCCTGTATATATATATATATATATAAGCACATTATCAAGGAGGAACAGAAAATAGGAGTGACCAATTGTAAGGGTCCTATTTATTATTACAGACCTTTACAAGTTTACGTAGATAATTAACTAAATGCCAGGGTCACCAGCGCCCAAATACTAGATTGGCATCCAGCACTGCGGCGCAAAAATTAATTTTAATAAAAGAAGGGAAGGACTGATTATAAAATCATCAATATGAATTTTGTGTTTCCTTTTCCCTGTGGTTGTTTGCTTATTAATAAGGTCACGTGTTATTTTGTGATTTTAGTGCATATATATATATATATGTTACAGTCAGTCTAAAATCAGACAATTTGTAAATTGACTGAAATTTTAGGCAGTGTGTCAAATTGATGATACACACAAAACCTAACCTAACCTAATGAATTTTTAGGCAGCATATTGGGAAATACCAGTGGGCATGCATATGCTGTATTACCAGAAAGGTAAGGTTAGGTTAGGTTAGGATTTGTGTGTATCATCAATTTGATACATTGCCTAAAATTTCGGTCAATTTACAAATTGCCTGATTTTAGACATTGACTGTAACATATACACAGGGCTGGATTAACCATTGGGCTAATAAAGCTGTAGCCTTAGGTCCTCATATTTTTTAAGTCCTCGAGTTTAGGCCCTAATTTTTATATCATAAACTTTAAATCTTTGTCACAAGATTCGTTAAGTAATTATATATATATACAGTGGTGGGCACCGTTAACCAAAAAGTTAACTTCGATAACGATAATCCGTTAACCCCAATTTTTAACTCCGATAACGATAATCCGATAATTTTACTACAAAGTTAACGGAAGTTAACGATAATCCGTTAACGATAACTATTTCTTTACTAACATTTAAAAAAATCAAGACAAAAGCTTTAAAACCCATAGAAAATGTTTATTTATGCAAAATCCAACAATAAATAGGTATTTAACTGTATTTTTATCAAGTTTTGCAACTTTTTTGCTTAATAACTTTTTTTTTTATTTTTAATAAAAAATGTACTGATTACATGTTTTGAAACCCTTGTAACCACTAACCATTAACTAAATTTTAATTTACCAGAGAATTATTATGGCGGGAACTGAAAGGTAAAATTAAATTTTAGGCACATTTATTAAAGACTATGACACAATGTGCTGGTTGCCCTTCAGAAAGACCAACTTCTCAAAGTTAGGCCCAACTGCTAGTCTTGACCTCTTGGGCCTCAGGATGTCCTTGCCGAGAGAGAAGAGCCGTTCCACTGCGGCAGAGGACGGAATTGGCAGACTGAAGTTATGGCGGTTTGAATTCATTCGCGGAGCGGTGATCTTCCGTGAATGACTCCTCGCAGTTAACGTGTTAACGGACTTTAACAGACTAAATATCGAGTTATCGGAAGTTAACCTGTCCGATAACGATAAATGGAAATTAACTTCCGTTAATAGTCCGTTAAAAAAGTTAACTTCGTTAATTAACTGTTATCGGATTAACGCTTTAGTGCCCAACACTGTGTGTATATATGTATATATATTTTTTTTTTTTAACTGCAAACAACACACAGTATAATTAATGTAAAGAACGACGCTAAAAATGAATAAGATTTGAGGCCAAAAATAAGAACAAATCTCAGAAATAAGGACACTTGAGAACCCTGAAATAAATGTATTGAAACTTATTTGGAAATCAGTATGAAATCTCTTAGAAAGACCAAGTAGAATAACCATGCTTATAAAAATTGTATCACTGGTTTCTCGGGTGCATTTTAAGGAGTCCCTTCTCAGAAACTAAAGTCACATAAGAACTTCAAGATACTGTAACTGCCGACACCAGCGTTTCTTTTTCCTAATCACACACGTTTTTAGAGTAGCTCTTTATGTTCTTAATAATTAATAACTTAGATTCGTCACTCATCCAGTATTCTCTACTACCTTACTGAAGATGCAGAAATGGCTAAATTTATACTTAAGAGAAATTCACACAGTCGCCAACAGACATCAGCAATTGTCAATTTTTATCGTCGTCAACTTCCCGTTGTCGGAAATGAGAGAGAATTTTTTACTGCAATGTCAAATTTTAAGATTTCAACAAAATTTACGAAACAGTAAGTTAATGTATTTATTAAGCTTTCATAACGATAGTGGACGGAGCTTACTGGCACCTGATTATAATTAGTGAACACACAACACAGACTATTAAACAAAATGGAAAGTGCGCTCCTTTAAAACTCCTTAAAAATTTGAAAAGTGCTAATTTAAATTTCTCTTGTTAGGTGGCGCTGCGTTCTTGTAGTAGAAATGCCTCACAGTTTGTATGAATATTTTGAATGAAAACTTCACCAGTTAAGTGACTATGTGTCCGTAGATTTATTAATTCTGAGTTACTGCTTTACAAAAATCGTGGGGAAAATTTCCTTAAAATTATTAACACGAGAGTACATATAAGTATAAGAGAATGAAATGTACTTCAAGGAGATTCAAAAGTAGAAGATAAGTTTTGGATACTCTAATTACTAATCATCTGTATCATGACCTGTGTATCTATGTACTTAAAGAAACAATATCTAAATACATTGACAGTAATTCAACTATTTGTTGTTGTTTCCTAGATATAAGTAAGGCATATGATAGAGTGAACCACAATATTTTATTTAAAAAACTAGAAGACAGGAAGGTTCCCATGTACATATTAAATTTATTGAAATTTTGGTATTCCCACTAATCTTTTACGTTAGGTGGGGCAATCCGAATGTTTTGGCTCCTCTTGCCGGGTGAGACAAGGCTCCTCGCTCTCCCCTATGTTGTTTAATGTGTATATTGACGGATTAATTGTATGGAAAACTGATGAGTGGGTAGTTGGGAGGTAACGAAAATGGTTCACTGAGTAGGTAGGTAGTTAATCTAACAATTATTAAATTCCTTTTATGTCAATAACTGGGTGGATGAAACCAATTAGTCACTTACTGCTAGTTATTAGAGAGTCTCTTTTCTCCTTCCTGTATAATTGTCGAGAGCGTACTTGCTGGTGGGGATCTTATTTTCTTGTCTGTTCTTCTCCCTTCCCTCGTTCCGTCTTTTCGCCCCCGTTCCTCGTTTTCGTTCTCCTTTGTTCTCCTTTTAGCGGGGCTTTTTCCTTCCACCAGCGTCGTCTTGGTTTTTTCTCGGTTGGTTGTTGTTGTTGTTGTTGCTTAGCCGATCAGCCCACCCTGATCGAGAAAGCCGGCGGCACGCAGGTAACCGATCGCCCTCTCCGGAGTGGACCAGAGGTTCAGCGCACTCGTGATGTTGTGTTGTGTTCGTTGTTGTGCTAGAGCGGTACAGTCCGTCATAATGTGTTCAATTGTTTGTGGTGTGTCTTGGCACAGGTGGCAGGTGTCGTCTATGGAGTTGTCTAGTCTGTGTTTATATGTCCATAAGTTGGGGTGATGTCCACATCGGAATCGTGCTAAGTTAACTCGATCCGATCTGCTCAGGCTGATCTCTGACCTGTTAATGGGCGGCGGCTTCACACCTAGGACCGCATTCGGACCGAGTCGTGTCAGTGCTTTGTGGGTTAGGTGTGTGTGTATGTGTTTTCTGTACTGTGTGATGTCTGTGGGGCGTGGTATGGAATGGAGTATTTGGTTATAATGTCTCTCTGGTGTTACCTTAATGGTGCGAGGTGTTGGTGCATGATTGTACATGTAGTGGCAAGGGTGTTGTGGGTTAGTTGTCGCTGCTGCCATGAATTGTGTTCCCCTCATGTCTAAATGTTCCCTAACTTTTAGTATTTTTGTTTCTGTGTGCAGGTGTTCTATTGGTGTTGTTTGAGTGCATCCTGTAATGATACGAAGTGCGTTGTTTTGTATTGTTTGTAAGGTGTTTATGTGTGTGTTTGAGATAATGGGTGCCCAGCATGGGCTAGCATAGTCCATAACTGAGCGAATATATTGTTTGTAGATGAGTGATGTTGTTTCCTGCTGGTGTCCAAAGTTTGTGCCTGTTAGTACCCTAAGCGTGTTAAGTCTTGACGTACATTTGTTTTTAATGTCCTGAATGTGGTTTGCAAAAGATAATGATGTGTTGTATGTGACACCTAGTATTTTGGTTCTGTGAGTGTGTGGAATGTTGATGTTGTTTAGTGTAAGTTGTGGAATTACCTGGTGTTCTTTTGTGTTGCTTGTAAGCAAGGTGATGGTTGATTTTGTGGGCGCTACTTTGAGTCTATTGTGTGTGAGCCAGTCTTGTATACTGTTTATGTATGTTTGTAGGTTATTTGTAGCGGTGTCGATGTTGTTGTGGGTGGATGTTAGAGTGATATCATCTGCATATGATGATAAGGTAAGCTTGTTATCTATGGGTGTTGGAATGTCATGCATGTATAAATTGAAGAGTGTTGGTGAGAGAACAGAGCCTTGAGGGACCCCGTTCGGAAAAAGCTTGTTTTTGGATGACTTGCCATTAAATGTGACATGTGAGTATCTTCCTGAGAGATAGTTGCTCAGCCACCTTTTGGTGTTATTGTGCATGTTTGTGTTGAGTATTTTGTTTATGAGAGGGAAGCGTGGGATAGCATCAAATGCTTTACTAATGTCTATTGTTGCTAATAGTGTACGTTGAGCTGGTCTTCTAGAGTTGATGCCATCCATGATGTGCTGCGTCAGGTTAGTGAGTAATGTCGTGGTTGAGTGGTGAGGTCTGAATCCATGTTGAGTAGGCGATAGTGGTATGTGTGGGTTGGTGATTTGTAAGATTAGTCTTTCTGTTACTTTGGAAGGTGTGCATAGTAAAGTAATGGGTATATAGGAAGCTGGTTCTGTTGGATTTTTGTTTGGTTTGAGTAGTGTAATAATTTTACCTTGTTTCCATATGTCAGGAATAATACAGTGTTGGTATGAATATGTGCTGATATTTGTGAGAGCTAGTATTCCTTCTGGTCCCAAGTGTTTAAGGTGTATGTTAGATATGTTGTCTGGTCCAGTAGCCTTCGAATTTTTAATGTTTTTGATGATCTTGGTGGTCTGGTCTGTATTGAAGGGTGTAATGGTCGTGTCGAGTCTGTAGGTTTTCTTGTGTCTGGCTGTTTGTTTCTGCGTGTTTCTGGTTGTTGTCTCTGTTTAAGTGACTTATCTTTGCGTAGTGATTAACTAGAATGTTAGCTTGTTGTGTGTATGTTGGGATATTATTTGGCTGCGACAGATAGCCGCGTGTGAGGTGTGAATGCCGCTGTTAGAGTGGGTAATGCTGTTTATAGTCTTGTATAGCCTGTATGTATCTGTGGAGTGGTTTAGTGTTGTTATGAATTCCCTGAATGTTTCTGTTTGTTTTTCTTTGAGTTTGTTGTTTATTTCTGTGTTGAGCTGTTGTATCTGCTGCTTTATGGCTTCTGTGTGTGGTGTTTGTGTGTTATGTTTGAGGTTGTTACGTTGCCTTATGAGGTGGGCTATTTCTCTAGTGTAATTTGGGTTGTATTTCCTAATGTTGCCCTTGGGTATGTATTTGTTTGCATTATGATAATCTGATTAAATGTCTTGAGTGTTGTATCGATGTTTATGATGGGTGTGCTGTTTAATGTGGTGAATTGTTCCTCAGTCTGTATTTTGAACTGTTCCCAATCAGCTTTCTTGTAATTTCTGTAAGTGTGCCTAAGGCTGTTGGGGCAGAGTGTAGAATGTGTTGTAATGATGATGGGCAGGTGGTCTGATGACAGTTGTTTTTCTGTTCTCCATTGTGTATGTGTTGCTAGTGAGGGGGAACAGAACGTTATGTCTGGGGAGGAGTTTGAGTATCCTGCTTGATGTGGTATGTGTGTATGTTCTTCTGTATTGTTAAGAATGAAGAGGCTGTTTAGTTGTGTGGCTATGTTGGCGCCTCTGGTGTTGTTTTGGTTGTGCAGGTACCAACTAGTGTCTTTGGCGTTGAAGTCTCCTCCTAAGATGACATTAGTGAGAGAGGCAAGATTGTGTAACTGTGGATTGTAATTGGCTGGCACCTGAGGTGAACTATCTGGTGGATGTAAATGTTGATTAGTGTGGTGTTGTGTTTTGCGCGTGTTTTAATGTTAACTGCCTGTATTTCTATCGTGTTATCTGCTTGGATTGTGTTTGTAATGTTTTGGGTAGCATCAGTGTAGCTAATGCTTTTACGTATGTAAGTGATGAGTCCACCCCAGTTACCCCCAGTACGATCTTGACGGATCGCCGTGAAGTCAGGGATGGTGGGTGTTTTGTGTGTGCGTTTTAGTTTTGTTTCTTGTATAAGTGCTATGTGAATGTTTTGTTTGTGTACGAATTCCCTAAGCTGCATGATTTTGTTTGTGAGGCCATCTACGTTGTACTGTAATATGTTAATATTATACTTCTGTATGTGTCTCATGGTGCTATTGTGTCTATGTCTTTGTGTATGGTGACATGTGTAAGTTGTAGTGGGGCCTGGATTAGTCTTAATGTCGCCAGAGAGTAAGAGTAGTTTGGGGAGCACGCAATTGTTCCCTGTAATTGAAAAAATAGCACGCTGAGAATAGGTCCGGCCCCGGGAGCCGATCGGCACTCTGACCGTGCCACGCAACAGGCCGTCGACTGCCAGTCTGGCCAATCGTAGACAGCCCGCTGCACGGAGATTTGAGGAAGTTTGGCCACCAGCGCGTTGATGTTTTGGTTTGACGTCGCCTCTTCGCGTTGACGTGTCCTGCGCTGGAGGATGCAGCCACTGTTTAGAAGCTTCCTCGTCAGCTGCTGATCGGTAATGTATATCTATTACCGAGCACGCTCTTGTCACACAGTATATAAATACTAGTGTGGAGAATAACTCTGGTGAGCAACCAATTGGTTTCATCCACCCAGTTATTGACATAAAAGGAATTTAATAATTGTTAGATTAACTACCTACCTACTCAGTGAACCATTTTCGTTACCTCCCAACTACCCACTCGATCCATATACTGGGGGCCCCGGGAGATAAACTTTTGGTGTCATTGTCACCAATTTTTATGTCTGAGTGTAGACTGTAGACTAGCTAACTATTTGACTGTAAATGCCTGTTAATCTGATTAACAGTGCCTATCCTCACCTTCTCATGGGGAAGGTGTAGCATTTAATTAGAAGAGAAAATATACATCCATAGGATGAAACTGTCTATGGTCTTTACCATAAGAAAAGAAAAAGTGAAAGTTAGAAGATAAAATTACAATTCCCCAGCATCTATTTTTTTTTGTAAAAATAGTCGCGCCTTTAATGCTGTTTGTCGCTGAGGTCTTGTGTCTGTCAATGTTGTAGTAGGATGCGTTACCACTCCTACTGTCAAAGGAATAGTTACTGGAAGTTCAGTGTCTCCAGTTGTTACTGTCAGTGGAGAAGGTTCTCCAAAGTCCATTGTTTTGGGTCCAGACTCTAAAGGGTACAAAAGAGAAATGTCTCTTGTTGTGTCACCCGTTGAAGTCCTTAATTTGACCACTCTTGTTACCCTGTCTGCCCCTGGTCTGAGTTCTGAAACTCTAGCCAGAGGCCAGTATTGTCTTGGAGTACTGTCATGTATGAGAACAAGGTCCCCTACCTTAATTGTGTCAGACCAATCCTTCTTAGTCATTTGTTTATGTCTCTCCCTTAGACCCATCAAGTACTCAGTTTTCCACTGTTTAATAAAATGAGCTTTAACTCTAGTTAAGTGTTGTAACTTAGTCTGGAGTTCATCGTTGAGTCCAGTTTGGGTCTTCTGAAGAATCTATATTGTAGTCCGGCAGGAGACTAACTTGTTCTCCCTGAATCAAATGATTTGGAGTTAATGGTTCCGGGTCATTAATGTTGTCACTCACATAAGTGAGTGGTCTATTGTTGATGTTCTCAATCTCAGCCAGGAGAGTGAGCAACTCAAATAAGTGTATCTGTTTTTTGCCAATTGCTTTCTTCAAGCAATTCTTTAGTTTGTATATTCCTCTCCCAGATAGAACCATACCAAGGAGAGGCAACCGGAATATACTTCCACTTTATGTTTGAATTTTGTATATTTTTTTTTTTTTTTTTTTTAGTTCGGGAAGAACCGATTCGCCTCTATTTAAAGGGCATATCTCAGCGGAAAAACAAAGAAAAAGTGAGAGGAAAGACAGGAAAAAGAAAGGGTGGAGGGGACAGTCGAAGTGGAAAAAGACCAAGGATGACAAGGACTGCAGGGTCGAGCCCCATCATCCTTGGGTGCTAGGGCCGGGAGGGCGCACGTGAAACCTCCAGGAACAAGCACGTACAAACGAGCACAAAGAGCACTCAAGAGTACGAGCTTAGAACCCCCTTGCGGGGGAATTTTGTATATATAATTGTGAGAGTTCATCGCTTAACAAGTCGTGGATGACTTGTTCACCATCCTTGAAATATGTAGCATTGTCAGTCCAAACTGTCTTGGGTACTGAATGTCATGCACAGAATCTCTTAAAGACAGCAACAAAAGATTCTGCTGTAAGGTCCTCCACAACATCCAGATAAATAGCTCGTGAGGCAGCACATGTAAACAGTACAATGTACATTTTTTGTTCAGTGTCACCCACCCCTACAGTCAATGCTCCTGTATAGTCAATGCCTACAGTCTCAAAGGGTCTGTTGAGAGTAACTCTCTCTTCTGGCAAAGCAGGAGGATTTGGTTTCCTATAGGGCCTAGCATGAATACGCCTACATGTGACACACTCACTCAGGACTGTTTTAACAGTGATCCTTCCCTTGGGTATCCAATAAGTTTTTCTTAATGTAGTTAGTGTCTGTGGTACCCCCATATGATATACATCATTGTGTGTTTTTTTGATGATTAATGTTGTCAAATAGCTAAATCTAGGTAAAAGGATTGGATGTTTGCTTTTGTATGACAGTTTTGATTTGTCTAATCTCCCTTTACACCTTAGAAGGCCTTCCTCATCTCTGAACAAGTTTAGATCCACAACTATGATGGTACAGGTTCTTTTGTTTGTTTCCCATTAGTCAAGAATTCTAACTCTTTATTGTACTCTTTTTGTTGTGCATGGCCTATCCAGTATTTGGTTGCAACTTCTGTATAATTATGATTGTTTTTATTTAGCTGTTTGTTAATTGTAGTTAAACAGTTGTGAGCAAACCTCAAACAGTAGGCTGTAACCCTGACAAGTTTACTGAAGTCAGAATAACGTTCATAATTAGTGATTGGTTCAACCTTTCATTTGAAAAGATTAAATTTAATGTCAAGTTAACTTGTTCCACAGGCCATTGGTCTGTATTACAGAGCCACTTAGGTCCCATGAACCAAGTTTTGTTTGACTTCAACAACTTGTAGGATAAACCTCTGGTCAGAAAGTCTGCTGGATTTTGTTTAGTTGGAACATAGTGAAAGTTTACTTGTAGGCTTTCATTAGCTTCAGCTATTTCTTTTAGCCTATTTCTTACAAAGATATTCTTACTATTAATGCTATCATTCCGTATCCAGGCAAGACAAATCTGACTGTCAAGCCAGATGTGGATATCAGTTATGTTCACATCATGGTAAGCATCCTTAAGCAATGAAATGGTTTTAATGGCTAATGCAGCAGCCAATAGTTCCAATTGAGGTATGGTTCGGGTAGGTTTGAGAGGTGCAACTTTCCCTTTTGCATAAATTAGATGACTTTCTGTAGGACTTACAAGATACACACAGCACCCATAAGCTTGTGTGCTTGCATCAGCAAACACATGAAGTCTCTGGGGCTTATCCCTAAACCCACAGCACCTTTGAATTTTAATGTTCTGCACTTTTGTTAAATCAGCAGCTAACTTCTTCCAAGATTTTTGATTTTCATTTGTTATTGGATCATCCCACCCAACATTTGTCCTCCAAATTTCTTGGAGGAGAATCTTTGATTTTATTGTTGAAGGCAGGAATAGACCCATAGGATCAAAAATTTTGGAAGCCTCTGATAATATTTGTCTTTTAGTATTTGCTTCCTCATCAAGTTTAAAACCTTTAGTACAGATTGAATCATGACTGTTAGAAGTTGCATCCAAATACCAGTTCATACCTAAAGTTTTAACTCTGTCTGATGGCTCAGTAAGACTATTATTATCCTTTAAAATCTTTTTGTTTAAATCCTCATCATTTGAAATCCACTCTATAAGTTCAAAGTTACCTTGTTGCATAATGTTTTGAGTGTGTTCATAGACCAGATAATTCAGATTTTGTTGTTGTTGAGCCTATTAGATTGTCTACGTAAAAATGTTCCTTAAGGAAGTTCAATGTTAAAGAGTTATTAAACTGGTTCAAATGATGTCCAATTGTCAATGCTAATAGGCTAGGTGAGCAATTGGCTCCAAACAACACAACATTAAATCTATAGGTTATGAACCCTTTATTCAAATCAAATGGATCCTTGAACCATAAGAACCTAAGTTGGTTCTTATCATATTCATTTTTAAGATTTATTCTCAAAAATGCCTTTGAAATGTCACTTTGTACGGCATATTTATCTAACCTGAACCTCAGTAAGATCTTCACAAGGTCAGAAATGAGATTAGGACCCTCAATCAGGCAATCATTCAAACTGTGTTTATCACTGTCTTTGAGGCTACAGTTATATACTACTCTGAGTTTTGTTGTTGGGGCATCTTGTTGATAAACCCCCCTGTGGGTTAAATAATGACAACCATCTTTTTTAAAAGGGTTATTTGTTACTTCTTCAATGAAGCCTTTCTGTAGCTGTTCTTTGAAGACATCATTATATGTTTGAATATTATTATCTTGTTTGAGTTTTTCATTACTTTATATAAATGTCCTTTAGCTACTTTGAGATTGTCTCTTAAAGTTGGACAATTTATTTTCCAAGGTAACTCAATAAAATAACTATTGTCTTTGCACTGAATGGTGTCTTCAAATCTTTCTACCATTAACTGATCTTCTGAAGTTTGATTTGTGTCATGTATACCCACAGATTCTAGCAACCATAAAGTTCGAATTGCCTCATCCAAAGTTTCATTTGATAATGATGAATTAATGTTCTCAGTTGAGATAATATTATTCAAAGTGTTGCTATTCTTACAGGTGTTATGTAGGACTGAGTTGAGGCACATATTATTTGTTAGTCATGAACTATTTTGGTTTAGGTCTAGGTTGTATTTGGATAGGTCACCCAAAGGGGCTATCCCTGATATAGTCTGATAAGCTAT
Source organism: Bathynomus jamesi (assembly GCA_023014485.1). NCBI lineage: Eukaryota > Metazoa > Arthropoda > Malacostraca > Isopoda > Cirolanidae > Bathynomus > Bathynomus jamesi. Next base: position 337,099 of record JAJOZX010002746.1, read on the forward strand.
ACCATTACCTATCTTTACTATGCCCTTATGAATAAGATTAATATAATCTGCCCCTATTAACATTTCAATGTTAGCTACTGTGTTGTTTGTGATATGTCTATCAGCTATTTTGTAGTGTTTTCCCAAATGATTTATGGTTTGTTCTAGTTTGGGTATAACCAGTTTGTTTTGTCCTACTTTAGAAATAATAACTGCTTCAATTTTCTCTAATTTATTTTCTAAATGTAGTTCCAGGTCAATTGTCTTATAGCTATTTTTGTCCGAGTTATCCTTAACAAAGGATGCAATATTGAGTTTTTGTTCATTCGGGTTTGGTGTCAAACCCAATTTATTAACTACATTTTGCGAAACAAATGTTTGTTGAGAACAACAGTCTATAAGACATCTCACTGGAGTGGTGCTACCCTCACTATTCACTAAGTCCAAAGTAATAGTTGGTAAAAGAATCTCAGTGTTTTTTGTTACGTTGTTTGAACAAACAGAATGTCCCATAAAAGTGGCATTTTCTTGATTACCTTTGTTTGGTGGAGGTATCTTTTGAGTTTGAGTACTATTGTTTGGACACTTTGGTGAATCACACATTGATGAGACATGTCGTAAACTTTTACAAAACTTACACTTGAATCTTAACCTAGATTTACAGTCTTTCTTATAATGTCCCTGGCCAGTACACCTTTTACAAAGGTTCAACTGTTCACATCTTTTAGCTCTTTGGTTAAAGTCTGAATATTTGTCACACCCAGTACTACTGTGTTCATTACTTGCACAAAATTTGCAATGTGGTGTGTAAGTTGAGGCAGCAGTTACATTAAAGTTCTGTAATGTAGGTGTTCGTGTATTACAGTTGGTCACATTTGATTCTACAGTATCAAGTTTTGTCTGTTTGGCTATAGCTAGTTGGTCTCTGGGAACAGTCTTTGGTTTATCCATAGTCTGGGTCTTATTTTGTATTGTTTGGTCTCTGGCCAAGGTAGGCCATAAGACCTTTATTGTTTGGCCAAGGTAGGCCATAAGACCTTTATTGTTTGGCCAAGGTAGGCCATAAGACCTTTATTGTTTGGCCAAGGTAGGCCATAAGACCTTTATTGTTTGGCCAAGGTAGGCCATAAGACCTTTATTGTTTGGCCAAGGTAGGCCATAAGACCTTTATTGTTTGGCCAAGGTAGGCCATAAGACCTTTATTGTTTGGCCAAGGTAGGCCATAAGACCTTTATTGTTTGGCCAAGGTAGGCCATAAGACCTTTATTGTTTGGCCAAGGTAGGCCATAAGACCTTTATTGTTTGGCCAAGGTAGGCCATAAGACCTTTATTGTTTGGCCAAGGTAGGCCATAAGACCTTTATTGTTTGGCCAAGGTAGGCCATAAGACCTTTATTGTTTGGCCAAGGTAGGCCATAAGACCTTTATTGTTTGGCCAAGGTAGGCCATAAGACCTTTATTGTTTGGCCAAGGTAGGCCATAAGACCTTTATTGTTTGGCCAAGGTAGGCCATAAGACCTTTATTGTTTGGCTCATGGCCAAGGTAGGCCATAAGACCTTTATTGTTTGGCTCATGGCCACAGTAGGCCATAAGACCTTTGTTTGGCTCATGGCCACAGTAGGCCATAAGACCTTTGTTTGGCTCATGGCCACGGTAGGCCATAAGACCTTTATTGTTTGGCTCATGGCCACGGTAGGCCATAAGACCTTTATTGTTTGGCTCATGGCCACGGTAGGCCATAAGACCTTTATTGTTTGGCTCATGGCCACGGTAGGCCATAAGACCTTTATTGTTTGGCTCATGGCCACGGTAGGCCATAAGACCTTTATTGTTTGGCTCATGGCCACAGTAGGCCATAAGACCTTTATTGTTTGGCTCATGGCCACAGTAGGCCATAAGACCTTTATTGTTTGGCTCATGGCCACAGTAGGCCATAAGACCTTTATTGTTTGGCTCATGGCCACAGTAGGCCATAAGACCTTTATTGTTTGGCTCATGGCCACAGTAGGCCATAAGACCTTTATTGTTTGGCTCATGGCCACAGTAGGCCATAAGACCTTTATTGTTTGGCTCATGGCCACAGTAGGCCATAAGACCTTTATTGTTTGGCTCATGGCCACAGTAGGCCATAAGACCTTTATTGTTTGGCTCATGGCCACAGTAGGCCATAAGACCTTTATTGTTTGGCTCATGGCCACAGTAGGCCATAAGACCAAGGTTGTGTTTGGGCTATGGCCAAAGTAGGCCATAAGACCAAGGTTCAGTGTTTGGGCTATGGCCAAAGTAGGCCATAAGACCAAGGTTCAGTGTTTGGCCCATGGCCAAGGTAGGCCATAAGACCAAGGTTGTGTTTGGCCCATGGCCAAGGTAGGCCATAAGACCAAGGTTCAGTGTTTGGCCCATGGCCAAGGTAGGCCATAAGACCAAGGTTCAGTGTTTGGCCCATGGCCAAGGTAGGCCATAAGACCAAGGTTCAGTGTTTGGCCCATGGCCAAGGTAGGCCATAAGACCAAGGTTCAGTGTTTGGCCCATGGCCAAGGTAGGCCATAAGACCAAGGTTCAGTGTTTGGCCCATGGCCAAGGTAGGCCATAAGACCAAGGTTCAGTGTTTGGCCCATGGCCAAGGTAGGCCATAAGACCAAGGTTGTGTTTGGCCCATGGCCAAGGTAGGCCATAAGACCCTTATTGTTTGGCCCATGGCCAAGGTAGGCCATAAGACCTTTATTGTTTGGCCCATGGCCAAGGTAGGCCATAAGACCTTTATTGTTTGGCTCATGGCCACAGTAAGCCATAAGACCAAGGTTCAGTTGTTTGGCCCATGGCCAAGGTAGGCCATACCCAGTTGGATCTTCTAACTTCGAAGACTCATTAAATTAAGCTGGGTCAGACAACTTAGGCCTACATTGTGGCCTAAGACCCAGCATCAACTCATAGCTTAACAAAGGTGAAGGTAGATTGCCCTAACCTAGTTTGGTGAGGAATCCTACTGTGGACCTCAATTTATCTGCCTGCTCTGGACCATTTCCGGAATCTCTAGGCTGACCCCTACAGGGCTAGACTTAATCTACTCTATAGTTAGACTGGAGATATAAGGGGTGGGTTAATTGTGGACCAATTCATACAGAGCATTTTTCACAAATTGCTTCACTTAATGAGGCAACAATGGGATGTTGCAGAGCATTTTTTTAAGCTTTTCCCACTGGGCAACAAAAGCAGATTGGGAAGTGGGGGAGGGTGGATTAAGGCAGGGGTGTACTGCCAATTTCTTAACAACCGGTTGTGATACAGATAGGGGTGTAAATCGGCGAGTGCCAATGGCGCGAGTCATTAAGGTAGGGGGTCTGGGTTGAGGGGTAGCTCCCCCAGCGGGGTCCGGGGCGGGGCCCCGGAAGCCAACGCCTTTTAGCTTTTCCAAACAGCATTTTGTAACATTTTGGCAGAAATTATTTAACATATTCTTTATACTCACTAATGACAATTATTTAAAAATAAACTCATTTTTCATAAAAAAATAAATAAATATTTAAATGACCACTGCTTGTGATGCTACTTATATTTTTCTATAAAATCATGAAAAAATTTAGATATAAATAAATTTCTACTGACTGTTAAATATTTGTTAAAAACAAACAAACGGTTCAGTGATCCAATCAAAATTTAACAACCAGTTTGGGGGAACCGGACTGAACTGGTCCCAGCACACCCCTGCATTAAGGATACTATGGATCCGGATGTTCCCTAATCAGTCCACCATCCCTGTGTGGTCTGAAATAACACTAGCATTATCTATATATAAATATTCAATGTAAATTTCATAGTTACATTTAGGATAAACAGTTCTAATTGTGCCATATGTGCATGTATTTATATGGCTTCCAAGACAATTCTATTTTTACAAATTTTGAAAATTCATTTACTGGGCGACAAATTTTCTTCAGTGGGTGACATTCATGTCGCCCACTCACTAGGTTAAAAAATGCTCTGCGATGTTGTATAAATAACACACGGATAAATAACTTAGCTTATGCCGATGATATGGTGTTAATAAGTCCCTCTGTTAAAGGTCTGGATTGGCTACTAAAAGTCTGCGAAGTGTATTCGCAGAAACATGATATTCTTTTTAATGTTACAAAAACTAAGGTTATGCATTTTCACCCTAAAAGCTATAATCAGCCAGCTGACATTAGGTTTAAAATGAGAGGAAGTAATTGAAGAAGTACAAGAATTTAAGTATTTGGGTCCAACTATCACCAGCTCCTTGAGTGATGACTCAGATATAAAAAAACAATCTCGAAGCCTTTGTGCTAAAGCGAATATGACTATAAGGAACTTTCGGTTCTGTACAAGTGCAGCTAAAGACACACACTCGTACTTTCTGCAGTAATATTTACAGACAGCAACTCTGGGTGAATTATAAAAAAGGTTCTGGCAGAACCCTAAATTTGCTGAACAACAGGTCTTTTAGACTGTTACATAAATTACCTTCGAGATGCTGAGCTTCGCAAATGTTTGCTATCCGCAATGTCCCGAGCTTCCTGAGGTAACAAGACGTGCTCAATACAGTCTGATGCAAAGAATTAAAAAATCAACCAACTCAATTATCCAAGCTATCCATGACCATGAGTCCTGCCGTTTAACCTCTAAGGCCTAAGCTATGGAATTCTTGGTACAAAAACGTCTGTATTTAGCTCCACTTAACTTTGACATTACATGATTACTGTATTATTTCTAATCATCTGTATATATTTCTATCCTTAGTATATGAACTGTCATTGTATTAATAATATTTGTCATATGGATTATAGTCTGCCAATAAACCTTTTCATTTTAATATTACAACTTGTCTTAATGTTGATTCTTTTCGAAGCCAAACTCAGAAATGTTGGCTTACTTTGAAGGTGGTTACTGGTTAGCTTAAGAAAATATCGTCTGGTGTAAAAGTAAAATTTGGCTTAATTTCTTCCAATTACTGGCTTATTTCCATAGGTTATTCCAATTTCATCAGTGTGTCATCATAAATGGATGTAGAAATTAATATTTGCTACTTCTATTTACTAAAGCTGTCACTAGGACTATATAAATTATGAATATTAATTTTTGGTTACTTTTATTTTAGCATAGTTGCCACACAGTAATTACAAAATGATTCATGTGGTCATTCCTCAGTTTGTTAACGTAGGCCCCATTATGACTCGTTTAATTCTGAGTTTATTTCGCTTAAAAGCAATTCTGTGTTTATTTATTTAACTTAGGGTTTATGATTTAAAATGTCATTGTTGGAAAGTGAATTATGATAGTTCCAGAAAATTTAGAAAGCAGTAGGAAATTGAATTTCCTTTTATCACTAAATTCTCAGTTGGAAATTCTGAAGAAGCCTATTGCAAGGTATGTAAGAAAACTATCCTTCCAAGGAAATCCAATGTAGTAAAACATTCAGAAGGTGCTAATCACATTTCTCTCATGAAAGCAATCAATGAAAGCAATCAATTACACCAGTTTCAAAGCAAAATTTACAATCGGGTAATACAAAGAAAATTGAACTTGAACTTGCAGTATGAGTGTACCGTATGTGTTGTTTGATAATTTTGAAAGCAAATTTAGTTTGCCTTAATCCTGTGTAAATTGGCCTATTTTAGAAAGCTATTTGGCTTAACTGAAGTTGAAAAGTCTGGCAACCCTGATCAACCAACCAACTATCTTGCCCAACTATCAAAACTTTCGTCTGTGGCTCAATCAGGACTTCTTAACCTACCTAATTTGGCCAGGATTCGTTCCCCTTGAGGGCCTTGAAGTCTTTATGCAGTCACTCCAGGGGTTGCACCAAAGCCTTTGGTTACACATATAGCTTGATTATGGGTTATAGGCGAAGGCTTCGATTTGTGACTTGACCACCCCTTCACCTTTGACTTCACTTAAAAAGTAAACAAGTGAAGTAAGCAAATGCAGTGCAAAGTGTTATACATATATAATATATAAAATGTATAGACTATGCATGGAACAAGGAACTCTTCTAGGATAATTAAATTCACTCCTAAAGAGGTCCCAAAAATATAGCTTCCCTCACCAGCTATCTGCAAAGCAGATAGGATCCATATATATATATCCCGGCAAGGGGGTTCTAAGCTCGTGCTCTTTGTGCTTGTTTGTATGTGCTTGTTCCTGAAGGTTTCATGTGTGCCCTCCTGGCCCTGGCACCCAAGGATGATGGGGCTTGACCCTGCAGTCCTTGTCATCCTTGGTCTTTTTCCACTTTGACTGTCCCGTCCACCCTTTCTTTTTCCTGTCTTTCCTCTCACTTCTTTTTTGTTTTTCTGCCGAGATATGCTCTTTTAAATAGAGGCAAATCGGTTCTTCCTGAACTTAAAAAATATAAATATATATATATATTAGGGTTGCACCGATAAGCAAATTAGCCGATTACCGATTAATCGGCCTAAAATAATCAGCTGATAATTCTTTTTCTATAGTGTATAAGTTTATAGCACTATATGGTTACTGAATTACGCCGCTTATACCTATTATACTGGTAAATAGGAGCACACAATATAAAACGTAGGCCTAATATCTAATATTTTTTTATCTAATATTTTTAGAACTATTTACATATTCTAATTCTTTAATTTCTTTTACAGATTAAATTAAGCATTTTAATGAAAGTTGCCAAGAAATTTTATATTTTTGTTACAAATTTAAATAACATAAAGCCCTTATGGCTCCAAGCATTGCATGGAAATACTTTAAAGTAGATAAAAACAAAATTATTTGCAAATGTACCCTATGCAATGTTTCCATCTCAAATTTTGTTTATCGTTAGAGAGTAGGTTAAGGCCACTTTTGTTTTGCAACAGGAAAGCTTAAATGGATTCTTTTGTTCAGTAAGGTACAATAATTTTTTTGTTTTAATAAATGGAGTGATAATGGAGTAAATTAATTCAATAATACTCTGCCTATTATTCTCCAAACAATGCAAATTGGTAGAAAATATTTAATAAAAAACAAGCAAAATATTATTTAAGGTCATTCCATGTCTAGGATAACTGAAATTCTTAAACCAGGGATGCAATTTCTGTAATGTAATAAACAAAGATGACCGAGTATGAAAACCGATTAATCGGCAAAAAAGCCGATGCTGATTACTCAGCAAATGGCCGATTACCGATTGTCAACTGATTAATCGGTGCAACCCTAATATATATATTATGGTGCGTCAAATAATATGAAGTTGTCACATGCGTTCACTCACTTGCAATTTTGATCTACTTAATGAGAAAATCTGGCAGTATAAAGATCAGGGTATTAGTTACTTTTCAGCCCAGAATGTTTCCCGATAATTTTGAGGGGTTCTACATTAATGTCTCAACAGGTACAAAACATTTATCAATAACATTTCCCTCGTAAATGTTTAGTTTACAAGATAGTTATTTTATTGAAATTTTTTTTTTTTGAAGGGGCATTCTATCGCTGCCATAACAGGAGGTGGCACCATCTAGCGATGAACTATGTAAACATTTTTGAGGTAGCCAATCACAGGCCTCTATTTCATCATGTGACCTAATCCAGCAAATCACCAACCGATCTGCTTCATCCTTCATCTCTTGTTTTCAGTTCAAATTCAGAATCAACATGGCTGTCCAGTGTAACCAGTGCCCTCCCCTTCCAGCTCGCATTTTCACACTTTGTTTTGAAAATAATGAAGCAAGCCTCGATTTTCTTCGCTTGCATGGTGTTCTCCCTTTAAATGTAGTGTGTCCAATTTGTATAATTTAGGTCTCGGGGGGGTACAGGGGCAGAGCCCCGTAAAGATCATGCATCACAAATTGATTGGTATAGGGTTTTATATTTTTTATTTTTGAATTTCCAACGCTAAAATGCTGATCAATATGGATCAATTTGTCATGCGTGATCTTTATGGGGGCTCTGCCCCCGTACCCCCGAGACCTAAGTTATACAAATGATAATGTAATAACATATTCATGTTAGGTTAGGTCAGGTTTTCCATGAAACCTAGGTTTTTCTCATGGTTTTTGATGTTTCATAACATTCTTACCTTCATTTTCGTTGGAAATGATGAGTTTTTCACCCCCCCAAAAAATATTCCCCACAGGTTCCCCAATATTGATGGGGTAGGGGATGGGGTATATCTTAATAACTGGTCATTTCCGACGGAAATGAAGGTCAGAATCACATGAATCATATCAAAAACCATGAGAAAAACCTAGGTTTCATGGGAAATAGCAGTCTGGGCTGAAAAGTAACAATTACCAAAATCAGCTTAATATATCAATGTTTAGGGGTTGCGCACAGTGAATTAATAACCCTATTTATACTGGGGTGGGGCCATATGATCTGGTTTATCAGTATATATGTCATATGGCCCCACCTCGGCTGTTCTCTTTTTGTTAAAATACCCTGGAATACATGGGGTTAAGATTTTCTATATGAGGCTCTCTATTAATTGTTGGTTTCTTTTCTTCCACAGGTGGTTTGCTTAATGAAAATGGCAATGAAAGTTGCTAAGGAAGTGATGAAGCTAGCTGATGAAATCTGGTTGTTGGGGAAACCCTGAAGATTTGGATGTTCAAGGAGGAACTCGCGGAACATGAGGATCCCATCATGAAGGAAGCTGGCATGAAGGCAATGAGTCGGCATCTGTGGTACTTATCTGAAGTTAGTTGGTCTCGCTCTCTTCGACGATGATGTTGCAGATGCTGACAAACTCAAGACAGTCTCTAACATGAACTCTGTGGAAGGATCCCTCGAGCCCAGCCCTTGTGTGTTGGCCATCGCAAGAAATGTTGTTGCAAAAGATCTTCCGGACTTCTTCACCTCCACAACTAAGAGGATCTTCCACCATCTTGAAATTGATACTGTGTTCTTGTCAATGCCCCTTGTGGCCTGGATAACATCAGACAGGCACAATCTTGGGAAGAAACGGGTCGGGAAGCTCCTTGTGACTAATGACACTGCTGAAAGAGGAGTGGCCCTCATCCACGAGTTCACGGCAAAGGGGCGTACCAAGCATGAGGATCTTTGCCAATACATGATCCAGGTGGCAGAGGATCATTGGCAAGTGTACCAAAGACAGCAAACAAGAAGGACCTTCTTCGCTGAAAAATACTTTCTTTCTGAAGGCTTTTAGTTCTTTTCATGCCATTTCCGAGTATTGTTTGTCAATTTCTTTAGTTTTGTTGGTGTTCACATAGTACAGGAAAACCAATCCCAGAATATAATATATAAGTTTAGCTGTTTTGTTTCCAGTTATTTTACAGTGTTCATTCCAGTTTAAGTTCTTGTCAAAGTAAATGCCTAGGAAATTGAAATGATTAACACATGTTGTGGAATTACCATTAATTCTGAGGTCTGGAATGTGGTTGCTATTTATAGGTTTTTGTGTATATTTTGTTTTATTAAATTATCTGTTTTTCAATACATCCTTAACAAAGTGTATTAGCAAAATGTATTTTTATAAATATAAAACGAATTATGTCTTCATATGCTGTAATGTTTTAAATATTAAGAGTGTTAAACAAGACATAGTTTTCATAGTTACTTCCCCTGAAAATAATCAGTACAGGGAAACCAATCCCAGAATATATGTAGTATGTAGTGTACAAACTTTGTAGTGGATGCGTGACCCCTAAATAAATGGCTAGTCAAATGAAAATTTGTCTGTGGTGTTTTCTCCTTCAGTGGCTTAATTGAGAAAGTGAGTGAAAGAAATGGACCACCTTTAGGTTTTCTCCCTTATGCAGTGACGCACCCTAATATATATATATATATATATACATATATATATATATACACTATATGATCAAAAGTATTCGGACACCGCATGGTTTTGGGAAAAATGGTTTTATTATGGCATTTAGTAACCAGTAGGTCCACCCTTTGCTTTTATTACAGCGTCAACACGTCGAGGCATACTTTCCACCAGTTTTCGGTAAGTCTGTGCAGGAATGGCTCGCCATTCCTCTTGCAGAGCTGATGCAAGTGAAGCCGGGCGTGGTGTGCGGTTTCGTATCCGTCGCTCCAGTTCGTCCCACATGTGCTCGATTGGGTTGAGATCGGGGCACACGCCTTGCAGTATGGCAGGGAGCTCGATCCTGTTGAAACAAACAATGGCCATCTCCGTAGTATTGCCACAGTGTAGGGAGGGCCGAATTGTCCAGAACGTCGAGATAAACGTCAGCGTTCATGGTAGTGGGTATAACAACCAACGGGCCGAGCCCTAGCCAGGAAAAACAACCCCATACCATGATTGACCCTCCACCGAACTTCACCGTTGGACGTACACAGTCAGGAAGAAGCCGTTCTCCGGGCTGTCGCCACACCCAAACACGCCCATCAGACTGGAAGAGTGAATACCGCGACTCGTCGCTCCAAAGAACAGTTTTCCAGTCCTCCACGGTCCATGAATGACGGGAGACACACCAGGCCAAACGACGCGTGGCATTAACTTTTGTAATCAGTGGCTTGTGTACAGCTGGTCTACCATAATAACCGAGTCTGTGCATCTCTCTGCGGATAGTTACAGTACTAACGGAGGTACCGGATGCTCTTCCTACCTCCTCAGCGATGGAAGCGGCAGAGGACGTGCGGGACTTCTTGACATGTCGTACCAGACTACTTCTATCACGTTCCGTCAGTTTGCGTGGTCGTCCGGAACGTTTTTTCGCGTTAGTTGCACCGTCGTGCTTCCATCTCATGATAACATCTGCTACAGTCAACTTTGGTATATCCTGTTTGGCTGCAATGTTTCGTATAGAAACGTTACTTAAATAACATCCGATGACGAGTCCACGTTGGAACTCGGAGAGTTCATGTCCGCGCGGCATGGCTTCACAACAGTTACTGATAACTTAACAGAACACCTCAGCATTATAGTTTCGCCACGCTTTTTCCCAGCATACCTTTCGGCGAAGGTGATATTTGCAGAAATGCGGATTTTCCGGGGTGTCCGAATACTTTTGATCATATAGTGTATATATATATATATATATATATATCGTAAAGAACGACGCTTGTATAGGAGATATTCCGCGCAAGACGAGAAAGAAAGAACTGAAAAAATGAGGTAACCACCTGGGAATTGAACCCGGGATCTTCCGATTGCCAGTCAGACGCGATACCATTACACCATGGACCTCACTCTTCCAAATGCCGTAATACTTCTACATACTCGCAGAAACCAATGCCCCAAGGGGCACCTCCCGCATGCCGTAACATTATATACATTCAACTGCAAAGAACACGCAGTATAAATAACGTAAAGAATGACGCTTGTATAGGAGATATTCCGCGCAAGACGAGAAAGAAAGAACGGAACAAATGAAAAAATGAGGTAACCACCTGGGAATCGAACCCGGGATCTTCCGATTGCCGGTCAGACGCGATACCATTACACCATGGACCTCACTCTTCCAAATGCTGTAATACTTCTACATACTCGCAGAAACCAATGCCCCAAGGGGGCACCTCCCGCATGCCATAACATTATATACATTCAACTGCAAAGAACACGCAGTATAAATAACGTAAAGAATGACGCTTGTATAGGAGATATTCCGCCCCCTTGGGGCATTGGTTTCTCCGAGTATGTAGAAGTATTACGGCATTTGGAAGAGTGAGGTCCATGGTGTAATGGTATCGCGTCTGACCGGCAATCGGAAGATCCGGGGTTCGATTCCCAGGTGGTTACCTCATTTTTTCATTTGTTCCGTTCTTTCTTTCTCGTCTTGCGCGGAATATCTCCTATACAAGCGTCGTTCTTTACGTTATTTATACTGCGTGTTCTCTGCAGTTGAATGTATTATATATATATATATATATGGAAACTCAGAAAATATTCAATGATAACCAACACCAGTTTCAGGCAGATCATGCCTATCACAACTAATGGAATACTACTACAACATTATTGATTCACTTGAAAGTAATGAAAAATATGATGTACTATACACAGACTTTGCTAAAGTGTTCGACAAGTGTGACCACAGAATCATACCGTAATACATAAACTGAAATATATGGGAATAACAGGAAAAGTAGGGAAATGGATATATAATTTCCTTAGTGAGCGGCGGCAAGTCATTACAGTACAAGGAGTATCTTCATCAGAATCAGAAGTCCTCAGCTCAGTACCACAAGGAACAGTATTAGCTCCACTACTCTTCATAATCATGCTAACTGACATAAATGAGGACGTTACCAGAGAGAGCACAGTAACATCCTTTGCAGATGACACAAAGATCAGTAGAAAAATAAGAAACCCAGAAGACATAGGATCTCTACAAACCAACATAAATAGAATCTACAAGCGGACGGAAGACAGCAATATGAAGTTTAACACTGAGAAATTTCAGCTATTATGGTACAGAAAAAGAGAAGACCTAAAGTCCATGGAATATTATACCCCAAATAGACAGGAAATTCAGAGAAATTCCAAAGTAAAAGATTTAGGGGTTGTAATGACAGATGATGCGAAATTTGAAACACCAAATAAGATAGCGCAGTAAACAGAGCAAAGAGAATAATGGGTCAGATATTGAGAATCTTTAAACGAAGGGATAGGAATGTAATGATTCCTCAACTGAAAACCCTGATAATGCCCAAATTGGAATACTGCTCAGTCCTAACATCCCCATATAAAAAAGAAGACATTAGACAGCTGGAGGGGATCCAAAGAAGCTTCACAGCCAAGATCAATGGGTGCAAAGAACTAAATTACTGGGAAAGGTTACGCGAATTAGACCTATATTCACTGGAAAGGAGAAGAGAGAGAGAGAGACCATTATTTACACTTGGAAAATAATGGAGAAACTAGTCCCTAATCTTACTATGAATCCCATAACTCCCCAAACAATGGTGGAAAGTAGAAGTGGTAGACTGTGTCATATTCCCAAATTGAAGGTGAGACAGGGAACATCCTTAACCCTGAAAGAAAATAGTTTTGTAGTGAGAGGACCAAAACTGTTTAATCAGTTCCCCGAAAGACCTAAGAAACATGAAGGGAGTTGTAGTGGAAATCTTCAAAAGAAGACTAGATGCCTGGCTCAGAACAATCCCTGATGAGCCGGGCATACCTGGCTATGTGAGGTGGAGAGTGCAAGAATCCAACTCACTACTTCACCAGGCCAACTCGAGAGGAGGGGTGATCGCGAAATAAGAAATCATCGTGTGAAACCTTTGTAAGGTAAGGTGTGTGTGTGTGTGTGTATATATATATATATATATATATATATATATATATATACATTCAACTGCAAAGAACACGCAGTATAAATAACGTAAAGAACGACGCTTGTATAGGAGATATTCCGCGCAAGACGAGAAAGAGAAAACAACAAATGAAAAAATGAAGTACCACCTGGAATCGAACCCAGGATCTTCCGATTGCCGGTCAGACGCGATACCACTACACCATGGTCTTCACTCTTCCAAATGCCGTAATTCCTCTACATACTCGCAAAACCAATGCCCCAAGGGGGCACCTCCCGCATGCCGTAACATTATATACATTCAACTGCAAAGAACACGCAGTATAAATAACGTAAAGAACGACGCTTGTATAGGAGATATTCCGCGCAAGACGAGAAAGAGAAAACAACAAATGAAAAAATGAAGTACCACCTGGGAATCGAACCCGGGATCTTCCGATTGCCGGTCAGACGCGATACCACTACACCATGGTCTTCACTCTTCCAAATGCCGTAATTCCTCTACATACTCGCAGAAACCAATGCCCCAAGGGGGCACCTCCCGCATGCCGTAACATTATATACATTCAACTGCAAAGAACACGCAGTATAAATAACGTAAAGAACGACGCTTGTATAGGAGATATTCCGCGCAAGACGAGAAAGAGAAAACAACAATGAAAAAATGAAGTACCACCTGGGAATCGAACCCGGGATCTTCCGATTGCCGGTCAGACGCGATACCACTACACCATGGTCTTCACTCTTCCAAATGCCGTAATTCCTCTACATACTCGCAGAAACCAATGCCCCAAGGGGGCACCTCCCGCATGCCGTAACATTATATACATTCAACTGCAAAGAAACACGCAGTATAAATAACGTAAAGAACGACGCTTGTATAGGAGATATTCCGCGCAAGACGAGAAGAGAAAACAACAAATGAAAAAATGAAGTACCACCTGGGAATCGAACCCGGGATCTTCCGATTGCCGGTCAGAGCGATACCACTACACCATGGTCTTCACTCTTCCAAATGCCGTAATTCCTCTACATACTCGCAGAAACCAATGCCAAAGGGGGCACCTCCCGCATGCCGTAACATTATATACATTCAACTGCAAAGAACACGCAGTATAAATAACGTAAAGAACGACGCTTGTATAGGAGATATTCCGCGTCTGACCGGCAATCGGAAGATCCCGGGTTCGATTCCCAGGTGGTACTCTTTTTTTCATTTGTGTTTTCTCTTTCTCGTCTTGCGCGGAATATCTCCTATACAAGCGTTCTTTACGTTATTATATATATATGTGTGATTGGAAACCACTTCCCTCCTTCACCAAATTCGGAAGTGAGGTGGGATGCTGCAGAGGGGTTGACCTGCAGATTGATTCTGAACTGTCATTCGAAACAATCATAAGATATACGCACACACATACACAGGGTGTAACAAAAGTATTTGGTAAAACTTTACAAGATACCCGCATTGCCATGAAACATGTAACAGTAATGAAAACATATCAATCGATAGAGCAGAAAAAATGGTGCAAGCAGCTATGTATCATTTTGAAAATATTAGAGAATAACACAGTTATGACACTATGAAGATGTTAAGTACTTTTCGTTGTAGAAAATTACAAAGCTTATTAACAAAATAATTACAAATTAAAATATTTTAGCAAACAAAAAAAATTTTTGCAAAAAAATTACAAAAATCAAAAGCTTTCATAAAATTACAAAATATATTTACACAGTTTATTAACAAATTTATAACAAAGTTTATTAACAAAATATATTTACTAACAAATAAATAAATAATAAATAATAAACTTAAATTTTTGCAAACAGTATTTCAATATCTACGAATATCTACAAAAAAATGGACACAATGGTGACTGTTCTCTACAATAAACCAGTGTGCAAGTTAACATAGCAGAGGAAGAAAACAAAAATAGAAACCCATATATAAAATGTGCATTAGACTGCAACCTTCATGCATTAAGATGCGATGAATGCAGACTATGGATACACTACAGTTGTAGTGAACTACCTATTTATTTCCTACTCATCCTTCAAAATTCAAAAAGAAAATTCTCATGAATGCTTTAGATGTGCTCATCAAATTTGCGATGACTATGATAGGCAATTTGAAGAGCTTGAAGTAGAACTGGCAGGTGAGTTACAGGAGGAGGAAATTATTGCCAATGCAGAGCTTGCTGGAAAAGTGAGAAACCCTGAGGATGAGACCCTAGAGAGAGGGAAACTGCAAGCAAAAAGGGCACCAAAAGAGACAAAAAAGAACAGGAAATAGAGACTAAGACCTTCAACAAAGTGAACAACCCCACTGTACACAGTCACCAAAAAGCCAAAAGTGAAAACAAGAAGCCAGTATGCAAGTATTACAGGAGGGGCTTGTATAAATATGGACTTAAGGGAAGAGAATGCACATTTGCTCACCCACTACTCTGCAAAAAATTTATACACGATGGGAATGGCATTTCTGGATGTAGATCCAATGCAAGATGTCCCTATCTTCATCCTCAAATTTGCCAGAGCTCATGGTGGGAAAGAAGTTGTTTTAAAGAGAACTGCAATCTGGCCCACCTGAAGGGAACAATCCGATTGCAACCACATCAAAATCAATGGAGAGAATACCAGGATAGTGAGCCTGCTATCCATCAGCACTATTTGGCCCAAGGGATGCAAGAAAACCCAAGATCAAATACCATTCCTGCACCCAGATCTTATGCTGATGTAGCGGGTCCAGGTAAGCCCACTGGTGACAATAGTACAGCAAGCAACCATGAAACCCCATTGGGGTTTTACCACCTTATGAAACAAATACAAGACATTCAAAGCTCACTTGGGCTCCTCATACAAAAGCAAATGAGAACCCCAGCAGGAACCCTACAAATGCCCTACATGTGGGAGATGAAACAAATGGCTCCACAAATGTATCAATAATTTACTTAAACATCCAGGGCCTTTACCCAAACTCAAACCATACCAAAGTACCTTACCTAAAGAGCCTAGTGGAAAACACTACTAGCACAGTTATAGCCCTCACAGAAACACACCTGAACCCCATGATCATGAGTAGTGAAATTGCAATCAAAGGGTACACCACCCATAGATGTGACAGAAGACTGTCTAAATGGTGGTGTCCTGATGTACATCCCTGAAAACATTCAAAGTGAACTGCTCATGGCATACTCAAATGGAGCCTGTGAACTCCTAATCATCATGCTCAGTATAAATAAAAAAGACATAATACTAGTGAATATCTATAGCCCCCCAGATAGCTCCCATCTAGAGCTCACTGAAGTTCTGGAAAAAATCAGGCAATGCCCAGCTATTGTAGACTCGACAAGAGACTTACTGTATTTTTTGGTGTATAAGACGCACCCTTATTTTCAAGGCCTTTTTTCAGAAAATGTCCGTAATTTTCTACCAGCAAGGCTGACTTTTGTTAAAGCCCTCCATCAAAAGTATGGTGATACGTTTTCTTTTACCCATACTCATTATAAGAAAATAGAAACTTAGTGTAAAATTGGCCAAACCAATACACAGTCAGGAGGGAGTAAGAGATGATGACTTTTTGTAAAAATTCATCAGTTCTTCTAGCCAATATAAAGGTAATATTATGACCGTCAGTGTATAGGATGCAGGGTGATTTTGAGCCCTTTTTTTTTGGAAAAAAGTGCGTCTTATACACCGAAAAATATGGTAATCATTACAGGAGACTTTAATCTCCCAAATTGCACCTGGAACCAATATGGTGGTATGAAATCAGGGACAAAAAGGTCCAAATCAAAACACCTGAATGAGTTTATGGAAAAACTACTACTACTACTACTACTACTACTACTACTACTACTACTACTACATGTTCACTGCCCAACTAGAAAAAATAATATCCTAGATTTAGTGCTGACAAATAATGCAACTACAATTGACCACATTGTTATAACACCAACTATACACTCCGACCACAATGTCATGCACATATTCACAAACTTCTCTCCACAAATGTAAGTGAGACCCATGCCAAATGGACTTGCCATACTCTGACCTAAACCTGCACAAGTCAGACTGGACATCAATAAATAACTGTCTGGGAGAAATAAACTGGGAAGATGAATTAGAAAACCTAGAACCAGAAGAATGCTGGAGTAGAATACAATACCTGCTTTCATCAGCATTATACAAGCACACACCAAAGAAAAGCGATAGTGCAAAGAAGCACCTGACAAAAGAACACAGATACAGAAGGACACTTATGAGAAAGAGAACAAAGCTATCTAAACAACTGACAAAGTAATTAAGTGATACAAGACATAGTAACATCCGGAATCAGATACTGATGTTAGAACGTAAAATAAAGGAGTCATCCATAAGAGAGAGTATTGATAATGAACACAAAGCTATTGGCACTATAAAGGAAAATAGCAAATTCTTCTTTAGCTATACTAAATGCAAAGCAGTTATCAAAACGAGCATTGGCCCATTGCTTACTAAAGATGGGCTAATTCTCACATCTAATCCACAGGAAATGGCAAACATTCTACAATCTCAGTATGCTTTAAGCTGGAGTACCCCTGTAGTAGCAAAGAAAATAAAAACTACAGTATTTTTTGATAGAGAAGAAAATGACCAAGACAGACCATTATTGGAAGATATACAAATAACCACTAGAGATATACAACAGGCAATAACAGAGCTACCAGGGAGTTCAGTCCCTGGTCCAGATGGAATTGGAGCCAAGATTCTTAAGGAATACAAACATACTTTATCTCTGCCTTTGAAAATCCTGTGGAGATCCTCACTAGACACCAGTAGAATACCACCAATTATGAAACAAGCAAATATTACCCAAATCTACAAAGGAGGTAAAAGAAAGGAAGCTAAGAACTATAGACCCATATCCTTGACTTCCCATATTATCAAAATATTTGAGAAAGTCCTGAAAAGCCACATTGTTAGTTTTATAAAAAATGAACATCGCTTAGAAGACTTTCAACATGGCTTCAGACTAAAGAGATCCTGCCTTACTGAACTTATAGAAACATTGCAATACAATCCTACAATATTTGGGAGAAAACCACAATGTTGATGTCATCTATCTAGACTTTGCAAAAGCTTTTGACAAGGTTGACCATGGTATAATATTCCATAAACTAAAAGAACTTGGTATTTGGAAAAATAGGAAAATGGATCCATGCCTTTCTCTGACAGAAAACAAATAACAATTGTAAATGGAGCAAGATCTATAGAAAAAGAAGTGATTAGTGGAGTGCTGCAAGGTACAGTACTGGGACCAATTCTATTCATTATAATGCTAAACAACATAAACTGTAACCTAGAAGCTCTCTCCTGTCATTCGCAGATGATACCAGAATACTAAGACCAATTACAGAAAAAGAAGACTGTGTGGAGCTACAAAAAGATCTACAAATTATATATGCATGGGCAGATGCAAACAATATGGCCTTCAATGAAGACAAATTTGAACTAATTAAGTATGGACCAAATAAATACCTGAAAGAACAATTCAACTACACTGGACCCACAGGAAAAGATATTGTACAAACTGATCATGTAAGGGATCTAGGGATTATATTATCTGAAGATGCAACATTCAACAGGCACATTGACAAAGTAACTTCATCATGCAAACAACTAATAGGATATATACTGAGGACATTCAGAACTAGGGACAGTATGACTATGCTTACCCTGTGGAAATCACTTTCTTCCACGCATTGATTACTGCTCTTAATTATGGTTTCCCCACAAACAGAATGAATTGCAAAAAATTGAGGGCCTACAAAGAACCTTTATCTCATATATTAAACAACCTGATGGGCAACATGTGGCAGAATGTGTCAAAAATATCACCTCCCACGAAGGATTCAAACCCTTCAATATAATAGTATCTCTAGGCAGGGTTCTCGCCTGTTTAATTCCTTGCCTCAGTACCTTAGAGATATAAGTGTAGTCCCAGTAGATACTTTTAAAAAACACTTGGACATGTTTTTAGCCAACATACCTGACCAACCCAGTGCCAGGGTATTCCTCTGCCAGACCAGCCCCCACAAATTCAATAGGGGACCAAATTGTATGGCAGGAGCAAGAGGAAAGAAGGGTGGTGACCCCATTGTGGCCCCTCCTCAGGAGGTGCTCAGCGGACTTCGTGGGAGCAGCACACCCTTGAGGCAAAAGCACTTCAAGGTAAATTACTAGGCCTATCATAGCTTGCATCATTTGGATCTTTTCCATTTCATGTACTGTTTCCAATTTTGTTGAAAATAAGATATTTAATGTAGGTTAACTGAATGCCCAGTTAGGTCAAATCTATGCCCTTGATGATTGGTTAGGTTAAGTTATGATATTTTCATTAGTTTTAATGAAAATATCATAACTTAACCTAACCAATTGTCATCAAGGGCGTACAGTTGACCTAACTGGGCATTCAGTTAACCTACATTAAATATCTTATTTTCAACAAAATCAGACAGTACATGAAATGGAAGAGATCCAAATGGTGTAAGCTATGATAGGCCTAGTAACAATTTCATAGTGTCATAACTTTATTTTCTAATATTTTCAAAATGATACATAGACCATAGATACACAGAAAAACTCTTGTTACTCCAATTAAATGATTTCCTATGGACATCTAATCAGTTTGGTTTTAAAAGGTCACACTCGACTGACCTGTGTATCTATGTATTAAAGAAACAATATCTAAATATATTGACAGTAATTCAACTATTTATAGCTGTTTCCGAGATATAAGTAAGGCATATGATAGGGTGAACCACAATATTTTATTTGAAAAACTAGAAGGCAGGAAGGTTCCCATGTACATATTAAATGTATTGAAATTTTGGTATTCCTACCAATCTTTCACCGTTAGGTGGGGCAATGTACTATCTGAGTGTTTTGGCTCCTCTTGTGGGGTGAGCAGGGCCGCCGCTTCCATTAGGCGAGGTTAGTAAATGCTAAGGGCGCCAAAGATCTGGGGGGCACCAGCGCCTCCCGCCCTGTGCACGTCTGATAGTATTATGTAAGAACAACATGAAAAAAATAATGAAGGAATGAGAAGCATAGACAAATGATGAAAGGTTGTATGACGTATGTACACCAGTTTAGCTTGACTGATATTTACATAATTAACTTATTCATCTTATTGGGTCATTATAGAACTTTCACTATCACGACCTTTAACCCTTTAGGGACGGGAGTCGTAAATAAGCGATTTAAAAATGTTGCGCGCATAGATGGGAGTCGTCAATAAGCGACTCGGCTTATTTACGGCTTAATATGAGTTCCGGGAGTCGTCAATAAGCAAATAACTGTTTTTATGTGACATATGCCCTTCTTGCTTGGAAAAAAACAGTAGATATGTCCTTTTTGCACACATATTTTAGCACTTTTGAGCGTTCTGATTTGTTACTACATATGCCTCGGTTTACTCGCTGTTTTGATTGGTCATGACACTTTCTTGAACTGTGAAATGATTTTATAATTTTATAATAAATGTATGTATCAGCAAATTAAAATAGATCAGTGTAAGGCAAATAGTTTCTTCAATATGGTACCTTGATTACTTTGTGGGCAAACCCAATCGTGAAGTGGGAGGCGGGTGGGGTCGCCAGCTGCAGTCCTGCTAAGGGCGCCAAATAGGCTGGTGCTGGACCTGGGGGTGAGACAAGGCTCCTTACTCTCCCCTATGCTGTTTAATGTGTATATTGACAGATTAATTGCTTCACTTATTGAGGCAACAGTGGGATGTTGTATAGATAACACAAGGATAAATAACTTAGTTTATGCCGATGATATGGTGTTAATAAGTTCCTCTGTTAAAGGTCTGGATCGGCTACTAAAAGTCTGCGAAGTGTATTCGCAGAAACATGATATTCTTTTTAATGTTACAAAAACTAAGGTTATGCCATTTCATCCTAAAAGCTGTAAGCAGCCAGCTGATATAAGGTTTAAAGTGAAAGGTGAAGTAATTGAGGAAGTATGAGAATTTAAGTATTTGGGTCAAACTATTACCAGCTCCTTGAGTGATGACTTGGATATAAGAAAACAATCTCGAAGCCTGTGTGCTAAAGCGAATATGACCATAAGGAACTTTCGATTTTGTACAAGTGAAGCTAAAGACACTCTCTTTCATACTTTCTGCAGTAATATATATGGACAGCAACTCTGGGTAAATTATAAAAAAGGTTCTGGCAGAACCCTAAATTTGCTGTACAACAGGTCTTTTATAGTGATGTAGCGGATGTCATTTTTTTCACATCCGCGGATGCGGATGCGGATGAGGATGTTTGATTTCAACATCCGCGGATGCGGATGTCTACATTTTCGTTATTTTTTAGGATATATTCGAGATTTGTTGTGTTTAACGTATATAATAAGTTATTATATAGAGAGAGCTGTAGCT
Organism: Bathynomus jamesi; assembly: GCA_023014485.1. Lineage (NCBI taxonomy): Eukaryota > Metazoa > Arthropoda > Malacostraca > Isopoda > Cirolanidae > Bathynomus > Bathynomus jamesi. The sequence goes on from JAJOZX010002746.1 coordinate 358,726, forward strand.
ATAATGTAGTATAATTGATTAATTATACAATAATTGCTGTACTTTTCTCTGAACATATAAAATAATATCAAGCATCTAACTAATATAGAAATCAATTAGTGAATTCGTCTGCAAATAAATTCGTTATATTTTGTTGAGTTTCAGCCACAATTAGAAACCATAATTGTGTTACCAGGATGCGGGACGTGAACCCAACTCAAATGCACCCCACCGACCTCTTTCCCCAACCTCCACCCTTATAGAAAGAGATCTTTAATTAGCTTGATAACTATTTATAGTAAGTTTAAAGTTTTATTAGGCATATTTATAAATGAGTAATTAAAATAAAGTAAACTAAGATGTTCATCGTTTAATGTTCAAACTTAATTATAGGAAGGTTATGCTTAAGGAACATTAATTTTTCTGCCTTTTCTGCTGCCAGTCTGTTTCTCTTTTCATCATATATTAATCCAGCACTGCTAAATAATCTCTCGCTTGGTACGTTTGTTGGAGGACAGGCTAAATGTTTCCTTGCAAGTTTACTCAAGTATGGATAGATATTCTGCGTATTTTTCCACCAACTAATAGGATTGTTGCATGCAGCCAGGCATTTTTCTTGGTGATAGCTCTTGATCATTTTTACTACATCTTTTGACATCGCGTAGGCCTCGTCATTGCTGCTTGACTCAAGAAAGTGAGAGACAGATTCTGTGATAGATTTGCTTGTTGAAGGTGTTGGTTCTGTCACTGAAACTTTTATTCTTTTGGTGGGTGGCGAAGCGACAGATTCAAGAGATTGAAGCTCTGCAACTGCTTTGCCAAGTGATGATTTAACTCGTTCTAATGTACTAGGTGAAAATAACTTAGCTTTGTAACATGGATCTAAGTAGGTTGCAAGAGAGTAACTTCATACAAGAACAGCCTCTCGTCTTGTCGCTTGCATCACTTTTGCGCACAATGAACTAGTTCTATTAATATAGTAGAATTTGATAATTTCCGCTTATTAATGACGTTTTATCTCAACGGTCCATATCCGCACGACATCCGCAGTCCAAAGTGCGGATGCGGATGCGAGAAAATGTGCGGATGTCCCACGGATGCGGGTGCGGATGCGGATGTGACCTACATCACTAGTCTTTTAGACTTACATAAATTACCCCCCGAGATGCTCAGCTTTGCAAATGTTTGCTACCCACAATGTCCCGAGCTTCCCGGAGGTAACAAGACGTGCTCAATACAGTCTACTGCAAAGAATTAAAAAATCAACCAACCCAATTATCCAAGATATCCATGAGTCCTGCCATTTATCCTCTAAGCTATGGAATTCTTGGTACGAAAATGTCTGTCTATCGCTCCACTTAACTTCGACATTACAGTATTATTTCTAATCATTTGTATATATTTCTATCCTTAGTATGTGAATTGTCATTGTATTAATAATATTTGTCATATGAATTATAGTCTGCCAATAAACCATTTCATTTCAATTTCATTTCATAGCTGCACCATTTTTTCTGCTCTATCGATTGATATATGTTTTGTTAATGTAGCATGTTTCATGGCAATGCGGGTGTCTTATAAAGTTTTACCATCCATTCTCATAGGGAAATAAGAAATAGGATATCACCCAGAATTATGTTGTTGCAGTTTAGTACCCTACCCAACTGGTGACCCCATTTTTGGGGGGTTTCTAGTGTAGTTTTGTCTCCTTTTTTCATATACAAAATCCAAATTTGTTGCAAATAAATAATAATAAAGTTATTTAAAGTTTACCTAACCTAAAAAGTTAGCTCCTTAAAGTTTACATAACATAACCCAATATAATATGCAATCTGAGAAAATTGCAGTTTAGCACTCAACTGGTAACCCCTTTTTTTTTTTTTTTAATTTCTAGTGCATTTTTGCCTCCTTTTTCCAAATATGAAATCCAGATTTGTTGCAAATAAATAATAAAAAAGTTCAGCTATTTAAAGTTTATATTGGGTGCTAAACTGCAATTTAACTGTTATATCTTTATATTACATAATATAATGTAAAGATATAACAGAATTGATCATGATGAGTTTGTATTATGTGGTAACACTGTTAAGCTACATCGAATGCAATTTGAGCATGTACTAGATTAATTGGTACCGTAAGTTAATTGTATTGTTTAATGTAGAGTTAAAACTATTTTCAGTACTTTCCTGGGTACTTATATATTATTGGGACTACCAAATTGTTTATTATGTATTTTTGCTCATCATTTTCATTTAAACTAATGAAAATATCACAACTTAACCTAACCAATCATCAAGGGTGTACAGTTGACCTAACTGGGCATTTAATTAACCTAACTGGGCATTCAATTAACCTAACAGGTTAATATTGGTTAGGTCAACTGAATGCCCGGTTAGGTCAACTGAATGCCCGGTTAGGTCAACTGAATGCCTGGTTAGGTCAACTGAATGCCCGGTTAGGTCAACTGAATGCCCAGTTAGGTCAACTGAATGCCCAGTTAGGTCAACTGTATGCCCTTGATGATCGGTTAGGTTAAGTTGTGATATTTTCGTTAGTTTAAACAAAAATGACGAGAACAAAAATACTGTACATAATAAACAGTTCGGTAGTCCCAATAATAAGTAAGTACCTTCTCCTGTTATCCTGGACCCCAGACTTTTTGCCAGTTGCCAGACTTCAATTTTGACAGAATATTTTCATTAAAACTAATGAAAATATCACGACTTAACCTAACTTTACCAACTAATTAGGTTAATTGAATGCCTGGTTAGGTAAACTGTATGCCCTTGATAATTGGTTAAGTTAAAAAATGTTAATATGCAGCAAATAGCCCCATCTCAAGTTCATAATTTTTTACATTAGCATTCAGTAGTATACAGCAATAGAATAAATTTGTTGAAAGCCAATGGACTTTTGTTACACTGGTGTATATGTAATGCACAATCAATTGATTGCATAATCATTGATTGATCATTGTGCCAATGATGGATATCTTGGGCTTGCACAGTAGGGTGGCAATAAAAAATGAAGTCGCAAAATTTAAAATGTGCGGGTGCTCATTTTATTCGGTTCATTGAAAAAACAAATTCTGTCAAATTTCAAGTTCCTAATCTTATTTTAAGTGGTGGTACAAGACACAAAGAACTTTGTGCTCTAGGCTATTGGAAACGAGTGTTCGAGTGAGCTTCAAAGTTATACAAAACAAAAAACTGAAAAGAACGATTCTGATAAGACTCAAACAATCTCAAATAGGACTGCAATAGCTTGTAGTGATCTGATAGATTAAAATTATGCCTAATTTTTCTGGCTTCGAATGAACATGGATTTATTGGCATCAGGGAACATCTTCCGGTGCTGCTCCACAACCTGAAGAACGTATTGCTCTTGATCCTCCTGTGTGGTCAGCACAGCGTTAAAATCTTTCATTAGGGCAACTCCTCTTTCTGCGGGATCATTGACAACACTGATGGCAGAGACGCGCTGTTTCGCTTGTTGAAAATCTTCATCTTCCCACTGCTCCGGATCCTTGGAGAGGAAGGATGTGGGAAGCTGGAGCAGGTGGAAGAAGGCCAATGTGTTCTTCGTGACAAAGGCTGCCAAAGAAAGATGTTCAGCATCTCCCACATCAATTGTCACACGAGGCGAAGGACTCTTCCTTTCTTCATTATTGAGCACCTCAACCATGCCTCTTTTCACCGCGCTGCTGAGATATTCATCAAAAAAGGCCAAAGCGACCAACTTTTCACTTAAGTACCAAAGATGGCTAGTGATCCCTTTCAAAGCGGCCTCTGCCACGCGTCGGTTAACTTGTCTGTACTGCACCAGCTTTTGTATCAGCTCCAAGTCCAACCGCGGAGCATATCTGGCTACCGGGGCATTGAACCAAACTTTAACGTAAATCTCCGCAACAAAGAGGCAGAAGTCAGTAACACCCTGGAGCTCCTGGTCCGTGAGTTTCCCCAAGTTCCGCAACTGGTGACGGTACAAGAAGATCTTAAATGCATAGATGCATTTTGCTATCCACCGTGCACTGTGGAGGGCACCCGGAGTTTGAATATGATTTCCCCATGGTAGATTTATTCCGAGAAATAGCAGTACGAGTTCCAGGAATTCACGGTAATCATCGCAAGGCTGCTGAGATCTCAACTGTTCGTGCACAAACTCTGCAACTTTCTCCTTGAATGCGTGCATCCGATCTGCCACCTCACGGTCCCTCCTCAGCAGAAAGAAACGAATCCTTTACAATCTTTGGCCACACCTCCGCCAATCTTTGAAAGAGCTTGATCTTTGGTCCTGAAGAGCATGGTACTAAGGTTTCGAAAACTTTTTCGAGAACTATTTCCGCGATGGGGTGACGACAAGCAAGATTGAGAAGTTTCTTCCCGAGCTTCTGCTCGAGGAATTGACAAGCGCCGTTCAAGTGACTAGTGTTACATGATGTCGTGTCAAAAGACATGGCTACGATCCCAGGAGATAACTGCCAGTCTTCCAGCATGTCATGCATTGCTGTTGCCTGCGCCAGACCTGTTGATGATGACAGCTTTGGTACCCCAAACAGCTTCATCACACCTTCTCCTGAAACCAGGACTGGAAGGCGATCGACCTTCTCTTTGTTTGTAAGGTCTGGAAGGAGCTTGCCATCCCAATGAACTGTTAATGGTACCATGGGGGAAAAGGACCTTCTCAGCTCGTCCGCGATGTCTTGGCGGAATTTCATTCGAGCTAGTCGGATTGTCTCTCGATTCAATGCGTAGTGCTCCATACTTTGTCCAGCAGCTGCTAAGGTATTGGCCACAACATGGACTGCCCGGCGATTGTATATCTTTGTGCGGTCCAACGCTTGCGCCAGTTCTTGAGTAACAATCTGATTTAACCCTCTTGATCTTTTCCTCTTGGGAGTGGCAGATGACGCGCCTCCTATTGCTCCGACATTCACCTCATCTTCCTTGTCAGTATCCTCGTTTGTAGAACTGCTGCTCGACTCCAAAACCACGGACCTGTCCATCTTCTGGAGTTCATTCAGGTTCCTTCGTTTCCTTTTCTCTTGCTCACGCTGCCGCGTCATTTTGCTCTCCTCTTGTCTAATATACTTCTGATCAACAAGTCCTATAGTTCCTCGACGACCAGGCTCACGCTGCGCAAGAAGAAACTGCTTGTCTTCTTTATTTTTGATAATTTTGAGCGCATCACCGTGAGCGCAATCGAACAGGCCTTTCAGACCTTCTAGAAAGACCTTCTCCTTGTCCATCTGGGTTTTGGTACGCCTCGCTCGTAATTTCTTTAAGCTTCTCCACTCAGAATGGAGGTTCTCCAGCTTGTCTTGTGCCCGGTGCGTAGCTTGAGTCGGAAGACTTGCATTCTTCCACATCTGTTCAACCTCTGTCATCACCAGTCGGCTACTTTCTCTGACAGGGCGAGACTCGGACAGGTGAAAGAACAAGAATCGTTCCAGGACCTGCCGCTTGGACGGCAATTTGGCTCCTGTAAGGGCATATGAGTTGGGAGAAGTCTCCAGTAGCCATAAAACATCATTCTTTCTTAGAGTAGTCGCCATTTTTCATCTACCCGAAAAGTATACAAAATAGAGAATTAGTAAGTGACAATGGTTGAAACTTTGTTACTCTTGTACCACCCCCTAATGTTTATCAAAAGTCCTAAACATTTGCATGAGTGATTTTCTTCAGGAACTGCACCAAACGCGCCACCGCACTCGCTCCTCCAGGCAACTTGGATTTTTACCCCTATTGGCTATTGCCACCCTATTGCACAGTTGATGGATTAAAACTGCAACCACTGTGTTTTAACTCCATGGAATGAACTTGGGATACCTCTTTATACAACTGGCCTACATGCACTACACAAAGAAACCTAAAATCATCATTGGCGATCCTTCAGAAACTGGCTGTAAATTAGTTTAAAAAATAAATCCTTATTTGACAAATGGTTATTGCTTTTAATGCACTAAATTAGTTATTTTTTGAATAATTGTAAATTAAACATGGCAGGCAGACCTATAATTGAATGCCCGGTTAGGTTAATTGAATGATCAGTTAGGTCAACTGTACACCCTTGATGATTGGTTAGGTTAAGTCATGATATTTTTGTTTAAACTAATGAAAATCTCATGATAACCTAACCAATTGTCAAGGGTGTACCTAACTGGACATTCAATTAATCTAATGGGCATTCAGTTGACCTAATCAGGCATTCAATTATAGGTCTGCCCACCATGTTTAACTTACAATTATTCAAAAAATAACTAATTTAGTACATTAAAAGCAATAACCATTCGTCAAATGACTTTATTTTTTAAACTAATTTATGGCCAGATTCTGAAAGACCGCCTCATCATCTGCTAGTTTTTACCACTGTTAGTCACTTTCGCTTCATTCATTTTCATCAGCTTGGTTTTTATCCATCGATCGTGCAAGCCCAAGACATCCATTGTTGGCACTGCTGCGGTGGCTACCTAGGCTGTAGTCCCCAAGTATCTGTATCGTTGAACCACCCAGCACCTATTCATGTTTCTGGGTTCATGATAGTCAAGAGACTGGGCAAAGAGATAGTCTCCTCAGGTATCCAGGAAGGCCTCTCTTGTCAGTGGTTTATTTCCAGGAGATTATTCAGGTCCAACTCGCATGTTAACTGCAAAGGACTTCCCAAGCTCTATTCCCAAACTCCCTCCCCCTTCTTTCCGGGAAACTATTCAGCAGTGGCGACTCGTGGTATAAATGTATGGGGGTGCGATTTCATAAAATTGTACGACAACACGGACTCACAATAGGCTAGCGCAAATCCAACTGCCGCTCACAAGAGTACTTGTATTAACATATGTGGCTATGCCAGACGTACAATTCTAGTTAATTACAAATAAGTAATAATTTCAATAAAATACATATAAATGGCTTATATCATTATTACTGAAGTAACTATTAGTAAAAATAAAGTTGTTATTATAAAAAAAATTCGCGATTGTACTTATATTTTCATTACAACAGTAAAATATAATTTATATTTACTTGAGCGAAAAATCTATCGCTCCATTCGGCTGCAATATTATTTTGTATTCAAACAGCGGTACGCTGTTTGAAGCTATGCTATAAGTTTAGAATATTATGTACTGTATGAAGGCTTACTCAAAATGCCTCATGAATCATGATATGCCACAGGAATTTTTAAAATATATTTCAAGAATTTTATTTTAATATCTTAAAATTAGTATATTTTTTATCTGTTAAATTAATATTTATCGTTTCAAGCAAGGGGAGCGACCGCTCCATCGCTCCTATACGCCAGTCACCACTGCTATTCAGGTAGGTCCAGTTCACACATTAACTGTAAAAGACCCCCACCCCCCCCCCCCCCCCCCCCCCCCAAAGTTTGGGTGACTAAATCTGACTCCTCAATGAGTGAGAGAATGAACCACTCAGAGTCCAAGAAAGGGCTGGAATTTAAAGGTGGACCTAATGGAAGTAAACTACTATTTTTTTTTCTCTTTATTATATCTGAAATAAACAATTATTCAGTATAAAAGTATAAACATACCTAACAAAAAGACTGGCAATGAATCACAATTAACAAAACCTCTGGAAACAAATAATACTTGGTGAGATTCAGCAGAAAGGATAGAAAGCAAGTGGGAGACAAGCACCGGAAATGACTTGCACAGAATGTGAACCCTTGTCCCAGCCCAGCTACCCTCCAAACTTGACACCTGCCTATAACCTGAGTTTTTCTTTATAGCTACACTTATACACTGGCTAGTTAGTAGAGTTAGGGTCACAGGCCTGATTCCAGTGGCCAACAGTGGTTGACACAACCTCAATGGACTACATAGCTCCCACAGTGCACTGATAGATTGATGGTTGTGTGATCTATGGATCAATCGATTGCACAGATCCATCAATTGTATGTTACATATACTGGGTGTCCCATTCAAAATGAAACAACTTTGAAACCTTATAATTTTTTATTGAATGATGCAAACCAGGGATGGGGAGTCGGCCAAAAACAACCGACTCCCGACTCCTGAGTCTGGTATTTTTAAAAACTGACTCCAACTCCTGACTCTTTCAAATATATAAGTATAAATAAATGTAATAAAGTAGGTACGATAATAATACAGTTTAGTAATTTAATACAATTTTAATGTTATTACACAAAAATAAAAATTAACAGAAAAAGAAATTGATCTCGTATAAAATATTTATAACCTCATTTGGTTAACAATTTTAAAATTTTAATGTTGCATACGGTACCGTAGCTAAATAAAAAAAAGTTGGTAAAGAATATTTTGTTTCCATTATATATTATGATATGCTAATATTGAAGCTAAATATTAAAAAAAGGCTAAAAAAACATACTTAATAATTTAACTCTCTAAGGAGAATTTGTTCTTAAGAAAAGTATAGCATCAATTATGTCTTCCTTCAACTTAGCCCGGAGGTGGGATTTAATTAACCGAAGAGCTGAAAATAATCTTTCAACGCTGACTTGTGTTGGTGGCAATGCAGTAACAGTTCTGGCTACATCTTGCACTAATTCAGGATACTTTGGTATGGCATTCATCACATCAAGTTTTAATGAACGATCAAATTTCTCTATTTTTATTAAAGCTGCATTAAAGTCTTCTCTGAATTTGGTCAATGGGGTTATTTTTATAGGTTTATCATCTTGACTCAAACGGCATTGCTTAACTTTTTTTGATTTTTCTTCATTATCGAGATATTTTTCAAAATCCATTTCTTCTTCAGAGTTTGAGCAGGAGCTTTGCATAATGGCAGGACTAGAGCAGCTTTCAAATTCTGAATTACTTGCGGCATCTGTTTCATTTAACATTTTCATTCGCACAGCTACATCACACAGAGCTGACTTTCCTCTAGCAATCTGTTCTTCAGTTAAAAGTACCCTATGCATAGGATCTACATAAACTGCAGCCAATAGTATGTCATTATTCAGTAAATTTTCTTCTCTACGCTGCATAGACATTCTTATACCATCTGCAACAATGCTGCCAATTTGAGATAGTTTATAATTAATATTTTTCCATTCCTTGTAAAATGTGCCAGGTGTCAATTCAGCTGCTTGAAACTTCTTTGTAACCACATATGGGTACTTAAGTAATGCCTCAAGTTGACTTGCCTGCTGCCACTGGATATCAGTCATTGTTACATCTGGGTTTGCCATATCGATAAGGTATGGCTTCAATTCAAGAAGGCGCTTAATCATTTCATAGGTACTCCCCCAACGACTTAGGGTGCATCAAACGCCCTTAGGTTCTTGGATTTTAATGTCTATTCTCTCAAATGTTACACTTGTTGCTAGAAGTGTGTATGCCAAAAATTAATTAAATCGGAGGTGGTCCTGGGTGGCCACCGGTCACTTTTATATTTTTGTGGCAATTTTCGGGGGCCGCGCTATGTAAAAATATCTATTTTTTTTATTTACCAACCAGTTGACTACTTACATTGTTTCTTTTAATATAGAGTTGCTAAGGGGTGATTTACATAACATTTGAGAGAATAGACATTAAAATCCAAGAACCTAAGGGCGTTTGATGCACCCTAAAGGGGTGATTTACATAAAACATGTACCATAAACGAAACTTCACTTATAGTCTAATAATATCCTTTATTGTCTTTCAGAAACAATGGAAGCTGTAACAATGGAAGCTAAGAAGACCAGATTAGCAAGTGCCATTTTTGGTCTTGGCAATGCTCTTACAGAAGGAGATGGTACATTGACAGGAGTCCGCCTCCCAACTTGCCGGCAGGTTCTTCGATGCGTGATGTGGCACATCCAGAAAGAAATATGTGAAGGCAAACAAACACAGCCACTCAAATGGAAATCTGCCAGCATAGTCCTTATCCAGCTGAAAACATTCTACACTAAAGCAAATATTCCTATGCTTTCAGACCATCAATGCTGCAAACTAATACTTGACCTTCTTAATGACAATAACAAATTGCGTCAAATACCTGTTTCTCGCAGAGAATCTCCAAACACTTTGGCTAAGTTGCAATCCATGAATGAACGTCTTGATAAGACCTTTGGTGTATGGACAAAAGATGCAATGACAAACATTAAGAATGAGGAAGATAGAGCATTTTTAGAGTCAATGAAATCTGACAGAGTAGCCTCATTTGGTAGTGTTGACAAGAAGAAAGCTGATAAAGATCGTAGAAAAGAAAAACGCATCTTAGCGGAAGCTTCAAGACGAGAACGTCATGAATCATCCAGTGTACAAGAGATGAAAAGTTCTGTATGCTCTGATGATAGTGCCTCTGCAGATAGCTTGGAAGAAACTGAAGAAGAGGCGATTCCAGAGCTTCAAAGGAAGCGTAGTCACCACAGATCAACATATGCAGGTACGTCTGCCTTTATTCCTCATGATATTCTGAAAAGGCCTTCAGTCGTGTCTGTTGCTACTCGACTAAACATAACTCCTGTTCAACAGGCTGTGCTCACCGAAGCTGTAATTCAAGAGGCAGGAGGTGATCCACGTCGTGTGGCCAAGTCGTATTCAACTGCTGATAAGGCTCGACGATCAATAACAAGTGCTATCGCCAAAGATATTCGAGAAAATTGGATCGCCCCAACAGCTGCAACACTTCACTGGGATGGCAAGCAGATGCATACACTCACAAACAAGAATGGCAAGGAAGAAAGATTGCCAGTGTTGGTTGGGAATGCCACTGATGTAAAGCTACTGGGAGTGGCTAGATATCCTCGTGGAAGTGATATGTCATCAGGTGACATCATTGCCGAGCACACTTACACGTTTCTACATTCATGGAAGTGCAAACAGTCAGTTGTCAACTTATGTTTTGACACAACAGCATCAAACACTGGACACGTTACAGCTGCCTGTGTTACCATTCAATCAAAACTGGACCGTGCTCTTCTGTGGTGTGCATGTCGCCATCATGTTGGAGAGGTAATCCTGGATCATGTGTTTGACGCTCTCAAAATTGAGACATCAAAGTCTCCAGAAGAATTGGGAACGCATATCGCATGCAAAGGATGAAAGTTTAACCAAAATTGACATTTCAATGTACAATGACGATGCACAACAACTGCTTTTATCCTGCAAAAACAAGGTTTTAAGCACAATCCGCACAAGCGCTTCATACTGTAGGGAAGACTACAAGGAAATGGCACAACTCTGCCAGGTAGTCCTCGATGATGATGTCACAAAACAAGGAATACTCCACAGACCTGGGGCCATGCATAAAGCAAGGTGGATGTCAAAGATTCTTTATTCCATCAAAATATGCCTACTTGAAGAGCAAATTTCTGTACTACCTCGAGGAACTGTAACAACACAACATCAACAGGAAAAACTGAAGGAGTTTGTTGTTTATATTTATTGTGATTGGTGGCTCATATGTCAGTCTGCTTCAAATGCCCCATGGTTTGATTTGTGCTTATACAAGACTCTGCTCAACTATAAAGCTGTCAACTCAATCATTTCAGTCAGCGCTGTGAAAGCCTTTGATAGACATTTGTGGTATTTAACCCCAGAACTGGTTGTTTTGGCACTGTTCAGCAATGCAGTACCTCAAAAGGAGCGTCGTGCCCTTGCAGATGTGTTACTGGCCATACAACCAGATGAAATGCCAAGCACTCCAAAACACCGCTACGGTTCTGGATATGGCAAACCATCATTTCCAAAAATTACAGAAGCGACAACCCTGGCTGATCTTGTGAACGAGGACTCGTGGTTTACAGTGAACCTTCTTCACCTGGATATGACCTTCCTAACAGAGGATGTTGACAATTGGCAGAACAATGACCACTTCAAGGCAGCCAAGTCCATTGTGGATGGGTTAAATGTTGTGAATGACCCTGCGGAGAGAGCAGTAAAGCTCACAACTGATTTTGTCTCAGCTGCAAGAGGAGAAGACCACTTCCAAAATCTTCTTCAAGTGGTTGAATGTGACCGCAAAGCGAGGCCAAATTTGCGGAAATGAGCAAAGTTGGAGTAGTGACATTGGCGTTGTGTTTTATACATTTTCAACTTTCAATCAATGTAAGTATAGTAATACCGAATATTTGTATATTAGTATTATAAGTAATACCGAATATTTGCTGAATATTCGGTGCATCACTACTAAATATATAAAGTGGCCGGTGGCCACCCAGGACCACCTCCGATTTGATTTATGTTTTGCATACATACTTCTACCAACAAGTGTAACATTTGAGGGAATAGACATTAAAATCCAACAACTTTTTGAAAATCATGGGGCGTTTAATGCACCCTACCCAACGTGTAGCTTGATCTATAACTGCACCTTTTCCGGATCGACGTTTTAATATTGCATCAAGTTTAGGCATTCTTGCAGCCACTACTATGTTGCGTAACCTACCTACTACATTAGCAGCATTCCTTTCTTTTAACCCATCACGAATTGCCAGTTGCAATGTGTGGACTGCACATCGCATATGGGGGATATTTGAGAATCCAGCAAAATCATTGTCTACAGTGTCAACACTGTCAAGTTTGTCAGCAGTTTCATCCGTATCTTCTTCACTACTGTCTTCAAAAAGATCTCCTTTTACTTCACCATCATTAAGTTTCTGTACTGTACTTGTCATATTTGAAGCATTATCAGTAACAATTGATAATATTTGCTCTTTAGTGATTTCATATTCTGTCAAGATGGTTTCAATTAGCTTGGTCAGGTATTCGCTTGAATGTTGAGCTTCAGTGTCCTTCACTGCCAGAGTACGTATAACTAGTTTTCCTTCATCATCAATGAACTGAACATTTATTGCCATATAATTAATTCTTTGTCTCGTGCAGGCATCCATCTTAAGAAAGAAGAATTTTCCTTGCAGCATTGTTTTCAATAAAGTTTTCTGGCTTTCTGCTTCCTTTAAAATCATGTTTCAAATATCATGTCTCTCTAATGACACTCCTAGTTTTGCCGCCATTTCTCCATTTAATCCACAGAAAGCTGGGGAGGAAAATAATGTAAGTGCAACCCCATTCTTTACAACTAAATCTATGAGGTATTTTTTAAAATTTTTCTTTGTCATTGATATTGTAATTCTCTCACTGTGGAAAAATTTTGTAACAGAGACTTGTTTGCTTTTTGAAATAGAGGTACTGGCCTGACTAGAAGTAGGTTTCTGGATTTCCTTATCATGCTGATCTACAACCTTATAAATATTGGGATGTTTGTTTCGTAGATGGCGTTTCAAGTTTGAGGCTCGAGTTGGAGCATTAGCATGTTTCCCAGTGTAAGCACTAATTTTTGCATTACACTCTTTACCATCCTTTTCTACTTGACAAATAAAAATACTTTCATCCTCATTTAGCTTAAAATATTGAAAGACTGCTGATTTTCTACTAGGCCCACGACTCATTACTAATAGGGGCTAATTAAATTAATAATTAATATATTGCTAATTTTTATATGGTACCTAGTATCCTGAAATAGAAAATAGAAATATGAAATTCATTTGCTAAGATTTACCAGAACAATAAATCAAATGTGGAAATGTGAATCTAGAATTAGTTCAGGAAGATATTTATTTAGGGCAGAGTAGTATTCTGGTAAATTGTTGGCATATAGAAATTGAATCAAAGAGTTGGGAGTCAGTCGTTTTTACCGACTCCCGACTCCGACTCCCCATCCCTGATGCAAACAATGTAATATTCACACAGTAAATAGTCAATGTCATAAAGTTTCATATGATATGTTAATTATAACATTTAGATACATTAGATACATTGTGCATAGCATAATGTTTCCTTTTGTTAAGATCTTCACATGTTATATGCTGAACAATTTGAAGCTTATATGGATAGAGCTGCAGCCACTTGCACACGACTCTATGCACAGTTGAGTGAGGAATCTGCAGTTTGACACTGGCATGATTGATGCACTTTCTTGGGCTGCTACCAAAGGTGCCGCATATTTGTTCAACATCATCTTCCAATCTTGTTTGCCCTCCAGAGTGTTCCTTTAGAACACTGCCAGTCTCCTTAAATTTCCTGGTCCATGCATATACCATATTTTTCGGTGTATAAAACACACCCCTATTTTCAAGGCCTTTTTTCAGGAAAAAAATTATGACCAACTGCCTAGTTGTCAGAAAATGACCATAATTTTCTACCAGCGAGGCTGACTTTTGTTAAAGCCCTCCATCAAAAGTATGGTGATATGTTTTCTTTCACCCATACTCATTATAAGAAAATAGTATTAAGTATATGGGAGACTATACTATATGCAAAGGTGGGCAGGACCGAGTTCCAAAAGGACTAAACTTCAGGAAATCGGTCCTTTTTAAGGACCGTGAGTGGGAAAGTCGGTCCTTTTCTCAGTGAGGACCGAAATGAGGAGTGACGGTCCATTTTTAAGCAATTCCGGACTGTCTTTTTTAGTGATTTTAGTGTGTTTAGTGATTATTTGAAGTTCTAAAGAAGATGGATCGGTTCCTCCAGAAGACTCAGAAAGAGACAGACTGAACTGAAACTTGTTTCCACACCTGGAGGAGACGAAGAATCTACTGATGTTAGTGCTTCAACTTCAAGTCAGGCAACTGGAGCTCCTAGTGGAAGAACTGAACCTGGCAATCCCGGCAATTTTTCATTTTAATCAAATTTTTCACTTATATTATATATAAGGACTGAGGACCGAGTCGTTCCTAGGTCCTATCTTCAGAAAGGACCGTGACCGGGACCATCAGTCCAGTTTGAGGCAGGGACCGGGACCATCGGTCCTTTTTGAGGCCCGGGTGCCCACCTTTGACTATATGTTATGAAACATAAAAGTAAATCATTATGCAATACACAGTTTTTCTTGTTATCAGTGGGTTGGGAAGAGTAGAAACTTAGTGTAAAATTGGCCAAACCAATACACAGTCAGGAGGGACTAAGAGATGATGAATTTTTGTAAAAATCCATCAGTTCTTCTTCTAGCCCATATGAAGGTAATATTATGACCTTCGGTGTATAGGACGCAGGGTGATTGAGACCCCTTTTTTGGGGGGAAAAAAAGTGCATCTTATACACCAAAAAATACAGTAGGTCTCTTCTGGTGGGTGGTTCCTCGTGAAAGGTTGTACAGAATCGCTGTTGCACCAGAGTAGGGGACTTCAACTCAGCTATCCATAACACACACACTTTGCCTTTTTTTTGGGGGTAAACGTAATTCAATCTAAAACAAACAAAAAAAAACATTATGACAAAAACTTATGCATATGGTGTAGTAACTGGCAAAGTTTCAACATTCTCACATTAATACTTTAAAAATTACAGAGTTTCAAAGTTGTTTCATTTCGAATGGGACACCCAGTATATATATATATATATATATATATATATATATATATATATATATATATATATATATATACACTGTGCATCTGGGTGACTTTAGCACTTTTTGACATTCCATCACCCATAAATAAATTATTACAAGGCCTAAAACCTAACTTAATATCTTAAACATTACTTCTTAATGATACGCTGTACTCAACAAAAACTGGGTTTAGTTGCTCCCTAATCTTCACCTCCAGAAGCATTAGTTGGGTGACTTTAGCACATGAACATTTTCTGTATGGGTGACTTTAGCACATGAACATTTTCTGTATGGGTGACTTTAGCACATGAACATTTTCTGTATGGGTGACTTTAGCACATGAACATTTTCTGTATGGGTGACTTTAGCATTGCCTTAAATTATCATTCTTTCTCAAAATTATTTATGTAGGGTCTCATTAGCATGTGTGTAGAATGTGTCTGGGTGTGTTTAGCATATGGTACTCATTTTTTTTCAAGGACAAATTTTTTAATGCGGTTATAACATTTATTTTCCCATAGATTTTTATAATACCTAGAATTTTATTTTAGAACACAATTCTACAATAAGTTTTCTCTGTACAGAAAAACTTACTAAATGAAAAAGATAAATAAATATATATAGATTTTGTTTTATTTCAGATGTTTTTTTTGTATAGCCATTATTTTTCTGGATATAAGCCATAATATGGTTTTTTAATAAATTTGCTAGTCACCCAGATGTATATATATATATATATATATATATATATATATATATTATATATATATACTATATATATAATTAAAATCTGATGATTAAGCTGCTTGGCCATGCCATGAACCTTTCCATGATTTGCCTTGATGTAGTATCTTCCAATTTTTTGCCACTGGGAGTCTTCACTTAGGCCCACTAACTTAGCCCCTATCATAACCATAATATAGGCTTGCCCCTAACCACCCCTTTCTTTTTCCTAGGCTATGACTCTTGCAATCCAGTTCATCCTTAGCATATGAAGATTTTGGCAGAAGTGATGTTTAGATTAAAAAAAAAAAGGAGAAGTAATTCCAAATTCACTTGCTGTAGAAAACAGGAGAGTTAACTTTTTGCCAAACTTTATAATTTGACTTGAAATAGGATATAAATTCAATCTGTAGATTTGGGAGCTAGTCTAGGTCCAAGGGTCAAATTTCAGGGATTTTTTAATTTCTAATTTAGTTTTAAAATCTGAAAATGACAATTTTTAGAAATTGGCTTTATAGTTTTTAAATAAATGACTACTGTAGCAAGTAACTAAATTGAGAAGTTTGGCAGAAATTTGCTGGATGTGGTGTGTCACTAGTTAAGCTAAAATCTTAATTTCAGATCTGGTGGTGTCACTACAGTATTTAGATTAATAGTTTAGTACTATTAGATTGGGCATTTGTGTCAGTTTCCTGTTTTCTATTGAATTTGGAGTCATTCATTGACATTTTAGAGTTCTTTCCCTCCTCTTTTTAGAATATGAGCATCACTTCTGCCAAACTTCTCATACTGGAGATCTGGTGGAGTTATTTTTTAGATTAATAGTACTAATAGTCTATAGGATTTGGAGTTGCTCATTGATATTTTGGAATTACAGTAAATACTTGATGAGTCAGAATTCAGGATGAGTCGGACTCATCCTCTGTCAAGTGCTATTATTCTTTTGTTTATTTTACTGAGAGAAGTGTTTTATTTCCCATGTCAAGTGCCATTATTATTTTGTTTCTTTTACTAAGTGAAGTATTTTTTAATACTATATTGTACGAAAAGGTAAACAATAAAATTTTTGTGTTTCACGCTCAAAATGATTCCTGCAACAGTAAGTGAAACAAAGTTTTATTGTTTTTTAATGTTTATTTTGTTTATTTTGAACATTGTATTAGACTCTCACTAATCAAACTTAAAAGGTTAATATGGGGGGTAATTAAGGTAATTCACGATGAGTCTGACTTTTCAATGAGTTGGACTGGCTAGAGCCCTATATAGTCCGACTTATCGAGTATTTACTGTACTTCTTTTTTTAGGTGTGGTGTAATAAAACTTTTACTCCTGTCAAATCAGTATAGTATTAGTCCTAAACTAAATATCCAATGTAAACCTTAATCCATTAGTGTATAAAGTTTAAATTTGCAGACACTCGACTGATTTTTCTATAGCTATTATCTTAGAAATCTCAATAGAAGTGCGTATTTAATTTTGCCATTTAATTTTTTGGACAGTATGCATTAATAGGTTAATTTAGTAGGCTTGTTATACTTTAAGAGTAGGACATATGAGTTTTAAGCTTATTTTCCAAAATTCAGGTGGTAGAAATTGGGTTATATTTTTACTCATTAATTTGGAAATAAATTGTTTGTTTTAATATATTTCATAAGTCACTTTGGGAATAAATTGCTTTACATATATGTGTATGTGTGTGTCTTTTATTTATAATTATCAAATAGTCTATCAGTTAGATAAATTTGATATATTCTTAAACAGTGTAACATCATCTCTATAGCCATGATTGAAATATACACATTCCTGAAATTTTAAACTTGGAACATACTAGAATGAAAATTGAAATATGTAATTTAAAAATTTACAAGTTTTTTTTACTTTTTCAGGTTGTATTTCATAAAATCCAATTTGCTTAAAAATAAGGCATTTTGGGGTTTAACCTGAAATTCGTATTCTCTATTTAAGAGTAACAGAATCTTCTGATATCCACAGGCAGGACCACAATGTCTATTTATGAAGGATTAACAAGCCTTGGACTTATCAATGAGAAACATACAACTGTAGTATTCGACTTTGGATATGTTTATACCAAGTTGGTTTCAGTATTTTTTGTTTACAACCTCTTAATTAATTAGAGGCCTATGCAGTATCATTTTAATACTCCAACCTAATGAGATTATGAATTATTGTAGTAGATTCATTAATTAAAAATAAATATAATAGGTTCATTAAAAATAAATATACTATACTAGTAGCCTTTGTCTTATTCTTTTCAAATACTCTGTGCTCTATAGGTATTTAATTAAACATAATTAAATGGTTGTTATAGCAATGCAGGATTAGCTACAGAGCTGTAGTCTTTGTTACTATACAGTAATCCCTTGTTTTACGCAGGGGTTCCGTGCTTGCACGACCAGCGTATACGAGACATGATATATTTACATTCAATTTACCCCAATATATCCATTTACAAGTTACATGGGCTTATATATAGCCTGATTTAACCTTATTAACAAGTATTAAGCTATAAATACAGTTAGTAAATAATATATATAATAATAATAATATAATATGTAAATAATACGTAATATAATAAAGGAAAAAAATTTACTAACCAAACGTTTTGGAGCCATATTAATAAAAAAAATAGTGTTTTTTAATGAAAAACAAGGTCATAATCCTGGAGATATAATTACATGTGCTTACACAATGAAGGCTGACACACAAACTGGGTGACCAGCTATGGTGCGTCACTAGCAACTGCATGGCAGCTGACTCACTAGGTGTGCTGTACAGTATGTAATTGTACTACATGTGGAACTGGCGCGCAATATTTATCTGTTCAAATTTAGCATTTTAGGTATGGTGCAGCTTACCTACATATACGCAAAACTGCATAAAACAAGGGATTACTGTATTATGAATTGCTGTGGGAATAGTCACTGAAAAAAAATTGAAAGATATGACCTTAAAAATAGCCTACATGATTCATAGTATTGTGTTATAAAGTTTAGTTTCAGTAGTTAATAGGCCTTGTCTAGGATATTTATTATGAATTAACAGACCCTAGTTTCAGAAAAAACCTTTCTATTCCTTTTAAAAATATTTGAAAATTTTAGTTTTTTCCAAAGAATGTGAAATGTATTAACTCTTTTTATATTCAAAATTAGCTCTCTTCTTTTTATGCTTCAGCTTAAGAAATATTCTGCACTATTGGTTCCATTAGTCACAATACATTGAGCCACACCTACCTTATAGCTTAATGTATCCTGATTACTGAAACCAATGGTACATAGCAAAGTGTTGTATTATGTAGCCAGGGGTGGCTGAATAAGGCTACAGCCCAGGGTGCAACTGCCCTGGGGGTGCCAAAAGCCCTTTGTAAAAATGATCAATTGCATGAATACAATCTTTATGGCAGGTATAGGGCACCAAATGCTTATTCTGCACAGGGTGTCATTTTGGCTAAAGCCAGCTCTGTATGTAGCAGTCTCCACAATCTTGTTTCAGGAAAGTAGTAAGGAAATTGCCATTACCTTAATATTGAGATTTGTGAACCTTAATTTACCAGTACAGTAATCCTCGCTTTACGGAAGGGTTACATTCCATAAAATCCTTCTATAAAGTGGATTTCCATATATCAAATCCTATTTTCCCTGAGAGTACTATTAGAGATATGTGAACAATATGGTATAGAAAATGACATCACTTATAATGGGGCAAAGAGTTGTATTTTGATTTTTAGGTGTAATCTACTGAAACATGTATCATGTGGGTCTTTTGAAATGAATGGTCAGACTATACCTGTCAAAGACACGTGTAAATACTTAGGTCATGTAATTACTCAAGCTGCGAGATGAACTTGATATTGAGAGGCAATGTAAAAAGCTGTATGTACAGGGTAACATGCTAGTAAGGAAATTTGGTGTGTTCAGAATCATTTAAAACTTATCTTTTTAGAACTTACTGTACTGCATTGTATACATCTGATCTGTGGTGGAACTATACTACAAAAACTGCTATGAATAAATTCTCTGTTGCTTATAATAATATTTCTCGCATGCTATGTAGGGAACCAAAATGGTGCAGTGCGTTTTAATGTTTACTACGTGTAACCAGACTTTAGGCTGGGCTGAAACTCAAGATAGAATTAATCAGAGTCATTAACAGTTGGCTTTTGATATAAAAATAAGATTCCTGAAAAAAATAATTGGTGGCCACCAACGTCTGTCCAGCCACCCCCATTTTTGTAAAAACATCTAATGCTGCACTAGCAAAATCAGGAAAATGGCACTCTCTCTTCTTCTGAACATGCTAGAGAGATGGTTTGCATACCAAAAGATGCAGCATTTGATCTAGAACAAATTATTAAGAGTGGTATTTTTTTCATAAAACTTTTAGTTTTTGAGTTATTTTAGAAAAACTAATTTTTTGGGCCCATAGACCCTCTTTCGACGGACCTTAGTAACAAAAGAAATTCTAAAATAAGCATGATTTGGCTTTTTGTTTACTAACATTGCCCTAAAAGGATGTTGACATGGACATAGTGATCACATGATATGACTTTTCCTTGTTATCTTGCATCCATTATGTTTGATTAAAGAATAGAGGGTTGGGCTGCTTCATGAACTTTTTTTAAACGTAATAAATTGAAAACTTGTTTTTTTTTCAGGTGCCTTTGTTATAAGTTTCCAACTGCAATTTGTCATTGAATTCAACATTTGCAATATGAAGTATGATTTCTACAAGGAAAACAGTTGTTAAAGTACTTGGTGATGTACGTTTTATGCCAGCAGAACAGTTTCCTTTAGGGAAATTGCCTACGTTGAAGCAAGTTATTGAAAGGTGTTTGTGTTTCGGAGACTATAAAACAGATGCTGAACTGAGAGCTACTTCTGAGGAATTGCATAAATTGTGGGTCACATACAATGTTTATCCAATATCAGTAAATGCCATACAGAGCCAACTGAAAACCCACTTAGACACATCTTCATAACTTTAGATGGGACAACAAAAAGTCCAGACAAATTTTCTGGCCCTATTAGTTCTCAGCTCAATGGGGATGTCAGAATGGAATGTTGTGGACTTCTTCAAATCTATACCTTATCCTGCATTTGTGCTTCTACCAAATGAGGTGGTCAATAATTTATCAACAGACCAATACTATGGATACTGCATCTGCTGGGCAATTATTACTGGTGAAGTGGATGAAGACCTTGCACTCTTAGAAGTTGGCCTGCTAAATCACACTCGATGGCTCACCTTAGCCTGTAGAATTCTTCGCTTTTATGTTTCACAAAAAAGACCCAGTAAGAACCTCAAAATCATAGTAGAATTCATCATCAAAGTATACTTTCACAGTTGGTTCAATATCAAGGCTAATAAGAGGCTAAGTGATGGGTCAAGAAACCTATTCAATATGATCCAAAGAGTAAATAAATTCGGTGACAGGAAAATTAGAGAAATTTGTTGTGACGTATTAAACAATAACAGCTATTTTGCTCATGGTGAAAATATTTTAGTTGGAATGCTGGCTGATGAAGAGGTGAGGAGGTGTGCTGTCAATAAAGTTCTGTGTCTGAGGGGAGTTATAGAGGATTTTGATGATGAATCTGGTAGTAGCAATGATTTTGCAGGTGGAATAATTGAAAGTGATGATGAGAATGAAGAGGATCATGAAGGTGGTACTGATGAATATCCTGCTATAGATGAGAATGTTAGGGTCTTTAGAAAGCCACAAGCTGTCTGCTATGTCCCAATGGGAAACTGTTCCACCTGTATTAAAAGAATTCAGTAATGATGAACTGCGTGATATCATTAATACCGCATTGAAACTGGATCACAAGTGCCACAGTCAGAATGTTGAAAGGCACATCAAGCTTGTCACTGAAGCATCCTTGGCTGTTGTAGGTCATGAGCATAGAGATGGTCTTATTAGAAACAAAATTAGATCACGTAAATTAATGAAAGATTTTGTGTCTAAAAAATATTTTAAGTTCTAGATTATTATTTATCATGCTAAAATATGACAAAATGACAATTTGTTAATTGTATAATTTAATGTTTGGCATTTTGGAATGTCAAAAAGCATTTTCAATGAATTTAAAATGGCTGATTTTGATTGCTGATTGAAAACCGCTAATACATGTCAATTTGCAGCTTGAGAATGTTTTATTGTATTGACATTCAGTCGAAAGGGGGTCTATGGGCCCAAAAAATTAGTTTTTCTAAAATAACTCAAAAACTAAAGGTTTTATGAAAAAATATCACACTTAATAATTTGTTCTAAATCAAATTCTGCATCTTTTGGTATGCAAACCATCTCTCTAGCATGTTCGGAAGAAGAGAGATTGCCATTTTCCCGATTTTGCTAGTGCGGCATTAGATGTTTTTACAAAAACGGGGGTGGCTGGACACACGTTGGTGGCCACCAATTATTTTTTTCAGGAATCTTATTTTTATATCAAAAGCCAACTGTTAGTCACTCTGATAAATTAAAATCAAACAAAAATTATAGTTTCAGCCTGGCCTAGTGTAACCTACATACCAGCCAAATGTTAATCTGGAAGAATATATCAGGTCATCCCATAAGTAATGTCGTTTTTCTGTTGCTAAACTCGCGTTGTGTTTGCACATGTTTCTCTGTATATTTTGTGGAAAACTCGAATTTTTGTGTGTTTAGACACGTTACTTCTCACTCTTAGGTGAAGTTTCATCGTGTTAACAATCTTCGTTTATTTCACCCTTACGGATAAGATGGAGGTGTCAGAGGAACACACCAGGCATATAATACTTTATGAGTTTAGAAAAGGAAATACAGGAATACCCCGCTTTACGATGCTTCGTTTTACGAAACCCCGGGTTTACGAAATTGTATTTGCGCTAAATAAAAAATTAAATGAAGAAATATAAAAGACAAAAATAAAATGCGTACGTCGCGCATACCACAATCTAATATTCTGCATTACAGCAGTGCTTAGTTAGCTCGATTTTAAAACAAAAATAATATGCTTACGTCGCGCATACCATACTGTACTGTACTCTATTACGTATTCTGCATTACAGCGGTGCCAAGTTAGCTCGCTTTTAGCTCACTTTGCACTGTGGCAACGCAGCTGTTGTCAGTTTATATGTGCGCTTTGACAAGAGAGTTTGTGCTTTATTCACTCTCGCGCACGCTAAGTGTTTCACTGATATTCTTTTCGTACATTGCAATTACAGTACCCATCATCAATTATGCCAAAACAAAAGTGATAGTAAAGACTGTGACGTTAATCAGAAGAAACGAATCCAAAAGCATGTCTACTGACGCATCTATTAATGAAAACTAAATTTGCATATGTAATGTTTTGTACTATTTCTTTGTTCATTGCTTACATTTTTATTGTATTTCTTTGTTCATTACTTTCGTTTGTATTATTTCTTTGTTCATTGCTTTCATTTATATGTTAATAAACATTTTTTTCTGCAAAATTTGCTGTTTTATAACCTTTTTTTTTTCGATTTTTTAAGAAAAAACGTAACCCAAAATATAACATTATATGTATGGGAAATAATGCTCTGCTTTACGAACACCTGCTTTACGAACAGGCGCTAGGAACGGAATAATTCATAAAGTGGGGGTATTCCTGTAACGCGATTGCAGCCGCAAAAAATATTCAGGATATTTATGGGAAGGAAGCTTTAAATGTAAGGAAATGTCAAAGATGGTTCCAGAAGTTTAGGTCTAGTGGCTATAGCTTAACTGATGAAGCGCGCTTGGGCCAACCTGTTGAGTTCAATGATGACCTTCTGATAGCTACACTTGAAGAAAATCCTGCTGTAACTGTTGAAGAACTTGCCCAGTGACTAAATTTGACCGGTTCCACAGTTCATTGCCACCTGCAACGACTGGGAAAAGTGTTGAAACTTGGGAAGTGGGTTCACCATACATTGTCACCAGACAACTGTAGAGATCGCGTGAACATTTGCTCTTCATTGCATTTTTGGCAACTTGAAGCACCGTTTCTGAATCGACTCATTACTGGGGATGAAAATTAGGTGCTTCATGACAATGTTAAGCGTCATCGGCAGTGGGTTAGTGCTGGGGAATCTGCTACACTACAGCCAAGAGGACATCTGCACCCAGGAAGGTTTTGCTGTGCGTTTAGTGGGATATTCAAGGAATGGTTTATTTTGAACTGTTGCAGCCCAATCAAACCATTACAGCCGAAGTCTACTGTCAGCGTTGCATTGCAAACAAAACGTCCTTCTTTGGCCAATCGCAAGGGTGGTGTGTTTCAACAGGACAGCACGCATCCTCATACTGCTCAAATCACCACTGCCAAAACTGAACAGCTTGGTTGGGAAGAAATTCCACATCTTCCATATTCACCAGACCTTGCACCATCAGATTACCACCTATTCAGAAGTCTTCAAAACTACCATAATGGGAAAGAACTTGAAAGTTTTGAGGCTATCAACATTGCCCTCTCTGAGTTTTTTGCTTCTAAACCGAAGGAATTTTATCAATATGGAATTGAAATGCTTGTAGAGAGGTGGCAGAGAGTCATAGAAAGTGAAGGAAAATATAAAATTGATTAAAATTTATTTTGATGCAGTTTTATTTTCATTTGGAAATAAAGGTAAAAAAACGACATTACTTATGGGATGACCTGATATATAATTTCATTACTAGGGTCCAAAACAGCTCTAATGTGTTATTGTACAATGTCCTGTCTTCAGATACTGTGTACCTCTCACCTATATGGCAGTCTTGGTTCAGACAACTGCTGGTTTACAATACCTTATTTTTGTAATGTAGCAAAGATTATATGTGCATATTAAGTTGTTATAATAAGTGTTATAAGGTGTCTTGTGTAATAACAATATACACAAAATTGTTAGATAATTAATCAAACAGTATGCCAGTATGCTATGTTAAGGGGCTATGTTGGCCTTATTTTTGTATTAAGTTCAGTGTATATGTAAGATTGTACTTGTATATTAGGGTAAGTGGCTATGGATTGTGAATGATCCGCAGTAAAGATGTTTTGTATAGCTACATTTGAAGATACATTCCTATGGAACAAAATCTTAGCTCTATGATGTAACAAATACACATAATGCAACAAACTTTAAAATACTCTGTACAGTGTACATTATTATTGTGTATTATATTAGTATAGTACTTAAGACTAAGGGTGTCTGACTATTAATGGAGACATGGAAAGGAGGATGGGAGAGAAAGTTGTGGTGAGCACAAGCTGCTAGTATGAGCTACTGCCTGTGTAAAATTAGAATAGATTACGGTAGATATTTTAGTGACTAAGTGATTTTTTAGACTCGTATTTCTGTTATAGCAAATCTCGCTTCCATTTATTGAATTTTATTCCCTTATTAGTCATTTCTGTTAAAGTAAAATTCCATAAAGTGAGGAATTACTGTACCTACTTTTAAGGTTTCAGTAAGAATAGGCTTTTTATGAGAACTACTTCAGGACTAACAGACTATTTAATAATTCTAAAGTACAAGCATAATAAGTCTGTAAACTAAGTAAGGTACATTTTTATTATCCATTGGATGTGAGGAATAGTTTATTATTATTTTACATTCTTTATAGACTTGGGTTTGCTGGGGAAACTAGTCCTCGCGCTATTGTGAAGTCTGAGGTTAAATGCAGAAAAACTGGGAATTTTGTACCTGTATTTGAATTTCAAAATGAGGAACAGCTTATTCAACAACTTGTAGATTTTATTCATACACTCTATTTCAAGTAAGTAAAACTAAGAAAAATTACATTCAACATTCCATTTTATTTTTGTTACTCGTGTATAATGTATTGCAGTTTCTCTTTCAGAAATATATAGACACTAGTTTTAAGGTGTAAAAACCCATACTGTAACTAATTAAAACTAAATTTTAAATTTCAAATTAGAGTAAATAAGAAATTAGGTAATGAATTTGGGTGGTTTTTATTTTCACTACCTTACTCAGTCTACCTAAACATTTGAAACCTTGTGTAAGGCAAATGATTTTTGTATCAAAAGCTAACCAGCAGAGGCTCTTTCTTATGTTTATAGTAACAAAAATAATTTAAGACGTACAGTTGTCTTGTACTTCATTAACATATTCTTCACTAGTTCTCACTTAAGCAGTGGGCTGCAATGGAACTCACTGCCTCATTTTGACAGTGGCATTTTCATAGTATTTATAATATTTTCACAGTATTCATAATATTTTCACAGTATTCATAATACTGTAATTGTGGTCCAAAACATAGGATGCATAAGGTACCAATAAGCGTCGCCTCAAACCTTTCCCATCTTGCTGGTCATCATTAGCCTAGCTCAGTGGTTCTTAACCTTTTTACTACCATGCCCCCTCTAGGAATTGGTCCTTCCCTCCACGCCCCCCTTCAATCAAAATAACATTCTCAATAACTTCTCAATATTAGCCCATGCTCTCATTAAGAGAATAACAAATACAATTAGAGAAATTCCTGTTTCTAGGGGGGCGCGCCCCCCTGGTTAAGAACCACTGGCCTAGCTGGTCCACTGGTGGGAAGTTGACCTCTCCCAGCTCAGGATTGAATACTCCCAACTTACTCATGGGCACCTTCTGAGTAGAGATCCTCCGTCAGTGTGCATATACACCACTGAATTCTGTTAGATGGAATAATTGGTGCAGAACACTTCCGTCTAAGAGAAATTTCTGGCTATTAATAAATGGAAAAACGCCCCTTACATCTTCTGAGCGACTAGCCAAACCACACTGTTCATACGTGATGGACCAGCGGAAATATATTAATTAATGGATATTATTATTATTAATTAATTATTATTATTATTATTAATTAATGGATATTATTATTATTATTATTATTAATTAATGGATATAGTCGGAAATGTTTCCCCATAAATATTGAGATCAAAATTAATTTACCATCTAAGGGAATCTGCTGTACTTGCTTTGGGTCACTGTTACCATTATGATGCGACCTGTCGTTACCACCTCGGCTTTGAAATTGTGCCGCTGGCCATTTAGCCCTCTCTCTCGCAGGCTTTCTCCTTGTGGATCCCCTATTGTGATTCATGGAGGATACCGGCTTGATGCAGCAGCTTTGATTATCCTTGTGCATTTGCTGCAATATGACCCACTGGGTTAAAGCGGCGGTTTGGGGTTCATAGATTAATTACTAAAATGACTAAATTACCAGTGTATCCTGTGTAATTTTTTGTATATGTTACTTGCAGGAAGTTATTAGTGAATGCAAAGGATAGAAGGGTCGTCATCGTTGAAAATATACTTGGTTCTTCAATAAGGAAGAATGCCTTGGCAACTGTTTTTTTTAAATATTATGAGGTTTGTATGACAACAGATTATTGGGGCAGTATTATTTTTCTGTATTTCCTGTATCCTATAAAAGTTTTAACGAGACTGGACCAAATCTTTTACATTATGGGGCATGGTATTGAGGATCACATAGCATTTAATTATTTGAGTATGTATTGCTGAACCTGTATATAGTAGCTATACTGAAAACATCTAAATATCTAGGATATTTTTTCCTTTATTAGGTTTTGTCTATCTTATTTGTGCCCTCTCATCTTGTCTCTTTAATGACTCTGGCTGTCAACACTGGCTTGGTTTTGGATATTGGTTATGAAGAAGCAACCCTCATTCCCATTTATGAAGGAGTACCAATTTTAAATGCATGGCAGTCTGTTCCTTGTGCTGGCAAGGCAATTCATAGGTAGGTTTTATTCATATAATTCGGATGTAATAACATCAGTTTTTCTTTCAAGTGGATTTTGCATTTGAATTTGTTCCATTTTCTACCATTACTAAACCAGAATAAGTATATGAAGTTGAATTTAGGGTCTAGCCATTTCCTGTTTATTTCAGCTTCCTTTGTGAACTACTGCTTGACCGCGGCTTTTGCATAGATGATAAAGGAAAAGAGGAAAGACTATCGTCTGTTAGAAAAGATTTACCTGAGAATATTTTAGAAGATATTAAAGGTTTGGTTGTGTACTTTACTTACTTTGTGTGGGTTCGAACAACGGTTCAGGATCGAACTAAGGTCTACCCCTCTGTGTATTTTATTAAATTTATATAAAAGCTTTATTGTTCTAATACAGGAACATAAAGTTACTTATTATGAAAGTGTCCTGCATTCACAGCTTAAAAATTTAATTTGTTTACAGTTCGATGTTGTTTGGTATCAACATTAGAAAGAAGTGAAAAACTTCAATCCAACAAGTATGACCGATCTGTTGAACCACCGCCCCCTCCTCCTGCTGTGAGGTATCCCCTTTTAGGAAATTCTGTCCTCATAGTGCCAGGCACTGTCCGGGAAATGGCATCTGAGATTCTCTTTGAAATGGATCAAGATAAACTTAGTCTTTCTTCAATTGTTCTTCATGCTATTATGAAGGTATGTAATTCTACCGATCTATATTGCATATTGGCTAGGCTTGATACAAGTTTCGTTGCACACTGTTTTGGTTTAAAATACTAGGGGCACTCAATATATTTTGCCCCTACCCTTTTTTCTTAGCTAAATAATAGGCCATGGTGCTGAAATGTCTTTTGGGCCGTAAGTTTGAACTTTCTGCACTTCCATCCGGACTTTTCCAGTTTGAACCTCCCCTCCTTGTATAAAACCGCTTTTAAACGCCCTTGTATAAAACCGATTGTTAACGCAGTTTCGAAAATGGCGTCTGACAGTGATGTGCGTCGTAAACGCACAGCTGTTATCGAGTTCTTAACCGCAGAGAAGGAAACAGTTGGAAATATTCACAAACTTCTACAAAACGTTTAAGGAGATGCTGCTGTTGATCGAAGCACAGTTGGACGCTGGCCTAAACGTGTGAGATCATCGGAGAGAGAGAGAGCCAGCCTCGATGATGAGCCACGCAGCGGTCACATGGCATCAGCTGTGACATCTCACACTGTGCAACGGGCTAACAGCATCATTCGATCAAATCGGCGCGTCACATACAAGGAGCTATCACTAGATCTAGGAATTAGTGAAGGAAGTGTGAATACGATAATTCAGCAACTGGGATACTCAAAAGTGTGTTCACGGTTTGTTCCTCGCGAACTGACTGAAGATCACAAAGCCCAAAGAAAAGAAATTGCTTCCGAGTCGTTGGTTCGATACAAGACAGAAGGGGATGACTTCCTTTCACGAATTGTGACTGGGGATGAGACTTGGGTACTAGGCCGGGTCGAAATCTAGTCAAAATGATTTTTTTTAGATGGGCACTATGTGGGGTTTAGGAAATGATATCCTGACCAACATACTCCAAAAGAAAGTTTATGCTCCCCTCCATACCACTAGCATACTCCCTCTTATTTTTGGCTCCGCCCCCAAATTAAAAATAGTATCATAAATCAAAATGGAGCTCATTTAGAGCATTTTTTTTTATATAGAGATGACCCCCCTTAAAATTGCAGAATATACCTCATGTGCAATTTTCAGGCAATTATCCAAGAAATTTCAAATCTGAAAAATCGCCACATCCCAAAAAAGTGTTATCAGTATATAGAAAAGGGTGGCATAAACTTTAGTTTGGAGTACTGATTGCCTAGGAGACCAATTCATAAACCTTATATAGGCCTAGTATATTTGTCTGAAAAGAAGACAATTAGTCTATTGTACCATTTATTACACAAAACAGCTTTGAAGTAAAAACAAAACTTAATTTAAAAATTACCTTCACAATTCACTAATTACTTGTGGATGTGCCTTGGCCCCATTGGCTTTTCCATTCAAACTGTGGCAGTCTTTTTCTTGATTCCAGTTGATTGAGGATAAATTTGTGCCGATTGCCGTAGCCAATCCTTTGTTCTGATGCTTTTGTCACTAAGTTCACTGCACTTTCCACGCTTTGACTGTGGCATGAAAAGGCAGCAATTTTCAAGGGTTCTGTTCTTGTATGTAGTAGCTCTTCATTGCTGAAATTCCTTATCAAAGGTGGAGGATTGATAGCTTCCTTTCTCCAGTCAATCATCTCATAGTAGTCTTTGGAATCGAAATTTAGAGATTTAGGAAGCTCAAAATTTCGTGTGCCACTGAAACGTGTCCGACTGAGAAGTATCTTCTGAAGAGCATCTTCTCTGACATGTCTGCTATCAGTAAGCATTGACAGTAGGATAGCTTCGGGATTGGCAAAATAGGCATTATTACGAAACACCGGTTCCATAATAATGCGATGTTTTTCTTCCAATCCTCGCATCAAGACAATCAAATGAAAAAAATTCCGTGCTCCGTCAGTAGCTTTAGGATGGGATTTGATATGAAACCATCCAGGAGCATATGATTTCATGACGATGGTTACCAGTTCTTTCAGATTTTGTTCGGGATGCAAAGTCGATACATATAAACGAAGAATCCGGTTTGCTCGGGTAATCCAGCGAGCATGATGAATGGCACCTGGAGACCTGCAGGCTAGACTTTCAGATACCCATCCAGATTGCACTGCTAGGCACATATCATAGAGATACTTTTGATCACTGCTCAACTCTTTCACGACATTCGGTGGTATATCTTGGACGTTGCCCTGAACTGGTGAAAATGCCACTAAGTCTAAAATGGTTAAATCACATTTCAATTTGGCTCCAATTGAACCTTTAAAGGTATTTGGCCTGATGTTTTTCCGTCTATGGTTTCAAATATGTGTGTGAAGGAGAGTTCATTCATGTGTAAAAGAGACACGAGCCATTGAACTGATCTATGCAAAAAAATTTCAATCAATTTTATGGTACCAGCAATTCTACCAGTATTGACAGCAATACCGTCCCATAGCAGAGCATTGAGAGTGTCGATGCTCGGTGAATCAATTGAGAACATTATAATTTCATTAGCTATACACCGAGCATTTCCTGCGTCAGGGCAGAGATGGTCTACATAGATACCTCCAGGGTCTTTGATCAGCACATAATGTTGTTCTCTCTCTTTTCCATGCTTGGTTAACGTATCATCCTTTCTTTCATCAAACCCTATACATTCAGTATTCACATTTTCACATCTAGATCTAACTATTTTTCTTGCCTACACGAATTCTCTCTCTCTCTATTTTCTTCCTATCAAGCATGTTAGATTGATCGATTATTCCCATATCTTTCAATGCAGCATTAACAATAGCTGCTGTAGCTCTCGAACTCACACGGTAACGGTCTGCCACCAATGGTAATTCATTGTATGAATACCCATTTTGATCATTTTCAATCAATTCCACATCGGGCACGAATTCTAGCTCATTGTCACTGTCTTCTATATCTTCGCTAAAGTCATCTACTGAAGAAGATGGTACAACTTCCATAGCCTCTGCCATTTCCACTTGTGACCTTTGTTGCCTCTCTTGTTCTTCTCTTGCTCTTGAGAGGGATCGTCTCTGGACAGCGGCAGCTTCACGATCAAATGGCCCTAATTGATTTATTCTTTGCTTTTGGCCTACAAATGACCCACTCTACCATTGGGATTTTTACCTCACATCGACAAAACGGCCTTTCTATTCCTTTATCATAGCATTTGCAAGTACAAATGTCAAACATTTCATCATATGAAGCAAGTTTTTTAGCAAAATTCTCATTCCTTTGACGTAGAGGAACCTTGTTCAAGGAAAGAGCTGATCTGATTAATCTTTCCACTGCAGAAGAAATAGATCTTTCTTGAATGACAGGGAAAGAGAACATGGCCCAAATATCTTGAAGATCTTTGGTAACTATATTGTAGCAATCGTTCGCAGTTGCTGATCCCCTTGACTTGATTTTTTTCTCTCTTTTGAATGAAGAAAGTGTCTGACAACGTCTGCCTTTGTAGGAATCATTGATCGGCGGAATTCAGTGGCAAAACCAAAAGCTGCATTCGAAGCATTTTTTCAACCTTTTTAAAAAATTAAAAATCCAGCTTTTATAGAATCATGCATGGATCATAAGTAAATCTAAAGAGCATAAATTCTTATAATTCCTATAAAAATATATGATAATTAGAACATGAAATTTATTGGTATTGAATTTGAAATTCAACACACAGCTCAGTAAATTGATTACACATAAACGATGTTTATGTGCAATCAATTTTCTGATATAGCAAATAAGCACACCGGACAAAAAATTAGTCACCCCTAATAGCACCGATAGTAGGAAGTTCAAGGTCACACAGAGGGCGCTGATGTAGCATTGGTAAGTGACAAGTAGCGGTGACGTAGCACACAGGATCAGATCTGTTTCGTGAGGTGGTGAAGAACAAAGTGTGTGTTGGATATAGTCTGCAAAATGGGTCGTGAGGCAGACGTTACTCAGTGGCAAAAAGGAGCCATCGTGTTTGGCAGAGCCCACGGACACAAAATGTCTGAAGTAGCCCAATTTGTTGGTGTGTCAACGGGTACTGTCCAGCGAGTTTACAAAGAGTGGTATAGTTCGCAATCAACTGACAATCGACGGCGTAACTGTGGCCGGAAAACAATTCTCGACAATAGGGGCCGCCGCCATGTTTCTCGTCTAGTAACTGCAAATCGTTTTCAAACCAGAGAACAATTGCTCCAAGAAACCAATGAGGTTCTCCAGCGACCAATTTCCGAACGGACATTGCGACGAGAACTGCATGCGATGGACATCTGGAGCAGGGTACCACAGAAGAGGCCGCTGTTAACAGCAAGTCACAAATTGGCACGTTATAAATGGGTTCAGAGGCACAAAAATTGGACTGCGGCAGATTGGAAACGTGTAATTTGGTCCGATGAGTCCCGTTTTTGTTTGTTCTCCAATGATGGGAGGCGACGAGTACATCGCAGGTCCAATGAAGCCTTTAATCCTGAATGCGTCGAAGGTGTTGTTCAGGCTGGAAACAGAAAGTGAAGCGCAGGAATAGACACCCACGGACTCTGGCGGAACTTCGGGACCGGCTGATGAACGAGTGGCAGCAAATCGATGTTCAGTACATGCACAACCTCGTAGAGTCTCTGCCTCGCCGGATTCGTGCGGTTATCAAGGCCAGAGGCGCCGTCACACGTTATTAGGTACATTCTGAGAGGGGTGACTAATTTTTTGTCCGGTGTGCTTATTTTGAGAAAATACGCGTGGTGAAAACTTTGAGAAATCCAAATTTTTGAGGTAATTGCCTGAAAATTGCACACGAGATATATTATGCAATTTTAGGGGGGGTTCATCTCTATGAGAAGATGCTCTAAATGGTCTCCATTTTCATTTATGAGACTTATTTTCATTTTTGGGGCGGAGCCAAAAATAGGAGGGAGTATGCTAGTGGTACTGGGGGAGCATAAACTTTCTTTTGGAGTATGTTGGTCAGGACCCCAATTCATAAGCCCCACATAGTGCCCGATCTGCCCCCAGAAATTCGACCCGGCCTATTGGGTACACCACTTTGAACCTGAAACAAGATGCCAATCCATAGAGTGGCATCACGCAGCCTCTCCACGCAAGAAAAAGTTCAAAATGGCTCCCTTTGCAGGAAAGGTTATGGCCACCATCTTCTGGGACATGAAAGGGGTGATTCTGGTGGACATTATGAAGAAAGAACAAACAAACAATCAACTCAGAGGCATATATTGCTACCCTACAGAAACTCCAGAGACGTATAAAACGAGTTCGACCAGAGAGAAAACTGGAAGACGTCCTTCTTTTGCACGATAACGTAAGACCACACAACAGTTTGCAAACAAGAGAGGCCATCACGAAAATGCGCTTGACTGCGTTACCCCCCACCTTCCATATAGCCCGGATCTGGCACCTTCAGACTTCATTTGTTTGGGCCAATGAAGGATTCTATGGAAGAAAATTTCAGAGTGACGATGAGGTTGTTGAGGAGGTTGTTGAGGAGGTTAAGAGGTGGGTCCAGTGGAACCCAGCGGACTTTACCAGCGAGGAATAAAGGCCCTTGTTTCGAGGTGGAGGAAAGCCGTAGAAAAGGATAGAAACTATGTGGAAAAATAAAAACTTGTAAAAAAGGTATATAACTATTTGTGTACAAAATTTCTGGGACTTACAAGGGAACTTGGAAAGAAAAAAAAAAAGGTGGGTCAAAATATATTGAATGTCCCTCGTAGTAGTAATAATAAATAAGTTACGATACTATTTGAAAGCTTTTAAATTTTAATTCACAACTGCACTTCGGTGGTGTAGTGATTAGCGTCGCTGACTACGAATCTGTCGGCCCCGGTGCCGGCAGACGGCGCGCAGCAAAACCCAGCAGTTCATCCTTCCACACAATAAAGAAATTGGTTGGTAGATAAATGGGTACCCTGGGTAGCCTTGTGGTTAAGACTCTGCGCTGCTGGTGGGGCGTGGTTCGGATTCCACGTTAAACTGTAGGTCAGAGGTGGAGTGACAAGCTTGACCTTCGTCAGAATGAACAATTCGGGCGGGAGCAAAAACCAACCAAAACAAAGGTTAACAACTGTTAAATATAAGCCCTCAAAAAAGATCGCCCTCTGAACATTTTATTTCTAGAAATTATTTTTCACTGGACATGGTTTAAATCATTGAAGCTAAATTTAAATTTATACGAGTAAATTAGTTTTCTACTGTCAAGTAATTTAGGATCAAATTTAGAATTCGGACCACAGCCTCCTTTAGTTAGCTTTATAAGGCTAACTAACGAAAATATCATGACCTAACCTAACCAATCGTCAAGGGCGTACAGTTAACCTAACGATTGGTTAGGTTAGGTCGTGATATTTTCCTTAGTTAGCCTTATAAAGCTAACTAAAGAAGGCTGGGGTCCGAATTCTACATTTGATCCATAATTTATTTATAGTAGGTTATTTAAAATTAAAAGCAAACATGGCTTTGGTACTTTTAGAACCTTAATTTTGCATTTTAAGTTAAACCCCTGAACACTTTATAAAAAAAAAAAAAAAGTTATTTTTCTTTCATAGTGTCCTATCGACACGAGGAAAACGTTAGCAAATAACTTATTTATTATCGGAGGAACTGCGAATATGAGAGGACTGAAAAGCCGGCTTTTATCGGAAATCAGATACCTGGCAACGCAACCCTTGTTCAGCGATAAGTCCAAGATCGATTCGTTTAAAGTCTATCAAGCTCCGACCAAGGATAACTGTGTAGCTTGGTTGGGAGGTATGTATTATTGACGGTTCTAGTTTTTATAAGGGTTCAGAAATGCCTGTATTTACACATGTTTGGTACATTATACAGGAAAGTGCTTATATTTATGCAATTCTGTGGTCAACTTGCATCATATTACGAGTAATAATATTCTTAAATATTAAAATACAGCTCATATATTATTAAAGTCCAACTAATAAATTTAAGTAATTTCTCATTATTCATTTAATTAATCACAGGTGCTATCATTGGGTGTGCAGAAGCGGCACTTTTGAGATCCGTGAGCAGAGAAACTTACTTAGAATCCGGTGTTGTTCCAGATTGGAGCAATCTCTCTTTCAACATCAAAGAAGATGACGCAACAAGAATGCTTGGATAAATAAATAAATGTCACTAATCAAAGAAATTATTATAAGTTAGTTTAATTTAAAAAATATATTTCAAGCCAAAGAAAAATGATTACACTAACTTGATCTCAATACTTGGTTTACAAGTTTTTATCTTCAGTTCATTTAAATAATTATTAAAATTAGAGACCTTTTGGTCTAAGACGGTGGTGCACAAACTTTTTTTGAGGTGAGGGCCAAGCGAAGAAAATAACTAAATGTATTAGCCTATTTACTTTCCATCGAAGTCATAAATTGGGTCACTTTTATATTCTAACTTTTTCATTGAATTGAAAAGACCCGTGGGGGACACATTTGGCCCGCGGGCCAGGGTTTGTGCATCACTGGTCTAAGATGACCTGCTATCACTGTCACCACTCCACTCCACTTCTTTTGAGAATAGAAACGGTAAACTACTGAAACTATATCCTTTTTCTACTTTAATGAGGTTTAAAATGGGGGGGGGGGGGGGGGGTGCAACCTTGGGCATGATTTTGACGAGTTCGTGAGAGCTCTAATCCCCTCCCACCAATATATATTCTCGTAATCGGTTGCGCTGTCAATTCTGGCAGACATCGTGTTATGCAACTTGTTAGATCTTAATTTCAGAAATATTTTAATGTTTTGAGCTTATAAAGTTTAATATTTTTTTTCCATGAGATTGTACTGTACACGGGCTACGTCGTGGCCAATGTCGTAACACCGCTTCCCGTTGACCAGCGAAGTTAAACGAAATGGGTCGTATTTCGGTGGGGGACCGTCTTCTACCGATAGATTATGTAGTTACGCGAAACTGATGTTTCAAATGTTGCGAAAGAGGTTCAATTACCCCATCATTACATCTGTACTGTGCACCACACCTCTCTATTGACTGTACGTAGTTGACGCAAAGTAATTAAATGAAGTTCAAGTTTTTCATGCTATTACGAAGGTAATTCTACTGGTCTATATTGCATATTGGCTAGGCTTAATACAAGTTTCGTTGCAGACTGTTACTTTAAAATAATAAGAGTAGTCGTAATAAATTATGATACGATTTGCAAGTTTGTAAATTTTAATTCACAACTGGTAACTATGACTTCAATAAAGATCACGCTCTTGATTTTATTTCTATAGATTTTTTTTTTTAATAGACATGGTTTACATTATTGAAGCTAAACTTTTATGAGAGTAAGTTTTCTACCGTCAAGTAAAATGGTGAAGTACGAAAATAAAAACCCACTCTAATAGACAGTTTATTTCCACGACAGTTTCGACGCCCACTAGCATCCTCCTCGGGTGGATACAGAAACACGAATGAACCAAAACAAGAGGGAAAAACAGTCCAGGGACCGACCGTTAAGAAATTCGCACCTAGGTTAGATCCCATTCTCCCGACACCGGAAGGGCATTTTCATTAAGTACATTCGCGCAAATTTAAAACTATCTTCCTGTTCTAAACATACAGATTCTCTTATTTTTTTACATAATTATTACATTTATTATTAAATTTTACATTTAATATTGCATAATTATTTATTACAGAAATTATAAATTTATTATTACATTGTTGTTTATTATACAGAACTTAGAAACCGAAAAACGAATGAAAAAAGCCGATTAGGAAACAATCCAGAGACCATCGAGAAATTCGCACCTAGGTTAGATACCGTTCTCCCGACACCGGAAGGGCATTTTATTACATGGTCCGCTTATAAGTACAGTCCCACAAATTAAAACTATCTTCTTGTTCTATACATACAGATTCTGATATTTTGACATAATTACTGCATTTATTATTGCATTTACATTTTTTTAACATTTATTATTATTACCTTTACCCTAATTATTAAATTTATAATATTACCTTTATTATTACATCTGTTGCATTTATATTTATTTCCACATTTATTACTTCCATTATTACATTTACTAAAAGCGATTAAGGAAACAATCCAATCCAGACATTTAAGAAATTCACTCAGGATTTGTAGCCCACATTTGCTGGACCCGGAAAATTCAAAGATTTGGAACATTTTTAAGGATTTAAAATATCCCGAGTGGTTTATCAGAAAGGCGTATTTTAAAGCCAGAAAATCTTTTTATGCCCCTCGGGAACCTTCAGTTAACCAAAAACAATATGCGAGTTTGCCTTACATTGCCGGCTTAGAAAGAGTAAATCCGTTGACGAAAGATTTTAAGTTTGCTTTGGCGTTCAAATATTCGTCTACCGTGAAAAGTAAATTGGTTAGGAATAACGTTGCAAAAGAGGAACAAGCCTGTGTCTACAGCATTCCCCTGTAAAAGTTGTGATTTAG
Organism: Bathynomus jamesi; assembly: GCA_023014485.1. Lineage (NCBI taxonomy): Eukaryota > Metazoa > Arthropoda > Malacostraca > Isopoda > Cirolanidae > Bathynomus > Bathynomus jamesi. The sequence continues at coordinate 396,502 of JAJOZX010002746.1, forward strand.
TATACGTGGGAGAAACAAAGAAATATTGAAACCCATATTAAAGAACAAAAATATGCCTTCAGAAATTGTAATACTAATAATGGCATTTTTTATCACGCCAGCCAAAATAATCATGCTATAGATTGGGAATCAAGTAAGGTACTTTATAAATGTAATAATTATGTCAAAAGAAAAATAATAGAATCTGTGTGTTTAGAACAGGAAGATAGTTTTAAATTTGCGCGAATGTACTTCATGAAAATGCCCTTCCGGTGTCGGGAGAATGGGATCTAACCTAGGTGCGAATTTCTTAACGGTCGGTCCCTTGACTGTTTTTCCCTCTTGTTTTGGTTCATTTGTGGTTCTGTATCCACCCGAGGAGGATGCCAGTGGGCGTCGAAACTGTCGTGGAAATAAACTCTGTCTATTAGAGTGGGTTTTTATTTTCATATTTTGACCTTCACGTAGAAAAAAAAGTTTTTTGCATTTAAAATGGTGAAGTATTGTTAGCAATATGTTAGAGATTTTAGATTTTTTAAATTCATCGCAATAGTCTGCTATCCATGTCAGCAGTGATGCTCATGAAACTAATTGTCATTAACATTGTATTTAGTTAAAAATTAAATTCAATGGGTAAAATTTCGAAAACAATAGTGCAGCCGTGTTTTCATTTTTGTTGTTTTCTCTCAACCTTTTGGGGACGGGTATCAAATAAGAACTGAAATCGATGACATTTAAGAAACAGTGCCAGGTGTCACATTGAGGCTTTTGTAATTAATAACACTAACTATATATATAATTTTTTTAATCCTGCGGCCTGGAAAGATTAACACCCCTGATCAAGTTTTTGACCAATGCATAGAATGTATATCGTATACCTTCACAAAAAGAAAAAAAAATGAAATTGGGGTGGATAAAAATTAACATTTCAACCATTTTTACAATACAGTACTGACCTGTAATCAGGACTGCATAAATTTGTGTAGTATATGTTTCATGAACTCCAGTTGACGTAAGTTCATTTTTGAGAGTAGTTCATGGAATAAAAGGTGAAAGACTGCCGTGGAAATATGGTCCGTGTTATTTAGCGACAATGGTATGACAGTCTTTAAAAGCAGAATAGCGGACCACTTTAATCCGAGATATCTATTGATTTTAGAGGAAGTTTTCTGAAAACGAGTGTGGTGTACAATCAAAATGAATCCCACCGTTTTGGTTCTGCATACGTATAAAATAGCTTGAATATTTCCAATTTTAAAATTATTGTACTTTTAAATATATTTATTAACCTTTTCTTGTAGAATTATTGAACTCTTCCATCGTTCTAGACTACGTACTTTGGGGGGGGTGGGTCGAAATTTTGTATTATTGTACACACTGCTCGAAGTTTCCTTTGGGCCCCTAAACAACATACTGTAATTACACCGCTATGCCCCCCCGCTTTTTTTAAATTGAAATGAAATTGAAACCAATTCTTTGAATAAAAAACCTGATAAATGACAAAGATTAAAGTAAATAATGATATAAGTAAGTTTATATTTATGTATAAGGGTGATCCAGAGAAATGGGACCCAAAAGAAACCCCTGTAACTCTTAAAGTATAAGTCCTTTTATAAAATCATACGCATCATTCGAAAGAGGATAGTTACAAGTTTGTACAGGATTGTATAGGTTTTGACAATACAAGACAAGATAAGATACAAAACAAAATAAAAGTGTTAGTTAAAACTAACCCTTCAAGATGACTGCATGGACTGTGGAACAGCTGCGTTTCATAACTGAGCAATATTATGAGCATGGAAGAAGTGTAGTTTCAGCTCTTAGGTGATTTTGACATCTGAAAATTTGTCTTGAAAGATCTTTGAGCTGAAACTACACTTCTTCCATGCTCATAATATTGCTCAGTTATGAAACGCAGCTGTTCCACAGTCCATGCAGTCATCTTGAAGGGTTAGTTTTAACTAACACTTTTATTTTGTTTTGTATCTTATCTTGTCTTGTATTGTCAAAACCTATACAAACTTGTAATTATCCTCTTTCGAATGATGCGTATGATTTTATAAAAGGACTTATACTTTAAGAGTTACAGGGGTTTCTTTTGGGTCCCATTTCTCTGGATCACCCTTTATATCCACCCTCGATTAGGTAATCCGGCTTGCCGGGCCGAGGGGGCTCGCTCTTGGGCCTCTGTCAATTGTAGTATCCCCCCACCCCTCTGTTTGTATTTTGCAGTCTTGGGGTCATCGGGTGCACCCGCTGGGGGGGGCATTGCTCCGTGGCTGAGCCGTGCTCGGGACGGTACGGGCGCCCGGACCACTGCTGCGTCTGGATTGGGTCTTTGCTAGGCGCTTAACGGACAAATCTCCGTAGAGCCAATCTGCTGTTTTTAAAACTACAGTCAGGTTGGGGGGCGGGCCACCCGGGACGTTGGGCCTGCGGCTTGAAGGATGCAGCGGCGGATGGTGCATTGCCTTGGATCCGAGGCTGTCTTTTTTGTAATGCTATTGTTTATGGGTTCAATTTCAAAACCTCAATCCCCTCCTGTTGACGACTCTGGCCCGCCCTTGGATTTGGATGAGACTTCTACTTCTGGTCGTTCAGCGGCCTCTGCCTCGGCTGGATTGACCTTAAAGCCGTATGACCCCCTCTCGTTCTCTGCGGCGTCTGGCTCTCGTGGCCGGACTCGTGGTGGCGGGGTCTTCGCGGCCCTCGTTCTCTCGCCTACTCTCGGTTACCGTCACACATGGACCTGTCTCTGCTGTCAATTTCTGTCCAGTGGACAGGCTCCCTTCCGGGCAACTCGGAACGGGTGTTTCAGTGTCTTAAGACGGTGGGGGTTCCCTGTCGTTATGATATCCGCCCTCTGAAGGATGGGTCTCTTCTTTTGAAGTCCCGTTCTTCGGGGGTGACTGAGTCCCTTCTACAGTTGTAGGATGTTTTGGGTTGCAGAGTTTCTGTGACCCCATCCGCAATTGAATAGCTGTCAGGGCACCATTTTCGCTTCCCGTCTGCTGTCAATCCCGGTTGGCGAGTTGCAGGAGGATCTTGCCCCCGAGGGGGTAACGAAGGTCTTCCGCTTTTCGTCGCGCCGGGATGGTGCTCTTACCCTGTCCGCTCCTGACCTTTAACTCCATTGTGCCTCCGGCCCAGGTGTTCTGGGGCGTGGGTGATCGCCGGTCGTGAGAGTTTTCGGTGCGACCGTATGTGCCTGACCCCGTTCGCTGCTTTGGCTGCAACCGGTTCGGCCATGTTATCTCTGCGTGCCGCCGTGAGGGTAAGCTGTGTCCGCTGCGGTGGGCCTGCGCACCCTACCCCATGCACGAAGCCCCCGCGGTGCTCGAACTGCTCGGGGGCCCACCCTTCCTTCCTCTCGGGACTGCCCCGTTTTCAAGTTTGAATTCGAGGTGCGGTCCTTCAGGACTACCGAATTCCTTAGTGCGCTGGAGGCGCGCGATAGGGTCCGTGACCGGGAGCCGCGGCAGGGGTTGTCCTATGCTGCGGCCCTTGGCTCCGGCGGGTCCTCGGGCCCCTCCCGTGCTACCCCGGCGCCTACCGGAGTGGTGCCCCCACCTGAAAGTTCCGGGGGTTGGTGATCCTGGCGCCGCGGGACCTTCTTGTCCCTCTGCCTCACTTTCAGACATCCCATCCGATTCCCTGCCTACAAGTGCCTCTTCTCCCTCTCCGGCCTTGGGGTATGGATCCTTGCCTACTCGTCTCTCGGGTGGGGAAGGTGATACCCATCGGGCCTCTTGGCGTGCTTTTGTGTCCGGCATTTCCTCGTCTACCCCTTCTGCTGCTGCGTGGCGGAAGGTACGTAGTATCGAGGGGAAGCCGGTCCCTGCTAGTCGCCCTGTCCTTCGGGACGGGGACGGCTTCCTTTCGGATCCTACTGCTGTGGCCGATCGGCTGGCCGGGGCTTTTGCTGCGGTTTCCCGTTCGCCTTCAGCTGCGGATCGTCCTTTGTCGGATGTTACGTTCCCGCCGCCTGGGAACGAGCCCTATAACCATCTTCTTACGATGCGGGAACTTCGGGCTGCCTTGGCAACCCGTCGTTCTTCCGCCCCTGGCCCTGATGACATTCCGTATGACTTTATTTGGAACCTGCACCCGATGACCCTACACTTCTTGCTGATCTTTTCAACCGGGTGTGGGTTGAGGGGTCGTTCCCTTCCCGTTGGAGGGAGGCGATTGTGGTCCCATACCTAAGCTGGGGAAGGATCCGGCGGAGGTGGCGGGCTATCAGCCTATTGCTTTGACGAGCTGCTTATGCAAGCTCCTTGAAAAGATGGTGGCCGTCCGACTTTCCTTTACACTGGAGTCGCTTGGGTCATACCCCCCGACCCAGTATGGCTTTCGTCGATTTCGGGGTACTCTGGACCCCCTTCTCCTCCTTGGTCATGATGTACGGGAGGCCTTTTCCCGCCGGAATCTTGTTTTGGCCGTCTTTTTCAATGTCCAAAAGGCCTATGACATGGACCGTTTGAAGTCTCTTGGTTTTGTGGGCTTTTTGCCCACATTTATTCGTAACTTCCTCTGCCGTCGCACTTTCCGCGTCCGTAATGGGGTGGCCCTATCTGACCTCTATGTTCAGGAGGAGGGTGCCCCAGGGGTGTGTCTTGAGCGTCTCCTGCTTCAATCTGGTCATGTCTGCGCTACCGGGGGCCCTTCCGCCCTCGGTGCGTTGTTCCATCTACGCCGACGATCTGGCTGTCTATGCCGCGGGGACGAGTCCCCCCCCCCCTCGTGGAGAAGCAAGTCCAACTCGCGGTCAATCGGGTTGAACGTTGGGCGTCGTCGGTGGGCCTTACGCTGTCTTCCCCTAAGACTTCGTGTGTGGCCTTCCTTCCGTCGAGGAGACGGGGATCCGGCGCCGTCCCGGCCTTTAATCTTACACTCGGGGGGTCAACCTCTGGCCCTCGTTCAATCAGTACGTTTCCTGGGCATGGTTTTCGACAGCCGTTTGAGCTGGGTTCCCCACCTTCGCCGCCGGCTGCGCGAGTCTACAAGACGTACCCTGGATTTGCTGGGACATCTATCGCATACTACATGGGGCGCGGATAGCGGACACTCCTCCGTTTGTACGTGTCCCTGGTACAGTCAAAATTGGACTATGGGAGTGTGGTGTATGGCTCCGCCTCCCGTACGGCCCTTCGGATACTGGATCCGGTCCTCTCCAGAGGACTGCGCATGTCATCTGGCGCCTTCCGCTCCTCTCCGGTTGATAGTCTGCCGGTTGGGTGCGACATCCCTCCTTTGGAGGATCGGAGGTCGTTTCTCATTGCCAAGCACTATCCGGATTCCCCGTCTTCCCAACTCTCCTCTGTTCCAGGTGGTTGAGAAGGCGTTCTGCCGGGATCGGGGTTGATATTTCACCGACACGGTGACCTCCCTCCTCGATGGTATGGGCACTCCTCCTCCATCCGTCATACCGGTCTCTTTCGAGGGTGTTGCACCTTGGGAGAGCACCCCTGTTGCGTGCTGTAGGGCGTTGCGCCCCGTTCGCAGGGCCGATTCTCACTCTGCCTTGCTTCGGTCTCTGTTCCTTCAGCATGCAGCGTGTCACTCTGCATGTGTTGCGGTCTTCACAGATGGCTCGAGGTCGTCGGGGGGCGTTGGGGCTGTTCCCCGGTCCTCTGCCCTTGCTCCCCGATGTACCCGCCTCTCTGATGATCCTTCCGTTTTCACGGCGGAGCTCTATGCCATCCTGTGCGCTCTGGAGGTGGTGCAGGAGCATCCGGATGGGTCGTTTGTCATCTATTCGGATTCCCGCAGTGCCCTGGATGGCCTGGAGTGTTTCGACCCTGTCCACCCACTGGTCCGACGTATCCAGCTACTGTGCCATATATGACTCCAGATTCCTGGGATCTTGGGAGCATTGCTCCAGTAAATTTAACCATGAGAAAAAGTAAATTTGGGTTTGGGTTTTGTTCATCCGCTAAATGTTATGCAATTTTTTTGCGTATACGTTCTTGTACAAACCAATTTTTTTAAATTACAAATTTAGTTATTTTAAGTTTAGTTGGTAATTCCATATTTAACAATTATTTTTATTTTTTGTTAAGCTTCAATGTTTTGATAATTAAAATTTTATTAAAACGTATATTTTTTTAATATAAAATTATCAGGATTGGACTATGTTCCATTGATCTCGGCCAGGTTTGATAAATTGGCCAGATAATTACTTGTGCGGTTTTAAGTAATCCACCATGACTCTAGAATTGAAAAGTTTAGTTAAGTTTAAACTTACTTTTACTTACTTTAACTTACCTACTTTTACTAAGTTTAAAGCACTTACTTTTACTTACTTTCATTGTACTATATTTACTTACTTTTACTCACTTTTACCATATTATATTTACTAACTTTTACTTATTTTGTATTTTTTCAGGTAGTCAATAATCAATAATGGATCCTAATATTGATGAAGTTGGAGAGAAAAGTGAGGGTGTTAAAAGGGGTTACTTTTGTGGTCAATGCAAGAACAAATATTCAAAGAAGCAAAACTGGGAGGAACATTTTAATTCCAAAAAAAATATTTGTTACAATACAAGAGGTCCCAGAGTTTGGGCCCACAGCTTAGATATTGCAGTAAAGAAATACCAGGATGAAGTGCAGCAAAGAGATACGGCAAAGCAGTCATTTAGTTTGTTCACAAAATGTGCTAGTGCTAGACCTCAGAAAAATGAACCAACTTCATCAACTGCTAATCTAGAAAATGAAACTTTTTCACTAGATGTTTCACAGACTGAAGAAAGTGCTTCTCCTCCACCTAAGAAACAAAAGGTAAGTGAGGAATCTGCGCATCAGACTAACAAAACTGCTTTAGAGGAATTTGAAAATTCCCAAATCCAGAAGACATTGAATGCAATTTTGCGCCTAACAAAAGAAACTCACCAAGCTGTTGTGGTTAATAAAGAGAAGAGTCAAAATATGCCTTCAAGTTCAAGTGTTGCATCCAAATCTAATAAAGCAAAAAGCAACAAATTTGACATTTCCATAGCCCATTTAAGCAAGTGTAAATCAATACAAGAAATCCTGAACAATGATTTGATCAAATCTACATTCAAATTGGTGGAAAAGAAGGATCTAGGGCATGCTGATGATTCATTTTCAGTACCAAGTGATATAATGGAAAAGTGATATAATGGAAAACATTGCAAATAGTGACACTAATATCCCTGATGTAGATATAGCTGTTGAGGATGAAGATCTACAGATCTACAGAAGCTAAGGCTAACAAAGACCCTAAGATCCACTCTAAGGTTAGCCCGAGAGAAAGGAAAGAGTAGCGGGTTAAGAGAAGAGAAGAAGGGGTTAAGTAAGAGCAACACCTATCACTCATGGGTTAACATTCATTCAGAAAAAGAGGAAAAGTGTCTCACCATCATCATCCGCCGGCCACTGCCGACAAGTCAGAAAAATAGTCGGAGAGAATAGGAGAGGGGTGAAAGATGAAAAGAAGTAAAATAAGAACGCTTACAAACCATGCAAATACAGTCTTAACTCACTGTCATACCATGCAAACTACAAACATGCAAGAAAAGAGTTAGACATGCAAAGTAAGGGAAAAAAAAAAAAAAAAAAAAAGTAGGTAAAGTTAAACAAAAAGTGGGTTAGTTTACGCTATGAGCTACATCTACATTCGTGTTAGTCTAATTTTTTTTTTTTTTTTTTTTTTTAATAATTTTATTGCTGGCATCACACGCTGGCATGTCACAAGCTGGCATTCATCGTCAACAGACTCATCCTCGAGCACCACCACCAGAGCTTCTGTTGCTAACTTTGTTGTTTTTTAAATTAAACAACGCTAATACCTTTAAAATATCTGTCAAGACGGTTCTTAAACATATTAACGCTGGTAGAATGAACGACTGACGCGGGAAGATTATTCCATTTATCAATTACTTTAAACGTAAAGAAGTTTTTAGCGATATTAGTAATAAAACGCCTGCCACGCAACTTAAATCCGTTATTGCGAGTATTACTATTATCAAAAGTGAACAATTTGTCAAAATTTACGTTATCGATGTTATTAACGATTTTGAAAACTTCAATAAGCTCCCCCCATTAATCTCCTAGTTTCGAGTGAATACAAGTCTAACACTTTAATCCTATCTTCATAAGGCTTGTTGCGCAGTGACGGAACAAGTTTCGTGGCACGACGCTGAACCCTTTCTAACCTATCAATATCCTCACGCAAGTATGGGCACCAAAACTGAACGGCATATTCCAAATGAGGCCTGACTAGGGACTTGTAAAGGGGCAATATAATATCCTTCGATTTAAATTCGAAATTACGCGCTATGAAGCCTAACATCCTATTCGCTTTTGCGCAAGACTCCAGGCACTGGTTCCTAACCTTTAAATCCTTAGATACGCGTACGCGTGCGAGACAATTTGTGAGCTATTAGATAATCAACTTAAAGAACAAACTGTAAAGTGGTTCTTAGAACAAACTTCAGTAACAATAACAGCTGACATTGGAACAATTTTGGGATTAAGCATGCTAGTTGTATTAGTTATGAGTGAAGAAGATAAGACTGTAAAACTTGCTGGGATAAATTTAGTACGCAGCAAATCAGGAGTTTATTTGGCCAATGAAATTTTTGATGTGTTGAAGTCTCCTAATCACTTGAAACTATCTGAAGAAGCAATTAAATCCAAGGTATCTGGAATGGTTGGAGATGGGGCTTTTTGTAAGGACAACGAGCCATTTAAAAACGAAATGAAAAAGTTGTTTGGAGAAAATTTCAAATTTTGATGGGACTTAATGCATCTTGTGAACAGAGCCCACGTTGATGCATTGAAGAAAATTTGTAAACTAAGTGAGCTTTTAGACTTTATTCAGAATCACTCTTCAAATCTGAGATCAGGCCTTGACTATACCAATATGGTTCTTGACAATATCATTGGTTTTAAGAGACCAAAACTCAAATCTGATACTCGCATGGTTAATTACGAATTTGATCAATTTGACATATTTGTGGAAAATTGTGTGTTTTTTGATCATCCACAAGAGAAAGAAATTAGTGCCAAGTTCTATGTATTGATTTCCTATGTAACAAAGATTGTTGCAAGTAGCTCAAAAAACCACAGTTAGTGCAGAATTTGTAGAAAATATATTTTATAAAGAAGGAGGGAAAACTGTTATGTTAAGAGTGATGGAAACAATTTCCAAATTAGCTAATGGAGGAAATGCAAATGATGTAGTTTCTGAATTTAAGCACGATACCACAGTGCAGCAAAAGGAACTAACAGCTGAGGATTACATCCTAAATGAAGTTTACAAATACATCAAGAAACGTTCTGATTACTACCAGGTTGCTGAAGTTGCTAGACCATCCAGAACCAGATCTGAAAGTAGTTTTACAAAAGACTCGGTGATAAATTGGCTGACAGAATATATAGAACAGCTGTGGAAAGGAATCACAGGAGAGAGATTAAAGCATTTTGATAAAGATGGATCAACTGCCTGGAGTGAAGCACCAGCTGAAGGGACATTCTCCATTCTTGGTTACATTGTTGAACACAAAGGATCCATTAAGCCATCTCATTTGACTAAGCTGTGCAGAATTGTGAAGGAGGGTCCAGCTCCAGGCACTAGATCTGCTGTAATGATCACACAGAAAGCCATTGATCAGTGGCCAAGCATACATGGCAGTAAATTCACAACAAATGCCTACATGCAAGGTCTAACATTGTCCACTGTTGCTGCTGCAATGAATAAATAAACTTAAGGTGAGTTATAAACTGTACATTATTGTATTATTATGTTTAGCTAAAACAATTTGTAATTGGTATGTCGTCAATTCAAGAGTTTACTATCATTAACCTATCTAGTGGTGTAAGGGGAAAAAAAGTAAATTCAGAGCTGTGCTCCAGTAAATTTTTTCAAATCTGGAGTCATGGTGCCATATCCTTGTCACTTTTGGTGGCAAGGAGGTGGTATTTTGCTGGGTCCCTGCACATGTTAACGTGGCTGGAAATGAGGCTGCCGATCGAGCTGCCCGTTCCGCGTGCCGACTACAGGTTTCACCCGTGTCCCTCCCCTTTTCCAATTATATTCCTGGCTTCCGTAGGTTTTTGCGCTCCCGGTGGCAGAGTCGCTGGGATGGCGTTACAAATAACAAACTCCGCAAGATTAAACCCAAATTGGGATGTTGGGCCTCTTCCTTCCATTGGTCGCGCCATAAGGTGGTGGTTCTGGCCCGCCTCCATATTGACCACACCCACCTGACCCATGGCTATTTGATGGCCGGGGATCGGGTGCCCCGATGTCCCAATTGTAACGTTTCACTTAGAGTTGCCCACCTCCTGGTGAAGTGTCCGCTTTACTTTGCGCTGAGCGCAGAGTATTTTCCTTTTTTGGTGAGCGTCGGCCCTTGTGATAGGCTTGGCGCTATTCTATCTGAAGGTCCCTACTTTTCGGTAACCGGGTTGTTGTTCTTCCTCTTTCGCTCCCGACTTCTTTACCGGCTGTGACTCCGCTATGATTTTTCTGTATCTGGTTTTTTTTTTCTCCCCCCCCTCCTCCTCCTCCTCCTCCCCATCTGTTGGTCATTTCCGTTAGCTGTTCCATAGTTTTCGTCTTGTGTTCGCTCTTTCTTTTGGTGGCCATGAGTGGTCATACTTTAAAAAAAAAAAATTTAAATCGTAAATTACTGACACCACTGGCCTTTCCATTGGAACACAGGTAGCTTTTTTCTTGGCTCCAATACATTCAAAATAAATTTAGATCTGTTTTTCTTCCTCTTTCGCTCCCGACTTCTTTACCGGCTGTGACTCCGCTATGATTTTTCTGTATCTGTTTTTTTTTTCTCCCCCCCCTCCTCCTCATCTATTGTTAATTTCCGTTAGCTGTTCCATAGTTTTCGTCTTGTGTTCGCTCTTTCTTTTGGTGGCCATGAGTGGTCATACTTTAAAAAAAAAAAATTTGAATCGTAAATTACTGACACCACTCGCCTTTCCATTGGAACACAGGTAGCTTTTTTCTTGGCTCCAATACATTCAAAATAAATTTAGATCTGTTTTCGTAACCACTTCTATCTTGTGATGCTTCTGTTACCACATTTACAGCATGTTCTACTCCCTGGCTGTGACAGGGAAAAGGAATAAGCTGAAGTGATTCATTTCGAACTTCAAGATGATCACCATTTGTCAAATTCTGTAAAATAGGTGGAGGGGTAATGGTTTCGTTGTCCCAGTCGATCATGTTAGGAAATCGTCTGCTTCAAAGTTCAGTGTTTTTGGCAGCTCAAAATTTCTCGCATTGGTGCTCCTAGTTCTTGCTCGAATGATGTGCTGAAGAGCCAGCTCTCTGACCTCTCATGTGTCTGTTATCATTGAGAGTAAGATATTCTCTGGGTGGGCAAAATAGGCGTTATTTCTGAGGACAGCTCCATAATCATCCGATGCTTTTTATCTAAGCCTTTAAGCAAGTGCATGATATACCAAAAATGAGATGCTCCCTCATTTGCCTTTGGATGAGACTTTATCCAAAACCAGCTTAGAGCGTAAACATTCAAATTTTTACTGGGTCTTGGATGTTTTTGTCTGGATTCCGTGTAGAGACATACATAAGCGCAGGATCCTGTTTGCTCGTGTTAGCCATCTTGCATGATGGAGGCCACCTGGGGATCTGGTGGCTAACGCTTGTGAGATACGTCCAGATTGTATGCTAATGCACATTTCATACATATATTTTTGGTCACTGCTGAAACTTTTAACAATATCGGCCGAAACTTCTTTAATGTTGCCCTCTACAGGGGTATAATCAACTATATCCAGTTTGGTCAAATCCTCTTGGAGTTTATTTCCAAGAGAACCTTTGAAGGTGTTTGGTCCCGAAGTTTTTCCATCAATTGCTTCAAATACGTGCCTGAAGGGCAGTTCGTTTGCATGTAAAAGGCAAATCAGCCATTGTACCGGCCTGTCCAGATATAATTCAATCAATTTTAGCACTCCGCCAATCCTGCCAGTGTTCACTGGGGTGCCATCGCATAGCAAAGCTTTGAGGGATTCTTTGCTATTAGAATCAACTATAAAAGTTATTTCATCTGCAATACAACAAGCAGTTCCGTTATCTGGAGCTATATGATTCATGTAAACATCACCAGGTTCTTTGACTATTACATAATGTTCTTCGTACTCCATTCCCTTTGTCTTAGTTTGATCTTTTCTACCATCAAATCCGATGCCTTCAATGTGTGTGTTCTCTGATTTCACTTTGATTATGTTCTTTTTACCCACACGTATTCTTTTTCCACTTTTTTCCTATCCAACATATTGGTTTCGTCTAATATTCCCATATCCTTCAAAGCTGCATTTACTATAGCTGCAGTAGCTCTGTAACTTACACGGTATCTATCTGCTGTTATTGTTATCATAAATAATTCTGTTCTGATGGTTTTCTCTCAGCTCAAAATCCGGAACAAAGTCCGGAACAAAGTCAATATCGTCGGTCATCAATTTCCACGCTCTCATCTTCCATAATATGTAAAGGGTCCAGTTTGCTGGTTGAGGCGACATTCATATCTAGGCTTATCTTGGCTCTTCTTTCTAATCCTTTATCTCTATCGCGAGTCCTTTTTCTTGCGGAAGTCGTTACTCTGTCGATTGGTCCTAGTTGGTTTTTTCTTTGTTTCTGCCCCACAAGACTCCCACTCAATCATTGGAACTCTAATATCACATCTGCAATCCGTTCGACTGATTTTTTTTATCATAAGTACAAGTGCAAATATCAAACATTTCATCGAATGTCTCCACCTTCTGCTGAAAACTGTTGTTTCTTTGTTTTGATGGTACTTTATTTAGCTTTGCTGCAGATTCTATCAATCGTTCAACTTTTATAGCTATTCCTTCAAATCCTATATGTGGAAAGGAAAACTTCTCCCAAATGGCTTCCACATCTTTAGTGGCAATTCTGTAACATTCTTTTGCTGTTCTAGAACCTTTCGAAATAAATTCTTCTCGTTTTCTTACCAATAAATAATGCCTAAATACGTCAGCCTTTGAAGGTGGAAATTCTGCAGGGTGACCAAATGTTGAATTGTGCGTTTTGCTTCTTGTCGCCATGATTTCACTCATTTAGGCCTAGTAGCATTAATAACAAGAAACTAATTGTTAAATTCTAGCAGTTGAATCATTCACTCTGAATTTAATATAACTCATTCGGAATTAAATAACTCATTCAATCATAAACAATCTGAAACTAAACAAAAAAATGTGACAATTTATATAATTCATCTAATCTATCTAAATTAATCTATGTAATCTATTCAATCTATCTAAATAATCTAATCTACTTAATAAAGGGTGATCCAGAGAAATGGGACCCAAAAGAAACCCCTGTAACTCTTAAAGTATAAGTCCTTTTATAAAATCATACGCATCATTCGAAAGAGGATAGTTACAAGTGTACAGGATTGTATAGGTTTTGACAATACAAGACAAGACAAGATAAGATACAAAACAAAATAAAAGTGTTAGTTAAAACTAACCTTCAAGATGACTGCATGGACTGTGGAACAGCTGCGTTTCATAACTGAGCAATATTATGAGCATGGAAGAAGTGTAGTTCAGCTCAAAGATCTTTCAAGACAAATTTTCAGATGTCAAAATCACCTTCTAAGAAAGTAATCCGTCGGTGTCAGAAATTTTCCCTAACTGGCAGCATTGGAAAAAGAAAACCAACTGGAAGAGTGCGCACAGCAAGGATAGACGGGATCATTAACAGAACTCATGAAATTGTACAGGATAATCCCAACATAAGCATCAGACGTGCTTCTCAGCTGTTAGGAGTTGGATATGGAACAACACACCGTATATTCAAGCAAAATTTAATGCTTTCCATATAAAATTCAAACAATGCAACAACTAAAACGATGGAGATTTCGCACGAAGACGACAATTCTGTCAATGGATCCAACAGAAGGTAAATGACACCACCAATTTTCTAGCAACTTTGATTATGTCAGACGAAGCCCATTTTCACTTGAATGGAACTGTAAACAAACAAAATTGTCGTTTCTGGGCAACAGAAAATCCATTGAATATTACCGAAGTCCCGTTGCATAGTCAGCGTGTAACTGTTTGGTGTGGTCTTACTGCATCTCAGATCATAGGGCCGTACTTTTTCGAGGATTCCACCGGAAACACGGTCACTGTAAATGGTAATAGCTACGAAAAAATGTTGACCGATTTCCTTATTCCTAAATTAAGAGATCTTTGTCTAGAAAACCACTGGTTCCAACAAGACGGAGCTACCTGCCATACCACGAGGAACTGCATGGCAGTTTTGCGTCAAACGTTTCCAGGCGAGTAATCTCAAGATTTGGAGACGTTGAATGGCCCGCAAGGTCTCCGGATTTTTCTCCCTTAGATTATTATCTCTGGGGATATTTAAAGAGTAGGGTCTACAGAAAAACCCAACGACCTTGCAAGAATTGAAGGCCGCCATCACAAATGAGATACAGGCCATACCACCGCACACTCTTGCAAAAGTGATGCAGAACTTACAAGCGAGAACACTGGAATGCTTGGCAACTAATGGAGCACATTTGAAAGGAGTCATTTAAAAAAAAAAAAATATTTCATAATAAACTTGTAACTCTACTCTTTCGAATGATATATAGTTTTTATGAAAGGAATTAAATATTAAGAATATTTGGCTTTTTTTTATGGGTCCCATTTATCTGGATCACCCAGTATAATGCATGATTGTCATATTTGGGGTTTATATCTGTGGAGAGAGTAAAATGGGTTGGGTGCTATGGAAGGGGTAAGGGGGGGTCGCATATACTCATTTTTTTTTTTTTTTTTTTTTTTTACAAGATGTTGAGATCATCATTTCCAACTACATGCATATTGTGGAATTGGATAAACTCGATTTTTGATATGTTTCGACCCCTACGTACGCAGTACTTTTTAAACTATTATTAGTGACTAACATGTCAAAATTCAAGGGTTTCATTCTGAATATCTAGAAAAGCTACGTAGTGTGTACAAAATATTATTTTAAAACTTTTACTTCACTATTCTTGCATTGGTAAGTACGTAACTAGCGATGGTTTTTGCTAGTTTCGCAGACCCTGGGTTTCATAATTTCACACTACATTATAACGCTTTAAACCAAAGCTAGTCCAACAAACACATTCACCCCTGCAACTTACTCTTATAAAATCAGTCGTTTGATTATGGTCAAGCTTACCTTTGCGAATGCGCTTATTTTGGAGGTTGAACCTTGAACATTATTATTGAGCGCGCTCAAGTAAAACCTGGTACTACTGATGCGGATTTTCGACGTCAGTACGCAATGGAAAGACAATGAAATACCAAACTTTTCACTTTTTTTTTTTTTATGACGAGGCTCCCCTCTCTGCATTACCTTTAATTAAATAACACTAACATTTATTTACACTACAACTACATATCAAATGGATTTCACATGGAAATGGTGATCCATCTGCAATTGCAGAATGACGACGATCTCAGATTTCCAAAATCCATTTAGGCCTAAGTTTCAGCAGTAAAAAACAAAACAAAACAAAAAAAAAAGTAAACAAAAACTTCGGAGAATAACAAAGGAAGGGAAGGTTTCTTAATACCTAACAATGTCAAAAAAATTTGGAATTAAGGATCTGGCAGTGAAACATAAATTATATCAATAATGAATACTGATCGCAACTCAACAAAAATTTTACATAAATTACCTAACAATCTTAAACACTAAAAACCACAATAAATAATGCTCACACATTTGAAAAATATAGAATGTCCTATAACTTATCTATATGTAGAGGGTCGTCCAAAAGTCACGATTGGATCGGCTTTGTTCTTGGTTAGCTTGTAACGTAGGAAACCTGCATATTTAAACTTGTCAGCGGACATGATTAAATCGACACGAAAACTAAGTGATATTTGAGGTTTGCAGTTCTTAAAAATCGGTGTAAAAATAGTAAAAAATACACATTTCACCCGATCGTGACTTTTGGGGTGTGTGTGTGTGTGTGTATTTTTTTTTCTATGAAGGCTTTACTGAGAACGGAAAGTCGGCTTAAGGTACTGAATTTGTAAATGACATGTTAATATTAGGCATAGAGACATTCGAAAAACTAGCAATTAATATTATTATAGTGAACAAAAAACAATTTATAGTGTTATAAACATTTTATATTTATATAATTTTTAACTTAAATATAAACAGTAGACAGATAAATTCTATTGTTCATATTCTAAATGTGTTAATTTCAGTCCTACCTGCCCATCTAAAACTGTTCTCCATGGGTAAGAGAGAGAATTTAGTTACAAGGCAGATCTGAAATACGAGATCTTATGCTACCTCTAATAAAAACGAAATAGTATATCTGGCGATGCATTGTGTGGAAACGGGATTTCAATTACTCGCCGTTTCACAAACTGCGTAAAGCACCTAAATTTTGCTTTTTGTTTTAATTCTTACACCAGCCATTCTTACATTCAACCATCACACCCTTCTTTCATTCATGTAGCATCAAAAAATTTTTGTTTTACCCAAAGTATAATTAACCACTCGATATATCACAATAGCTTGCTTAGCTCACTCTCCTTCCAGATTCACCTAGTCATGTGGGTGGGGTTAAGGTTTGAACTCCACTAAATTGTAAGTCCTCTTGGTAATTTACTCCAAGTTTTCCTGCAACGGAGGTTAGCGCAGAGAGAGCAAACATTTCTATACTTATTCACCTTTTCCCCCCAACATCTCGTCCGAACATCCGAAATTTCAATTAGTTCATTCTTAATGATAATCATGTCTCTCAGCACACTCGTTTCATACTGGACTCAGAATGAAAACCATCTCACCAAATAAGCGTCACATTCATTTGCCTATGTTAGAACCAGGCTTAACGGCTCTATTCACGCAAACTAATGGATTATCGTACATTCAAACGTTCTTACCAGCCACAGCCCTCAAAGGAATGAGCTCTTACCAACCAAACATTCCTGATGCTTAAATTATCATTCATAAAAGTTGTTAAAAGAATTTCAGACAAGATTGAGGACGCCATGATAAAACCCACAATACAACTGACTATGGCTAATAGGCTAGTATAAAATATAACGTTTCGCTCTCAATGCTAGAGGACACTCGTGAATCGGATTCAATGTAAGACGCGTATAGATGAGGGAGGTCTCAGTACTGAAAACTGAAGTACCTTGTTTTCAACCATTATATATATATAGTGGGTTTCATTTCCACTTATTAGTACGTGATTACACTAATATTAGTATCGGGCGTATATTCTAACCAAAGCACATCATTAAATACGTCAAAATACATAATTATTATGCAATTAAGTTATTACTTGAACCAAGTGTCGAGGATATAATGCTCAAAATGTAAAAATATGTTAATTACACAAAAAAAAAAAAAAAAAAAATGTTAATTACACAAATTATCATCTTAAACATAACACACCTTAACTTATTTTTTTGCTAAATGGTTTTACAAAATGCCTACCAAATAAATACTTTAAATTTCCACTTTTCAATCCCTAAATGCTGTTTTTACCCTGCTTAAGACTTAAAATCGCGGGCAAGAATAGGTTTAGCTTTTAATAGAGGAAAAATTTGGGCGACTATTTGGGCCCAAACAATTTAAAATGGAACTCGAATGAATTGTGTTCAAATATACTTAGTTTTACATAAAAATGAGTGAACACAGAAATATACACGTAATGATAAATAAATAATAATATATAAATCGGGCTGTGTGTGTGTGTGTGTGTGTGTGTGTTTTCTATTTTTACTTTTTTTTTTTTCGCAGTGTTACATAAAAATTACTAATGTAAAACCTTTCTTATCTCGAAAGCTTTGCAAAATTTGGTCCCTCTTTTACTAATTTTTATATTTAACTTTGGAAAAAAATAAAAAACTGTTTACCATATAAGTAAACAGTTCCCCCAAAATTTTTACTTCAAACACACAATGCAACAATTTCATGCATTCATTAAAATTTTAGAAAAATGTAAATGAAACTATTATCTAAACATTTAGTATCGTTTTGAAGAAAAGGTAACTTAAACATTAATTGGCAGTTAGTTTTGTCCAGTTTGGGGTTAAACGGTCAACAGCTTAGAACACGCAGGTACCTCAGATAACAAAGGAAAACGGCTATACCTAATTTAGCAATTTATTATGCTATCACCCTAAAAATTAAAATTAATTTGTAGCACCTCTTAATATATTAAGAAATCCATACTTAAAATACGAATAAATAGTACGTAAATCAGCTAAAATTCACTTTTCAATGTATCTTATGCCTATTATATTATTATAAAATATATTAATTTCAGAGAATATTATACTGCGATAAAATTATAATTAAAAATATATTAGCTGATACACTTAGCCCCAAGACAAATGCTATACCTAAATTAAAGTAACTAGGAACTAGATTACTCCTACAAGTAATACTAGAAAATCTATCGACCTTGTCCAGAGGTAAAATATCGTTAATTAATGTTGGTGGGCTGCTGTGTAAATAAGAGCCCGACTGTGTGGAGGTCGGAAGATACAGCTGAGAATTATCAGACAAGTAGGAAGAAGCGCTACAAGCGGATTGACCCTCGAAAGAATCTAAATTCTGATGCCTTAAAGGATTTAAAGAGGGAGCATAATTAACAGGGCTTCGGCCCCACGAATAAACTGATCCCCTATCAATGGGGTCTCCAGCCAAAGAACTGTGCCGAGAGTGGGACTGCTTCGGCAAATTTTGGAAAGTATTCTGATGGGATTTGGATGACGCGCATTCGCTGAACTGCGATACGAAACCAGAACTCTGACTAGATGAACGAGACTGAGAGAACACTGGTTTCGGTTTAATTTCCTCAAAATGAGACACATTTTGGCTTGTTAGTCTCCCTCTTTGAGGGCTGCCGGGACTACCCCAGTAACCACCCGCCACCCAAGATGACTGAGTTATGAAGTGTTTCCCGAATTTTGAAGGCTGCACTACATTACGACAAGTACTACGTTTGCTTTTTTCACAAGAATTGTCCTTGAACAAATTCTTAGGAGAAAATGTCCCACAACTTCTGTTATCCATCTTTTTCGGTGTGCTTATTTTAAGACTTAATAAATCTGCGTCCAAGTCTTGCTCATTCTTCTTCTTCTTCACATGGGCTTGCTCTTCATAATGATCGCTAACAGAGGCAAAGGAGTTATTACAATCTAGAGAATCACTGCCATGAACTGAGCTTGTTAAAAACGATATGTCTTGTGATTGGTTCATCTTCTTTGCACTAAAAAGAATTCTTAAATTAATAAATTATGGGTTCTAATTAAGGAAATTAAGCCACAATAAAAAATGGATTTATCAGAAACACAATCTTTCTTCCTAACAACGGTGTCGCAATTGATCATCTCAGAATAGGTCAAAAGCGTGCGCTTCTAATGGATCAATTTTATATCGTGGCTTTATTCCCTTAATTCAACCAGCATTACGACATCTTATCAACGAGTATACTGTGGGTTGGATAGGTTAGGTTAAGTTAATTTTTTAGTGTCGATGTTTGGGCCCACGTTTGGCTAGGTCTACTTCGTAGCTCAAGGATTAATATAACGTCTGGACACTGAACACAGGGCAGCAGGGTCCTAACTTCAGGCTTTTAAAAAGTCCAACCGCAAGCAAGATTAAATAAGACCTAGACAATGACCTTGGTTTCAGCTCGCACAGGTCAATATAGGCCCAAATTTGCAATGATTGAAGGCCAATTTTTTACTTAAGGACTATAAGAAGTGTGTAAATTTAGTCTACCACAGCCTTCTATGGAAGATACATTGGCTTTTATATATGGGCCTAAATAATACAATGAATTCTTTCAATACCTTTGAATCTGCGGACGACAAATTTACAAAAACACAACTTCAAGTTTTCTCAGCCTCTAGTTTTCTGTACCCTCTTCCCATAGAGGAGATCGTAGACACTAATGGACCAGGGAAGTACTTTGGGAGGACATTAGGCAGGAGACAGGGAGTGCTGGCACTCTGTTACTGTCCTCTTTAGCTGATCTTTTTCTGTGTCTCATCTACCCCATACGCAGTCCAGCATGCTCTCAAACACACTTCTCTCACTACACATACATTAGGTTGGCCCAACAGAACATGCAAAAAATTAAAAGTTGAATTTTCACAGATTAGAACCCTGCAATCAAAAACGACATATGTAATAGCAATATGAGTGAAATTTGATGCAATTCTGAGATGATTTAGAGGTTGCACAAGGTGCTTGAAGTTTCAAAAATCGCAGTCTTGCCACGGTAAGCAGTCTATATTTTGCCATTATTTGCCAGTGGCTTGTAAATATTCTTTTCTAACAGTTTTATGAATTCTGTGAAGCTGGTTTGTTATTTTCTGTTAATAATTGTAAAATAATAAAATAAACTTAGTATTCAAAGTCCGGTATGGTATGGGTACAGGTGTCTTGTTCAGATATCTACTTGGAATTTGTTTGTTGTGCATTGTTGGGTTAAGGTTTGTGTTGAACACAGTAAAATTATTAACAAACATAAATTAAATTTTGGTTAAGTACAGCCACGACAGGTGTCAACTTTGGATAGAGCACTATAAGCTTATCTTTGCATATTTATGTCTCCCCTTACTAATTGACCTAATTTTCAAGGTCACATAAGGGGAGACACTTTTTTCTTGAAAAACAGCCTTTGATTGTTTTTATTTTTTTCAGGAAACTTCACCGAGTTCAAGCATGGCATGTAGCAGCAAATGCAGCATTCAAACTGCAGATGACAATAAGCCAAAGACAAGATCAAAATCTCATATTTGGTTGATTGGTCCTGTGAATGAGAGAATCGTCCAATACAGCAAACTTCCGTCACTTCGTGAAACATTGTCAGTGTTTTTCTATCATCATACAGAACAGAAAAAGACACTCAAAGAAAGTGCACGCATAACTGTATCAGAAGTCTTTAGTTTTTGGCTGAAGGCTGGAATACCAACTGCTCTCAGTTATGATATAGAAAAGCGGCTTCTGAAAGTACATGCAGAATGGCAGTGTTTGAAGGCCATAAACCGTCGTACCCAGAAACAAATTTCTAATGAAGCACAGTTCAATTCAAAGCTTGGTAAGCTGTTTGACATAGCTCATCAAGATGCTGAGAAACGAACAGAACTGACAGAAGACCTGGAGTTTCTAGCCAGTCAGAGAGAAGGTCGGAAAGGATATATGGCAAGTGAAGATAAAGCATGGACAGAGAGACAAGAGCAGAAAGCCAAAAGGAAAGAATCATTTGAAAGGTTTTGGCAGAAATCAAAGCAGGAACAACAGGCAGTAATTTCAAGTTGCAGTAGTGAGTTGATTTTTTCTTCTGATAGCTCAAGTGAAGATGTAGTTGAACAATGTGCAGACTCAGAAATCGAAATGGATAAGTCACGAAAGAGGAAAAGATTTGCAAGCAGCACCGAAAGAAAGACATTGCTCTCAAAAGATGTCACAGCAGCATTAGATAGGTCAAAAGTTACAGATCGCCAGGCGGTGCACTTGTTAGCCACTACAGCTCATTCGCTTGGCCATAATGTTGATGAGATAACACTAAGCCGTAGCTCGATTCAACGTGCACGATCCACAAACAGAGCAAAAACAGCAGCTGATGCAAAAACTTCATGCAATCCCCAAGCACCATTGACTGTTCACTGGGACGGAAAATTGCTTCCTGACCTTACTGGGCGCGAGAAAATCGACCAATTACCTGTGATTGTGACAGGAATTGATGTTGATTGTTTGCTTGGTGTACCAAAACTTGCATCTGGAACAGGCCAAGCCCAAGCTGATGCTGTTGTATCCTGTCTGAATGACTGGAATCTTTCCCAAAAGGTCAAGGGTCTGTGTTTTGACACTACAGCAAGCAATACAGGATGTCTCAGTGGTGCATGTGTTCTCATAGAGAGAGCCCTTGGGCAAAGTCTACTTCATTTCGCATGCCGTCATCATGTGATGGAGATTGTTCTACAGAAGGTTTTCACTGCACTGAAAATAACATCTGCCTCATCTGGACCTGACATGGCCGTCTTCAAACGCTTTAAAGAGCAGTGGTCTTGGACTGATCAAAGTTCATATCTTACAGCTGCTGGGATGATGGAGATTGACTCGTTTAGAGAGCGCACATTACAGTTTGCAATACAGAATCTGAAAATGTGCCAACCACGGGATGATTACAGGGAGTTTTTGGAACTTGTCATCATATTCCTTGGTGGAACTCCAGCACGGGGGATTCACTTCCAGGCACCTGGTGCACTGCACAGTGCCCGTTGGATGGCACGAGTACTTTACTGTTACAAAATGTGGATGTTTAGGAGAGAGTTCAAGATGAAGCCATCACAAGAACATGGAATATTCCAATTCTTGTTGTTCGTGTCAGACATTTACATCACAGTGTGGTTTCAAGCCCCACTGGCTGCCCAAGCCCCTGCAAATGATCTGCAGTTTCTAAAGAGATTGACACAATACAATGTCAATCCAGTTGTCAAGCAGGCAGCAGTGACTGCTTTCAGCAGACATTTGTGGTACCTGAGTGAGGTTATGGTGGGCCTTGCTTTCTTCGACATGACAGTTGATCCCCAGCAGAAAATGCAGATGCTGGTAAACATGCGAGAGAAAGAAGGATCAGAAGAACCACCACACCGACTGGATGGCACTGGTGAATATGCAGACATGCAGCTCAGCTCTTTCGTTACAATGAATACGAAGACATTTTTCAACATTCTTGGTCTGCCACAATCTTTTCTGTCGATGCCGCATGAAACGTGGAATGATAATGAAGATTTCAAGAAAGCAGAGAGGGTAATTCGGTCACTAAAAGTTGTGAACGACACAGCAGAAAGAGGAGTGAAACTGATCCAGGACTTCAATGCATTTCTGACGAAAAATGAAGACCAGAAGCAATTTCTACTCCAAGTTGTACAAGAACATCGAAAACTGTATCCTGACTCGAAAAAAAGCACTGTTGTGGGTGGACTCGGTCTCATAGCTGGAATTCAGAAAGACAGTTCTCCTGTTAACTAAATATTTCCAACAAAGTTAGCATGTCATTCTAGATTTTATGCAGTATTGACAATTTGACAGCTGTTCTTATGCAACATAAAAGTTTCCACTGATAGTAAGTATTTCTAACTTACTGCATGGCTTCATTGACACACAGACATGAATTGATGGTTTTGAACATTATTATAGTTGATATAGCGCATTTAGTGGTGGTGGGGGCGACTGATATTATTTACTGTAAGTTCAAAAATGTTAAATGAGCAGACACAATTTGAAGCTGTATATTGTGCTTAAATAAATAAGTTACAGTATGTTGTAATTTGACATTAAACATGCACATTGCACAGGTTGCACACTGCAGCACGCGGCCATTAAGTAAATGATGAAACGAATGATCTTTGCATGCTTTGTGCAACCTCTAAATATTGTTTGATTTAGTTGAAATTTTTATGTAAAAATTACATCCATAGGCATATCATGGGTTCTAATCTGGAGAAAAGAAAAAAATATTTTTTGGGCCACCCTAACATACATGCATCTTACACACTACACAATCTCTTCAAAATTGTGTAGTGTTAGTTGTTTTTAAGCCAGAACAAAATGCCATCGACCTCAAAAGCCTCGGAGGCCCCTGGGGAGGGGACCATAAATGTCCCCACTTCTGGTTCCTTCGCTGCCGATACCGGGAACGCAGACCGGGCAGCAGGGCTGGTTCTGCTACTGCCCATTCAAGATGTTTTAGGTCTCTGCCTGATTCACTTTTCATAAACTTCTGCAATATTTATGGTCTTTACTCAAGTTTTCAATCTGTTGAACACTACCTCTCCTCCTCACTGAAACTCAGGTGCCTGGGATGACTGACAGCAACCCCTTTTCTGTACCCTCCTAATATCTCTACTCAATTTCATTCCAAAGGTGAATGTTGCATATATGTACACAACGAACTAACTTGCTCCCGTACTCCCGAACTTGAATCCTCCAAATTCTACACACACACTGGGTACAGCTTTCATGCCAATCTCAAACTAAATACATCTGTACTGTCTACCTTTCTCCTAATTCTACTGACTACTCAAAACTCTTTGACTACCCAATTTCCAAAGTGTAATACATTTTATTCTACTCTCCTTTTGCCGAAATATCCATTTTAGGAGATTTCAATGTTCACCACACATTTAGCTTTCCTCCCATTTCACCGACATCGCTGGTGAAGTAGCTTACAACTTTTCTATCCTGAATCCTAGAGCAGATTATACGGCACCCTACTCATGTCCCCGATCGCCTTGGCGATAGGGCCAACATTCTGGATTTATTTCTCACCACTCGTTGTTCCTCCTCACTGTCAAACTTTTTTCACCATTGGACTCATCCGACCACAATCTTGTATCTGTTTCCCGACCTACCGCTCCAGTTCGGCCTTTGGCGCCGCTGATTGGGAGGCCTATAAGCAGTACTACTTTGACTTCCATTGGAATAATTACTGCTTTTGTGGCTGGGGCCCCTCCGAGTGCGCTGAGCGCATCACACAGGTGATTCTGTCGAGCATGGAGGCGTACGTATTCCATATTCTACTCCTACTACTAATGCAAAAATAAAACCTGGTTTAACTTTGCTTATTCTAATGCCATCCGCAACACAGAAGAGGCTTTGACAAGGTACCGTCGCCATCCAAATCCCGACTCACTTAGCTTATACTTCGGAATGGAATCGCGCAAAATCTGTTCTTTGACTCGCCAAAAATTCCTTCATCAGACAAAAATGTAAAACCTATCCAATTCTAATTCTACTCGCTCTTTCTGGCACCTAGCCAAGAACCTCTCCAACAACTTTACTACTACTACTTTCCCCGCCCCGCTTTTCCATTCCGACGGCTCAGTTGCCTTCTCTTCTGATAAAGCTGAACTCTTCACTCAAACTTCCGCCTCACTTAACCCTGGACGATTCTGGTGCTATTCCTCCATCTCCTCCTCCCTCTGACTTAATTATATCTGAAATTAGAATCTCTTCCAAAGATGTATTTTCTACCCTATTTGGGCTCAACTCAAGGCGTACAATCCTGATTGTGTCCCTCCTGTTGTTTTCAAGAACTCTGCTTCTGTGCTGACACCCTGCCGACGCAAACCCTTTCGTCTTTGTCTTTCATCTGGTACTTTTCCTTCCTCCTGAAAGTTACTTTCATTTAGCCTGTCCCAAAGAAGGGTGACTGCTCTCAACCCTCCAACTACCATCCAATTGCTTTGATTTCTTGCCTTCTAAAGTTTTTTAATCTATCCTTAATAGGAAGATTCTTAAACACCACCTCTTACAATCTTCTTTCAGATCGTCAGTATGGGTTCCGCAAGGGACGCTCTCTCTGACTCTTGGTCATCCTTCTTTAGGGATTTTGGTGAAATCTTTGCTACTGCGCTAGACATATCGAAATCTTTTGGTAGTCTGGCACAAATCCTTAATTTACAAACTGCCCTCTTTCGGTTTTTATCCTGTCTGTCTTCATCTAATTTCCTTTCTTGACGATCTATAGCTGCGGTTATAGATGGCCACTACTGTTCTCCTAAAGCTCTGTTCTGTCACCCACTCTTCCTTTTTTTTACCAATGATCTATTAAGTCGCACTTCCTGTCCTATCCACTCTTATGCCAATGATTCCACCCTTCACTTCTCCACCCACTTCACAAAGCATCCTCCTCAATAGTCACTCTATGCTTCGCTTGGGACGGCTATGATACACCTGACCTCTGATCTTTCTACTATCTCTGATTGAGGCAGAGAAAACCTTGTGGCTTTCAATACCTTAAAAACTCTGTTCCTTCATCTGTCTACTTATCATCATCATCTACACGACTATCCCCTTACCTTTAACATTCTTGGTGTTTCCTTTTCTCGCGATATTTCCTGGTAAGATCGCATATACT
Organism: Bathynomus jamesi; assembly: GCA_023014485.1. Lineage (NCBI taxonomy): Eukaryota > Metazoa > Arthropoda > Malacostraca > Isopoda > Cirolanidae > Bathynomus > Bathynomus jamesi. Next base: position 422,427 of record JAJOZX010002746.1, read on the forward strand.
TTCTTTTTTAAAACAGCTTCTAAGAGGTTAGGTGTGCTGTACTGGCTCCGCAGTTTCTTCACCCCCCCCCCCCACCTTGAAACACTCGGTTGCTGTTTGTACAGGGTTCTTCTTCGTCCCTGTATGGAATACGCTTCTCATGTGTGGGGTGGCTCAACCCACACAGCTCTACTTGACCAGGTGGAATCAAGGGCTTTTCGTCTCATCAATTTTCCGCCTCTTACTGTCTTCAATCCCTCTCTGCTCACTGCAATGTTGCCTCACTCTCTCTATTATAATGGACACTGCTCTTCTGAACTCTCTAACTGCATGCTTACTCCTTTAAGGAGAGCACACAGTAACTGACTGATACACATTACCATTCATTTTCTGTCCAACTCTCCGACCTAAGGGTTAATCAGTATTTTCTATCTTTCATCTATTCAACCAGTCAACTCGGAAACAACCTTCCTCAATCCATCTTCCCCCCAACACATCTACGAATATGACCTCCAATCTTTCAAACGCATTGTGTCCAAGCATCCTGAAAACCTCAGACCTTGATTTTGGCTCTCTTCTTCCTCTATGGTGGCGAATGCCCTTGGCCCCTCCTTCCTGTACAGAAAAAAACAACTTCCGGAGCTGGCTTGGCAAACCTCAAGTCAAGTCTAGTTTATTTTGACGAAAAAACATGGCAACTTGAGTCGACTCGATTTGACTTCAAGTCAATTGGACGAAAAGAAAACTGCTCAGTGGTTACATTTGTAACATATTGAACTCAATAATAATAATAATAATAATAATAAAGGGTTCTAACTTTCTCACCTGTCTCGAGTTTTACTACAAGGCTTCAAACCTGAGAACATAATTCTTGAGTTCCAAACGAAGAACAACAAATTGGAAAAACTGCAAAAACACTGAGGAGAAAAAACGAAAAATAAACGAGACGAGACTATCTTCATTTAGAAAACTCTCAAACCACTTTCATTCTGTTTTTCATTAACTCTTCTATCACATTTAATTTATCTCACATTTATTATTCAATTAATTATTCCCTCCTTCAACCAGTGTTCCTGTACTTATACTTACTCACTATTATACACCGTCACAATTCTATCATTTATTCTCTTTACATGACCACACAATGTAGCATATTACCCTCTATTCTCATCTCCAATGACTTATACAGTTTAATACAATTTGTATTGCATTTTAGTCATATTAGGATCATTGTCAACTCAAAATGATCTTGGAGTGTGAATATTTAGATTTAAGGACAATGTCCAGTGTTGTATTTCTTGTCTAAAAAGGTGTCCACTGAGACAGTTACTGTTAATCAAATTTCAAAACAATGATTTTATTTATAGTACAGTATTTTAAGTATTAATTATAAATTTGAGATCGATTACCAAGATTTATACTATACTAATTAAGAGTAAGAATAGACGACGACAACAAGAACAATACTAATATAAAATAAGCGAAAAAAAGTTTTAATAAACCAAAAATTTATATAGGCATGTACATCAAAATGGTGATGCCAAAGCCTTTCTTTTCAATTTACGAGTCAGATACATGGGATTCATTCATCAAGAGCAGGGAATTTTCTTCACACACATCCATTCTCTGCAGCCAAATATTTTGCTTTTAATGGCACCTCTGATGGATAAGATTTAACCCTTTAAGGATTGAAGGTACAAATTGCTAACGTTTCAAATACAAGCATTCATAACTTAACCCTATAAAAAATTCAGGGTTTAAAGGGTTAAAATAATATTCATAACGAAAACATGCTTACTGGGGATTAATGAAGTTGTATGAAAGTACAGATTAGACAAACACGGAAAAGAAAGATATATCTCGCTTCTAAATGAGTAAATTACCTGTAAATGCTGGAAATGATGTGAACTGAAAAAAGAATCACACCTCTGAACCAAAACGAGTAAACCCCAACCGATAAAGCTGGCTATGTTGCATATCTAAAGATGTAAAAGTTGCATAAGAAATAAATGGCAAACATTTTATAACTAATGCAAAATCATAAAAATTTTAAATTATGCATTAATGAAACATTTTTAAAATGGCTTGTTTACTATTATTAATTATTAAGCTTCTTTTACTCCGTATAAATAATACATTATATACACAGTGAAAGTTTAAAATTTAACAACTTTCAGCCTATTTGCAATACAACAAAATAGTAAATGACAGTATAAAGCTTACTTCTACGATAAAGTGTTTTTGCACACTTTACACCGACATATCCTTCACCTTCAGCGATACAACATTCGATTGTACCATATTTGGCAAAAGTGAATATACATTTTGTCTGTTGCTGTGTAAATTCGTGGACTGTGTTTTTGATTGGCGAATTCAATTCTGGCAAATGTTGAGGCTAAAATGTGGCTTCATTTTAAAATGTTAACTGCTTAAATTTTTTTTTCTTTTTAAGCCTAGCATGATCCTTTTCTGTTAAGTCTTGGACAACTTAAATTTTGCAAGTTATGTAACTTCATCTTCAAAAACTTTTTGCGCTGTTGATACTGGGATAGCCATCCTCTATGAAGCATGGGAACTGATTTCCTTGGGGTCCTTTCAAGTGCATCTTGAATAATTCACATCTTCTTGTCCCTGAAGATGTGAATATATCACGAAAGCGCTCGGATTTCGTGTTTCCTTTTCGTTTGCTTATTAAAAAGATCACGTGTTGTTCTGTGATTTTATTGCATATATATATATATATATATATATATATATATATATATATATATATATATAATTATATATGTATATATATATATTTTTCCCTTCCTTTATTTTACCACCGATTTGTACATAACGCGGCGAGACGGTGAGTGAGTGGTGTCACTGGGTTGGGGATAGTAGACTACGGAGGTGAGTAAGGTTCGTTTGCTGGATAGGTGGTAGGAGGGGTATGGACTTGGATGCGATGAAGCAGATGGGAATGGGCGAGGAAGAAGAAAATTGCTTCCGCTGAGAAGTGGGGGCCTTCGGCGAGTATGGATTGTAGACGCTCGGGTATGGAAATACATGGGAGGGAAATATCTGCGACGAAGAGCGGACACGTTCGGGCATTCGACCAAGTGTACGACGGTGATAGGGATATGACAGGTAGGGTATAGCAGGGCTGGCGATTTAGACATAAGGTGACCATGTGTAATCTACAGAAGCTAAGGCTAACAAAGACCCTAAGATCCACTCTAAGGTTAGCCCGAGAGAAAGGAGAGAGTAGGGGGTTAAAAGAAGAGAATAAGGGGCTAAGTAGCAAAACCTATCATTCGTGTGTTAACATTCATTCAAAAAAGAGAGAAAGACTCGCCATCATCATCCGCCGGCCACTGCCAAGTCGGGAAAATAGTCGAAGAGAATAGGAAAAGAGTGAAAGATGAAAAGGAGTAAAATAAGAACGCTTACAAACCATGCAAACTACAGACATATAAGTAGAGAGAGGATAAGAAAAAGTATGAAGAGTATAAAAAAAAAGTGGGTTAGTTTACGCTACGAGCTACAACTAAGTTCGTGTTAGTCTAATTTTTTTTTAATATAATTTTATTGCTTGCATATCACACGCTGGTATTAATCGTCAACAGACTCAAACCTCAACCATTACCCCGAGAGCTCCTGTTGCTAATTGTTTTATTTTAAACGACGTTAATATTTTTAAAATGCCTATCTAAACGGTTTTTAAACATATTAATAGAACGCTGGTAGAGTTCACGAAGGACGCGGGAAGATTATTCCATTTATCAATTACTTTAAACGTAAAAAAGTTTTTAACGATGTTAGTAATGAAACGTCTGCCACGTAATTTAAATCCGTTATTACAAGTATTGCTATTATCGAAAATGAACAATGTCAAAATTTACGTTATCGATTTTATTACCGATTTTGAAAACTTCAATAAGCTTCCCCCTTAATCTACTATTCGAGTGAATGCAAGTCTAACTCTTTAATCCTATCTTCGTAAGACTTGTTGCGTAGTGACGGAATTAGTTTCGTGGCGCGTTGCTGAACCCTTTCTAACCTATCAATATTCTCACGCAAATACGGGCACCAAATGACATATTCTAAGTGAGGCCTTACTAGGAACTTGTAAAGGGGCAATTATAATACCGGTATTCTTCGATTTAATTTCGAAATTACGCGCTATGAAGCCTAACATCCTATTAGCTTTTGCGCAAGACTCCAGGCACTGGTTCCTAACCTTTAAATCCTTACATAGTACGCCTAGATCTACTTCCTCGTCAACGCTCGCTAACTGTCTATCATCCATCGTGTACGTGTAATTGTTGTTACGAGAACCTATATGCAAAACTTTACATTTGTCTACGTTACATTGCCTACGATAACGTCTTTCAAATGTCCGGGATAAAGCGCGTCAGCGCCTGGTGCCTTGCTAACTTTTAGCTTATCGATATAATGCGCAATCTCACCCTCGTAAACAATTATTTCATTCAAAATAGTCTCGCTACTAAATGGAACGGTAAAAACTGTCGCAAAAAAGTTAAAAATACCCGCCATCGCCTGAGCGTCGGAAGCCAAAGCGCCGTTAGCGTCCACTAGGGGGCCTATGTTATCTTTTATCGGCTTACGATTATTGACGTTGTCAAAAAACTTTCGGATTATGTTTAATATCCGCAGCTACAAGTATCTCAAAATTACGCTTAGCATTCCAAATATCTTTTAACCTGTCTAAGCTCGATATATCTATTAAAGTTAGCTACCGTGCCATTGCGCTTATTAAGTCTATACGCTCTGTTACGCTCGTTTATGAACTCACCTATTTCCCTCGTCCACCACTTGGGCCTACCATGATTACTAGCGCGCTTGGGCCTACGAGGAATAAACTCCCTTTCGATATTAAAAAAACTTTCTTTAAACGCCTCCTAATGAAAATTTGCGTCAATACCCATAAATAAATTATCCCAGTCCACTAGTCTCATCCTATCCGCAAAACTATCAAAATTAGCCCTACGAAAATCAGGGACGTCTATTACGTTACTATCCTTACTGTTTTCTATCAATAGCTTAAACCTAATAAATAATTTGGTGATCACTACATCACTTCCAAACCTTCGACTATATTTTCGTCGTTCGTCATCACCACGTCTAAAATATTGTCACCGCGCGTTGGTTCGGTAACCACCTGTCGTAAAAAATTATCTTTCATGAACTCAATCAGTCTCAAGCCCTCATCACATCATTACCAGTAAAAGTCTCGTAATTAACGTTAGGGCAGTTAAAGTCTCCGACAACTATACTATCCCGATTATTAATAGTTACTAGGAAGTGTGTAAAATCTAGTATCGGTATCGAGGGGTTGAACGGGAGGTCTATAAACAACAACGAAATTAAAGCTAATACTACGCGCCCTAACTTCAACGAATATCGCATTAATTGCTGCCGGAAAATCTCTCTCAACCTCGATAGCCCTAAGGAATTACGAATGTACAACAAAACACCGCCACCAATCTTATGTAACCTATCATTAGTAAAAAAGTTTAAAACCCGCTATATCAAGTTCCCCCAACAAGTCCCGAGTTACGGTATTTAACCACGTTTCCGTTATATCAACTATATCGTAGTTCCCGGAATAAATTATCGCCTTAAATTCGTTCAATTTATTTCTAATACTACGCGCGTTACAATAAAAGACGTTTAAAATTATTTTTTAGCACGGATCGGCGTTTTAAACTATTTTTCACGTCGGGCCGGCGCTTCCCGGACCCACAACATTTAAAGAGGGCTTCGACCTATACAGCTTTCGAACGTTCTCATCGATTAACCTACCTAAACCTAGGCACTCCCTATTTCATTGAAATGCACCCCATCTTTTATAAAAAGGCTAGGATCACTAAATTCTGACCACAGCTTTACGAAGGGTATATTTTCCTCAGCACAAATCTCTTCGTTTAGTGTTCAAAAATATTGTTTTCAACGTAACCCTAAAATTTAAACCGTGCCTAGGGGCAATACCTAGAACTAAAGACCTATCTGACCTTGCCTTCAGGGACCTAATTAATCCCCTGTATCTCTCCAAAAGGTCAGGCACTCTCCTATCGGGCCTATACGAGTCGTTGCCCCCTACCATCGTCACCAACATCGAGTGACGGGTGGCAACATCAATCCTATCTACTTCGTCTCTAATTCTGTCAACCCTGGCCCCTGGTAGACAGACCCCCCTCCTCTAGGTTGGATTCTGTTCAACGAACTTCTTATCCATATGACGCACTAAGGAGTCCCCAATTAAAATCGTTTCCCCCTCGTTCACATCCCTATCCAACTGAGCGAAAGGGTTTGAAATCTCCATAGGGGGGTATTCCTATCACCTAACGTAAGTGGCCTAGCTCCACCCTTAACTACTATAAATCCCTCCCCGTCTACTAATCTCGAACCAACGTTAATCCCTTCCTCAACTCTGTCTAACCTTCCCGATAAGATACTAGAAACTAGGTTTCTAACCTCACCCTTCAACTTACTAACGTCTTCAACGTTAGTATAGGTTCGGGCTTCGTCAACTGTAAGCTTACCCCTGCCCCCACCAAACGTTGTAAGTCTTTCCGTCACCTCATGTACAAACGTTGTAAGTCTTTCCATCACCTCGTGTACACTATGTTTTAAATCAACTATCTCTTCGCTTAACTCACAAAAGAAACAAACCGATCTCTCGGTAATCGCCATAGGACCGCCGTTGTAATCTTTAACCCTTTCAGGATGACTGGTACAAATTGCTAACATTTCAAATACACGCATTCATAACTTAACCCTACAAAAAATTCAGGGCTTAAAGGGTTAAAATCAGTATACCACCGATTAACCCCACACCTAGCACACGACGCTTTCTGCGACGGCATCGCGCAAGTTAAGGTAGTTAACGTTTATAACCATCACAGGTTTAAATTAAATTAAGCCAGCACGCTATGAAAACTTCTAAATTGGTAAAAACCACTAATATTCAGTTACTTAACTATAACAATGTGAATAGAAATGCAAGTATATAACATTCAGAACTTTCCAACAGTAAATTTATCGGCAATATCCAAAAGTGAAAACAATATCAGAGAGCCTACAGAATGCATCCGCTCAGTAAGGAGTCTGCTGACAAATGCATGTTTCCTAGGCGGAGATGGGATAAAATCACTTTTTTATGGCGGGATCGGTGGAATGAGGAGGCTCGGTATACTAATTGAGGTTTGATCCTGTGGAGTTTGCTGTGTGAGGCCTGGTCCCATTCCCATTGCCAGATGAAACGGAAGTGGGAGCGGAGAGTCTCATAACCTTTCCCAGTAATTTAGTTCTTTGCACCCATTGATCTTGGCTGTGAAGCTTCTCTGGATCCCTCCCAGCTGTCTAATGTCTTCTTTTTTATATGGGGATGTTAGGACTGAGCAGTATTCCAATTTGGGTATGATCAGGGTTTTCAGTAGAGGAATCATTATATTCCTATCCCTTTGTTTAAAGGTTCTCAATATCTGTCCCATTATTCTCTTTGCTCTGTTTACTGCTATCTTATTTTGCGTTTCAAATTTCGCATCATCTGTCATTACAACCCCTAAATATTTTGATCTGGAATTTCTCTGAATTTCCTGTCCATTTGGGGTATAATATTCCATGGATTTTAGGTCTTCTCTTTTTCCGTACCACAATAGCTGAAATTTCTCGGTGTTAAACTTCATATTGTTGTCTTCCATCCACTTGTAGATTCTGTTTATGTCAGTTTGTAGAGATCCTATGTCTTCTGGGTTTCTTATTTTTCTACTGATCTTTGTGTCATCCACAAAGGATGTTACTGTGCTGTCTCTGGTAACATCCTCATCTATGTCAGTTAGCATGATTATGAAGAGCAGTGGAGCTAATACTGTTTCTTGTGGAACTGAGCTGAGGAGTTCTGATTCTGATGAAGATACTCCTTGTACTGTAACGACTTGCCACCACTCACTAAGGAAATTATATATCCATTTCCCTACTTTTCCTGTTATTCCCATATATTTCAGTTTATGTATTATGATTCTGTGGTCACACTTATCAAATGCTTTAGCAAAGTCTGTGTATAGTACATCATAGGTTTCATTACTTTCAAGTGCATCAATAATGTTGTTGTAGTGTTCCATTAGTTGTGATAGGCATGATCTGCATGACCGAAACCTGTGTTAGTTATCATTGAATTTTTTCTGAGTTTTCCAAAAAGTCATCGAGTTTCTGTCTAACTATTCTTTCAAATATTTTAGTGAGATGAGATGTAAGCGACACTGGCCTATAGTTTTTGGCCTCGGATGGATCTCCTCCTTTATATATTGGGACTATGTTTGCACTCTTCAGGATGCCTGGTATTTCTCCTGTGTCTAGTGATCATCTCCATATCCAGTATAGGGGCTCAGCAATTGCATTCTTGCAGTTTTTGATCAGTGTGGCATTCCATTTATCCAGTCCTGCCACTGAATGTGTTTTTAGTTCCCCTATAGCTTGTGTCATATCATCCATCATAAAGTCAAAATCTGTTATACTTTCCTCTTGTGGTTCTTCTTCAAAGAACACATTTCTATCACATATCAATTTGTCAGTTTTTGGGATACTGAAAGATGATTCATACTGAGATTTTAATATTTCATATATTTCTCTATGTAAATCATCAGATAAAGCACTGTTCTCATTTTTTAAAGGTCCGATAGTCACATGGTTTTTCGACTTTCTTTTTGCGAAATTATAGAAGTACTTTGAGTTAGCCTTTATCACTTCTATTGCATCATTGTCATCTTTTTCTGTATGCTTCTCGATTAGTTCCTGTATGATGACATCGATACTTTGCAGTTTATCATTTAATATTTTTCTGATGTTATCTTTACAATTACTTAATTTTGCAGTCACTCTTTTCTCTCTCAAACCTGCTTCTCTTTCCTCTTAGTTGTATCTTTGGGACATGTTTTTCCACAATTTCTAACATCTCTAATATCATTAATAGCATTTCCTTCATTGTCTTGGCCTCAAAAATGTTTTTCCAATCTATTACATCCATGCTGGATGTCACATCTTCCCAGTTTATAGCTTTGGAGTGAAAATTAAAAATTTTGAATTTGCTTTTTCTGTTGTGTGTGTTCTTCATTTCCTGTTGCCTTTATATTAGTGTTATTTCAATGATGTTGTGGTCCGATATCATAGTGGGGATATTTCTACATTATCAATTAGATTACTGTGTTTGTGAATACCAAATCTAGGTAGTTGTTTTCTTGTGTTTTGTTATTTCTTGCATTAACATAAATTCATCAGCAAGAGCTAGTAGCATTTTACCTGGTCCTGGTCTTCTCGGTGCCCCCTTGTCCTGGTGATACATATATTTTTTCCTATCCTTTTATATTTCATGAATGGGAAATTAAAATCACCACAGAGAAAAATATTTGGGGTTGGAGAGTGTAGATCTTTTACCCAGTTTCTTACCTCTGTAATGGAATCTGAAAATTTTGAGGTTGGCATTTGGGGGTCTGTACATTACAATTAGTACCATATTTAATTTTTCAACTTTTACTGTTACACATTCTACGTAGCTGTTTGAGGTACTTATAGTCATTTCTGCCATATGCCTTTCACGTGTGTAAATAGCACATCCTCCTTTATGTCTCACTGTTCTGTCAGCTCGGAGGGATGCTATAGTTGTCAATTTGTATTTCTTTTTTGTCAATACAGGACTCACAATTTTCACAGTTCGCCTGGCAGTCCCTTAGATGAGTTTCTGTGAGGCATGCAAAGTCTGCTCCAGCTTCTTGCATGAGTCCTTTCAGGTATACAACTTTGTTCTTGGAATGGTTTGATTTAAGGCCCTGTATGTTGGCTAGGATTATTTTTATTTTTCCTCTTTCATTTTTGCATACAGGTGGTTCCAATTTGTTTTCTAATCGGGGTGCCAGTTTCATTGCCTTGTGGTCCTCCGAGAATTTACCTCTTTTTATCTTTGTCAGTACCTATTGTACCGATAACGCATGAAGTGCCTTTGTTCGTACCTTCTGTCTGGCTGTCTGATTCCTATATATATATCAGCTGGTTTTGTAATTGCTGGATAGTATTCAGCAGCTGGAATGTGTTGGCTGCGTCTAAAAAACTGGCACTCTTTTTTGATATTCATGTTTTCTGTTCACTCGTTGCATTCCTTTGAGGATGGTGGTATTGGCATTTCTTTCTGTATTTGCAACTCCCATATCTTGCATAAGTGTTGCATACTGTAAGATGGTGGAACATGCATTTCTTATCAAATTTGCTGTATCCACTTGAGTAATGTGTTTTGCATAATGTGGGATGTGCATATATGCATTGCCCATCCCGATATCTGCAGTTCCCTTTTGCGTAGTATTTACATACAAAATTTTCTACACTTCTACTTCTTTTCTTATTATTTTCAAAGTTCTTAATTTTGGTATTATCATTATTTTTCTTTGGCTGTTTATTTTCTACACTCTTAGTTATCTTTTTATCATTTCGCTCATTGGACCATTTGACTACTTCACAACTTTTATTATTTCTTTTCTTTCATCTATATCTTCCTTCCATATTATATTATTTATATTGTTATTAAATTGTTGTTCGTTATTATGCTGTTTTTCGTTATTTCATCCTCTCTCATCCACCCGGTTTTATATATAGAAAAAAAAAATATATATATATATATATGAAAATTATTTCACGAAAGTAACGTGAAAAATATTTATGATGAATAAAACCACGAAGGAAAGGAAACACAGAATGGTGCTCAAGCGCTTTTGTCTAATGACATCCTCAGGAACACTGAAGTACATAAAGAGTTACAGCCTATATATATATATATATATATATATATATATATATATATATATATATATATATATATATATATGCAAAGGTGGGCACCTGGGCCTCAAAAAGGACCGATGGTCCCGGTCCCGGTCCTTGCCTCAAACTGGACCAATGGTCCCGGTCACAGTCCTTTCTGAAGATAGGACCTAGGAACGACTCGGTCCTCGGTCCTTATATATAATATAAGTGAAAAATTTGATTAAAATGAAAAATGAAATTAAAGACACCGGAAATCTTTAATTTTATTAACGTAAATTATAATTAATACAATACATAAATGATGAAAAAAAGTTAAGTTAAATGCTTTAGTTTCCCTTCAAGAAGACTAGCATTTCAAAATGGCTGTCACTGAGCCCTGACCTTTTCGGCTTGAGGATGTCCTTCCCCAAAGAGAAGAGCCTCTCCATGGCGGCACTGGATGGGATAGGCGTGTTAAACTTGATGAACAAGTCCTTCAATCACTAAAAAAGGCCATCCGGACAAGACCATCCGGAATTGCTTAAAAATGGACTGTCGCTCCTCATTTCGGTCCTCACTGAGAAAAGGACCGACTTTCCCGCTCACGGTCCTTAAAAAAGACAGAGTTCCTGGAGTTCAGTCCTTTTGGAACTCGGTCCTGCCCACCTTTGTATATATGTTACAGAAAAAAAAAATATATATATATATATATATATACAATAAATGGATATATAAAAATAAATTTAAAAAAATTAAAAATTAAACGATTGTGGGAGGAGCATACAAATTTGTAAGGAAAAAAACTACCGATTTTTAGCACAAGATCAAATGAATTGTTTCCAACCAATGTTATAGATAATTTTAAAAAATAAATAAAAATACAAATTTATACTGGAAATCTGCCCAGGTTTTAGCACTCTGCCCTTCTTCTTTAAGTTCAATGTATATAAAAATAAATTGAAAAATAAAAGTTATTAGAGTAGCATACAAGTTTACCAAGGATTTAGCATTCTACCCTTCTTATCTAAATCTGTTCTGAAGCATTATTCCAATCAATAGTGGGATAACTGACAAATGGACAAAAACGGCACTGGACGACTGTCCTGTTCTAACGGAATATTGATGCTTTTTATATGTGTGTGCAAATCCTTTCCCATCTGACCTATGTAAAAGGAATCACATTGTTTACAACCAATTTTATAGATAATGCCTGAATTATTGGTAGGGCTATTTTTTACTATGATATTTTTCAGAATATTGTTATATGAAAATACTACATTAATATCCAAAAGTTTAAGTACATTAGCAATGCCTAAAAAGCCTGGGAAAAATGGAAGTACTAAAATATTTTTTGATAAAGTACGAGTGTTATTATTCACACAATAGAAAGTTCGTTTTGCCTTGTTGAGACACGATTCCATAAACACAGATCACTTCCAATAGTTAATAGAAATATTCTTGAGTCCGCCATTATCCAACTTACAAATAACTTCAACATAAGCAAAGGTCTTTTTCAACTCAATCCTGTTGTTTTGAATTCCTTCAGAACAGATTTCTAGATAAGAAGGGTAGAACGCTAAATCTTTGGTAAACTTGTATGGTACTCTAATAACTTTTATTTTTCAATTTATTTTTACATACATCGAACTTAAAGAAGAAGGGCAGAGTGCTAAAACCCAAGCAGATTTCCAGTATAAATTTGTATTTTTATTTATTTATTTTTTTTAATTATCTATAACATTGGTTGGAAACAATTCATTTGATCTTGTACTAAAAATCAGTATTTTTTTTCTTTACAAATTTGTATACTCCTCCCACAATCCTTTAATGTTTAATTTTTTCTTTATTTTTCTCTCCATTTATTGTATATTATATATATATATATATATATATATATATATATATATATGGGAATGAACTCAGAATGGTCCCATTTACCATTACTTATTCGGACTATAGTGGATTTAATTATCCCAGAAGAGTTCCTTGTTCCATGCACTGTCTGTGTGTATCATATATATATATAAATATATATATATATATATATATATATATATATATATATATATATATTATATATATATTTTTTTTTTCTGTAACCTATATATAGGCTGTAACTCTATGTACTTCAGTGTTCCTGAGGATGTCACTAGACAAAAGCGCTTGAACACCATTCTGTTTCCTTTCCTTCGTGGTTTTATTCATCATATATATATATATATATACAGAGGGTGATCAAATTATTAGAGCCACCCCTTGAAAAACACATTTTCATTATAATATGGTGTTTTTAGTTTAAATAATAACCTTTTAAGTATGCAGACAGTATTCCAAATTGTTAACATATGTAGTGTTCTCTACCTGAATAACAGAAACTGGGGATAGGGGTTAATTTGGGGAGTAGGGGGAGGGGAGTATATGAAAAGTGGGTTCAGTAGTGTTTCAACTGTGAATGTGGAAGGTTGTGTCAAGTGGTCAGGTGTGTTAAGTTAATGATAAGTTATTGTATTTAAACCATTGTACATGGAATATGCACTCATACACCCATATGATATTGTTTCTCAGCAACGTATTGAATTCTTTTTACTAAATTAGTCTTTCTTTACAGGAATAACTTTTATGTACTATAGGCTACCCAACATGGGTAAAAAATGTGATCTATTGCCAAAGAAGAAAGGTAGAATGCTCTCGCTGCTGACTGCAACTGATTATTCTCACAGAAAAATAGCCTGAGAACTGAATGTGTCACATGCGAATGTTGACAGGATTGCATCAAAAATTAAAGTTGAAGGGGATAATCTAGAGCTGACTTCAAAAAGAAAGGGTAAATGTGGTTGGAAAAGGATAACTACACCTAGAGCCGACAGATGCATTGAAAAGAAACTAGTAAATAATAGGAGAAGCACTACTAACAAACTTAAACTGGAGCTGGAGAAGGAAAACATCAACATTTTGACAATGACCTTAAGAAGGTGTGCCAGGGAATTTGGATTGAGTAGTCGCCAGCCAAGGAAAACGCCAAAATTGACTCCAACAATGATCAAAAATCACTTAAAGTGGGCTAAATACTACTCAAAGTTCACTGTAGATGACTGGAAATCGGTGTCACAATATTTTAGTGATCTTGTACCGGTATGCTTATTTTGAGTAAAATGTATTATTTTGATATTTGTATGACAAGGCACATTTCATTTTGGTTGCAATCATTTCTTTCTCTTTTCATTTGCAGGGGTGTTTCAGTGCCAAATCCACATTCTAAGTCATGTCTGATAAATCATAGTATGTTAGGCTGACGTGTTGTTGAGGAATATCATCCAGACTGTGTCGTAAGTACGGTTAAGCATCCAACATCTGTCATGATATGGGCAGTGATAAGCGGTAAAGGTACTGGACAAATTTACATTGTTGAGGGTCCTATGAGGCAGGACCAATACCGAAAGGTTTTGGAAACAAGACTTATTCCACAGATCGCCGACTGGTTTCCAAATGGTGAGCCATTCCATTTTATGCAAGATTCAGCCCCATGCCACACTGCAAAGTCAGTTAAAAGTTTTCTGGCTGCAAAGAATATTCCTCTCATGGATTGGCCAGGAAATTCTTTGGATATGAACCCTATCAAAAACTTATGAGAAATAGTAAAGTGTAGACTGAAAGGCAAGGAAATAACTCAAATACAGTTAATAGAACAAATAATTGCCATTTGGAACTGTGATCCTGAGATACAAGCCAGCTGAAAAGCCTGTATAGAGAGTATGCCTAGATGGGTTGCTGCCTTAATTAAGGCCAAAGGAGGACCCACTAAGTACTAAATGTGTTTAATATGACTGTAGAGTGTATATAAATATATTCTGAAATAAAATAAGTGTTTAAATTAGCCAAATTTTACTATTATTACCATTAGAAATAAACTTATACAAGAAAAACTATTTTTTATGTAGTGGCTCTAATAATTTGATCACCCTATATATATATGTTAAACACAGACCATGCATGGAACAAGGAACTCTTCTGGGAAAATTAAATCCACTATAGTCCGAATAAGTAATGGTAAATGACAAATACCATAGTTTTTCTTTTTCATGATGCAAGCCCGACGTGGGCAACGGGTCTCTCGCAAAGAGGTCCCATAAACATAGCTTCCCTCACCAGCTATCTGCAAAGCAGACAGGATCCCAAAGCTGTCCCAAAGCTGGATCCTGTCTGCTTTGCAGATAGCTGATGAGGGAAGCTATGTTTATGGGACCTCTTTGCGAGAGACCTGTTGCCCACATCGGGCTTGCATCATGAAAAAGAAAAACTATGGTATTTGTCATTTACCATTACTTATTCGGACTATAGTGGATTTAATTTTCCCAGAAGAGTTCCTTGCTCCATGCACGGTCTGTGTTTAACATATAAGTTTCTCAGGGGACCATTCTGAGTTTGTGTATATATATATGTATATATATATATATATATATATAATATTTAGGAGAAATCCAATGACAAGGAGAAATGTAAATGCCATGAAAAGTCTTCTTTAATGCGCAACGTTTCGAGCAATACGCTCATCTTCAGGCTGTTTAATAACAATGTGAAATTAAAATCAATATTGAATGAAAAACAAAACAGAAAATTTCTATAACCTATTCGTAAAGATAAATTTTAAAAGACTGAGAAAAGAGGGTTAAATTCTAAGTTATACAGATTTACATATAAAAATTAAGAAGTTATTTTTAAATACATGTAGTAAATGTGAAATTAATACACTGGAAAAATTACCAATAGTACACTGGAACAATGGAACTATCTACCTTACACTGCAGTATCCGAGGCTGACTAATTTGAGCAGAGACAAAGAACGGGAAACACGAGAGATGGCGAGGGCGATTGGGGAAGGAGGGATTATAAGGAATTGGGGAAGGAGGAGGGATCATAGCAAATTGAGAGGGACGGCCGATGAGTCAACATTCAGACTAGGGGACAATGCTTTAATGAAAAGCGATTCTAAAATTCTTAGTGAGTTGGGACAAGTATTACAACCAAGAATTTTAAAATTGTCTAAAGTGACATCAATTTTACATTTAATGCTGTGTTCACGAATACTCGAGGCTTCTTTAGTTTTTAAAATTTTACCTGTTCGGCCACTTATTCCCATATGCGAATAAAATCTAGCCCTGAGAGAGCGAACAGTGCTGCCGATGTAATTCCCAAGGAGACACCTGGGGCAGGTAAATAAATATACAACACCGCTACGCAACGAGTCAGGGGTTCGATCCTTCGCTGAGAAAAAGCTACCTAAAGACGTTTTATTAATAAATATGATGCGGAAATCAGTATGATAAAAAAATTTCCTTAACAATTTTGTAAATTTAAGCTTAAATTCCTTATTCAAAGGACCCATTTCAGGTACCAAGAAATATTTTATATCCTTCGGCACTGTAATACATGGAAGTTGAGGGCTATAAACATTATTTAAGAAGGATCTAATTAGTTTGTCTACATATTGAACAGGAAAACTATTATTAGTAAAGTATGATCTTAGATTATTAAATTCATCATTAAGTAAGGTAAAATTAGAGGTCAAATTCTTTGCACCCCAATATAACGTATACAATGGAAACTGAGCAAAATGGCTCCCTCCCCTTCTTAGATCTTTTAATTTCGAAAAACGGTGATTCTATTACTACATCAGTTTACAGGAAACCCACTTTCACTGGTTTGGGCATGAATTTTTTTAGTTTTACTGATTTCAACTATAAGATGTCTTGTATTAAAACTCTCCTGTTCAGAGGATATAATTTGACCTCTAATTTTACCTTACTTAATGATGAATTTAATAATCTAAGATCATACTTTACTAATAATAGTTTTCCTGTTCAATATGTAGACAAACTAATTAGATCCTTCTTAAATAATGTTTATAGCCCTCAACTTCCATGTATTACAGTGCCGAAGGATATAAAATATTTCTTGGTACCTGAAATGGGTCCTTTGAATAAGGAATTTAAGCTTAAATTTACAAAATTGTTAAGGAAATTTTTTTATCATACTGATTTCCGCATCATATTTATTAATAAAACGTCTTTAGGTAGCTTTTTCTCAGCGAAGGATCGAACCCCTGACTCGTTGCGTAGCGGTGTTGTATATTTATTTACCTGCCCCAGGTGTCTCCTTGGGAATTACATCGGCAGCACTGTTCGCTCTCTCAGGGCTAGATTTTATTCGCATATGGGAATAAGTGGCCGAACAGGTAAAATTTTAAAAACTAAAGAAGCCTCGAGTATTCGTGAACACAGCATTAAATGTAAAATTGATGTCACTTTAGACAATTTTAAAATTCTTGGTTGTAATACTTGTCCCAACTCACTAAGAATTTTAGAATCGCTTTTCATTAAAGCATTGTCCCCTAGTCTGAATGTTGACTCATCGGCCGTCCCTCTCAATTTGCTATGATCCCTCCTCCTTCCCCAATTCCTTATAATCCCTCCTTCCCCAATCGCCCTCGCCATCTCTCGTGTTTCCCGTTCTTTGTCTCTGCTCAAATTAGTCAGCCTCGGATACTGCAGTGTAAGGTAGATAGTTCCATTGTTCCAGTGTACTATTGGTAATTTTTCCAGTGTATTAATTTCACATTTACTACATGTATTTAAAAATAACTTCTTAATTTTTATATGTAAATCTGTATAACTTAGAATTTAACCCTCTTTTCTCAGTCTTTTAAAATTTATCTTTACGAATAGGTTATAGAAATTTTCTGTTTTGTTTTTCATTCAATATTGATTTTAATTTCACATTGTTATTAAACAGCCTGAAGATGAGCGTATTGCTCGAAACGTTGCGCATTAAAGAAGACTTTTCATGGCATTTACATTTCTCCTTGTCATTGGATTTCTCCTAAATATTAAATTGAAGCTCTGTAGAAGCAACCCGCATGACTATATATATATATATATATATATATATATATATATATATATATATATATATATATATATATATATATAGTGTCACAATGAAATGTCATAACTTTGGGAGCTTACAGCTGAGGTCATTCCCAGTCAAACACCTCATATGAACATAGGTTCAATTCTTAACAGCTATGGAGCTATGGATGTTTGAATTTCAAGCATGCTCATGCGTGACCTTGAACTGAATTGACAGTTACTTACCAAACTGAACTAACTACGCAGTAGAGTACTGTGTTTCACAGCATGCAGTTGGTTTTGTACATTGAGTATGCCTTTTACATTTTCAAATGCTGAATATGCCGATATGGTGTATGTTTACAGATTTTGTGATGGAAATACTACTACTGCTGTTGCTGAATACCAGTGACATTTTCAAAATCAAAGAATTCCAGATTGATGAGTGTTTAACAACATTTTCTGGAGATTGTGAAAGAGCAGTTCATTTCCTAGAATTACTATTTTATCTGAGCATCTGGTACAAGATATGGCTGAACAAGAAAACATTATTCAGATGGTACAGCGGGGTCCCCATTTTGGTATGTGAAGGATTTCCACACATCTTAGAGTTCCTCAAACGAGAGTATATAGAATGTTACACGAAGAACGCATGTATCCATACCATGTACAGTGCGTTCAACATCTCCAACCTGGGGATAGTGCCCAACAGCTGGAATTTTGTAACTGACTCAATGCCAATCAACAATTGCATCGATACATCTTGTTCTGTGATGAGGCTCAATTTACCCACGACAGTGTCAACAACACTCGCAATTCACATGTATGGTCAGAAATGAATCCTCATGACACTGTGAAAGTAATTTTCAACATCAGTTCAGTGTCAATGTGTGGTGTGGTACTCTTTACAGTCAGATGATTGGTTCGTTTATCTTTGAAGGTGGTCTTACAGGTGACATTTATCTACAATTTCTGTAAGATGAACTGCCACCACTGTTAGACGTACCTTTGGCAACACGACTGCATATGTACTTCCAACAAGACAGAGCTCCTCCCCATTTTAGCCATGCAGTGAGAATGCATCTTGATGATCGCTTCCCTGGTCAATGGATCAGTCAGGGTGGTGCACAAAATTGGCCACCCAGGTGTCCAGGCCTAACCCCTCTTAGAGTTTTATCTGTGGGGGCGCATGAAAGAGCTGGTATACCAGAGAAAAGTGGAAACAAGATGCATTGCTCCATTGCATTTTTGATGCTGCAGCCCTCATAAAGGACAATTGTAATGAACTAATGCAAGCTACACATGCAATTCATAGATGAGCCACAATGTCTATTGAAGCTGAAGGTAGTTATTTTGACAATTATTATAAATTCATGAATAAAAACTTTAGCAGCTATTTGTTTGCTTATTCTTAAACATTCAAACATCCATAGCTCCATAACCATTAAGAATCAGACCTATGTTCATATGAGGTTTTTGACTGGGAATGACCTCAGCTATAAGCTCCCAAAGTTATGACATTTCATCATGACTCACCCCTGCGTATGTATACCTTACCTTACAAAGGTTCCGCGCGATGATTTCTCATTTCGCGAAGGTCAAGCTTGTCGCCCCTCCTCTCATATATATATATATATATATATATATATATATATATATATATATATATATATATACAGGAATACCCTGCTTTACGATGCTTCGTTTTACGAAACCCCGGGTTTACGAAATTGTATTTGCGCTAAATAAAAAATTAAATGAAGAAATATAAAAGACAAAAATAAAATGCGTACGTCGTGCATACCACAATCTAATATTCTGCATTACAGCAGTGCTAAGTTAACTCGATTTTAAGACAAAAATAATATGCTTACGTCGCGCATACCATACTGTACTGTACTCTATTACGTATTCTTTTCGTACATTGCAATTACAGTACCCATCATCAATTATGCCAAAACGAAAGAGTGATAGTAAAGACTGTGACGTTAATCAGAAGAAACGAATCCAAAAGCATGTCTACTGACGCATCTATTAATGAAAACTA
This sequence comes from Bathynomus jamesi, assembly GCA_023014485.1. Taxonomy (NCBI): domain Eukaryota; kingdom Metazoa; phylum Arthropoda; class Malacostraca; order Isopoda; family Cirolanidae; genus Bathynomus; species Bathynomus jamesi. Next base: position 442,155 of record JAJOZX010002746.1, read on the forward strand.
AATTTGCATATGTAATGTTTTGTACTATTTCTTTGTTCATTGCTTACATTTTTATTGTATTTCTTTGTTCATTACTTTCATTTGTATTATTTCTTTGTTCATTGCTTTCATTTCTATGTTAATAAACATTTTTTTCTGCAAAATTTGCTGTTTTATAACCTTTTTTTTTCGATTTTTTAAGAAAAAAAACGTAACCCAAAATATAACATTATATGTATGGGAAATAATGCTCTGCTTTACGAACACCTGCTTTACGAACGGGCGCTAGGAACGGAATAATTCGTAAAGTGGGGTATTCCTGTATATATTATACTTTGTCTTACCAGTACATCCAACAGAGTCTACCCTGGCCTTAAAAAACTTTGATAGTAAGTGTTATAATGTCATTAACTATTTTATTCTGTCTCAAATAAAAAGCTATTAATTTTAAAATACCAACAGCAAAATAACAATGTACATATATATACTGCATCACCAAAATAATTTTGCCATTCTGAAGGAAAGTCATACCATGTAACCAAGTACTGTACCTAGTGGCACCACCTTTTGCACTGACAACTATATTAACCTTAGGTGGCATAGAATCCACAAAGTTTTGAAAAACATGGATTCAGGTTGTCCTATATCTGCGTGAGAGCTCCCTTCCACTAGGTTAGGCTTGTAATTTCAATGGTCTCACAGGCAGTCAACCCCATTCCTATAAGAACTGAAGTACTCAGGGCAGATGTTTAGTGTCTTGTTTTCCTCTTATTTATAGTCATAACAAAGGTGTGATATAGAGGTTGACAGCTCACCTGCCTGTAAAATACACTAATCAAGGTTGAAGATACATTGCTAGTATAATGGATGTGTACATGAAACTTAAATACTTTACACAACATCAATCTGCTTGAACATTATATCAAACTGTAGCCCATGTTGAAGTCAAGACAATGAGAATGAAAGGCTTCAGAGGGCTTTCCAGTGACAATCACAATTGACTGAATTGCCCAGACTTTATCAACCCATCTGCTACTTCTGCCACATTGTCAGTGACCTACAACTATCTCAAAAAACACTCGTCTTCACCATGATGGCGATGTAAACACGCTACTTGCGACAGACATCATTGTTAAACATCCACACCAAGTTTCTGGAGTATTTCAGCACTGTGAATTTTCCTGTGCAGAAGACAGCGTGGCAAAGTTATTTTGGTTGGGCAGTGTAGATGTACGATAAATGATTCATTTTATGACTTACCTTGAAAACCTTCTTCTGCAATAAAACCAAAACACACTGCAAGACTACCCCAATATATAAGAATACCAAGTAAGACGCATCTAACTTCATGAAATTCGATTCAAGATTTGTTTTAAATGGTTGCAGCAATTTGGGAGAATATTTTTCCATACTGAGAAGAGACAAAGTTGCACAAACAAAAAGTGAGAGTTTATGAAAGAGCTTCCATGATGAAGACCTGTAATTTCTGAATGAAGGCGTCTGAAAAAAAAATACAAATAAATCAGTTACTAGGACCTATATATTTTTTATTATAATAATAGGTTAAAAACTTTAGTTCTTAATGCTGATATGTATGTATATATTGTACCCTACTGTACAAAGGCGTGTTGTCTGTGTTTAGACTAGTTTCATTCAAAAGTCAGCAGGAGGCTTAACGTGCAACTCAATAGCATACTGCTAATGCTGTCTCTCTTCAATGTATAGCTACTGTAGAATGGTGGGCGTGAAGTTGTCCATTGATCAGTGCAAGTTGACATTTTGGTGGTACTGAAATTTGAGAATGCTGCAGATGTGCAACATGCATGGAAATGTGAGCATGTATTACCACCACCAACCCACATCACTACAGCATGAATATGACACACATTCAGGACTGAAAACACTGAAAAATGTCTGTAAAGGTACTGTGAGAAGCCACACTCTCAGCAGCATTCAAATACTCACTAAATCTAAATGACAGTGTACTCGTAAGTCCAGGAAAAGAAAGCAAGATGTTCACCAAATCCTGAGTGCAAATTGAAAACTGTACACTCAATCTCTTACAAGCAGTAAATGAAGAGGACTCAGATTGGAGGTTTGAATTTGATGGGTAGTTTTTCAATAGCGCATCAAAGCTCTACATTCGTGGACATGTTATGTGGTCAAGGGTTCTCTTAAGTTGAATGGCACTATGAATCCAGTGTCAGTGTCTGAGAATCTGACACAATGGGAATTCTAAACTGTGCATACTAAGCTACCAAGAACCCTCAGCTTCATGCCAAAAATGGTGTAAACCTGCCATGGGTCACAGGATGGATTAGTCACTCTCCCTGTGATCTTATCAGACCATTCTTCTTCAATAACACAGTGACAAGTGACAGTACTTTAATCTCCTGATAAGCAATGTTATGCTCACCATTAAGAAGAATGTGCATGGAAAAGTTCTTGCAAAATGTCACTCCCCGGCATTTTCATCATTTTGTATGAACGAATACTTCACTGGGTGGTGAATGGGCATGAATTCAATTTAATCATGGAATAGGCACCATAACTTCCAAATCACACACACTAATTTTTTCCTGTCAGGTGTCGTTTTTTTTATGCAGGAAGGAGGGGGCCAAGGGTGAATGTCTACAGAAATGCCACTTCCACCCCCTACCCAATAGAGGGAAAAGAGAGCCAAAATCAAGGTACAAATTTTTCGAGATGCCTGGACAGTGTGTTTGAAAGATTGGAGGACATGAACAGGAGAAAAGATTGCTCGGAAAATTATTCTGGAGTTGACTAGTGGAGTAGATAAAGATTGAAAATGTAGATTAACCCTTGCATTAGAGTTAGAAAAGGAAGGAGAATATGTCGAAAGTCTGGTACAGTGTGCTCTCCTTAAAGGGGGTGGCATGCAGTTAGAGAGTTCAGAAGAGCAGTGTCCATTATAATAGTGCTAGTAAAGAGAGAGAGAGGCAACAATGGGGTGAACAGAAGGGGATTGGAAGACAGTCAGTAAAAAGAGGGGAATTGATGAGATGAAAAGCCTTTGATTCCACCCAGTCAAATAGAGCTGTGTGGGTTGAGCCACCACATACATGAAAAGCCTATTCCATACAAGGGTGACAAGACCCCTATACAGAAACAGCAATCCAACCAAGTGGGGGGTGAAGAAACTGTGTGCCAGTACAGCACACTAACCTCTTAGAAGCTGTATAGAGAGAGTATATGTGATCTTTCTAGGAAAGATCATGAGAAAAGGAAACACCAAGAATGTTAAGGGAACAGGAAGGAATGAGTTGTGTATTGTTGAAGGTAAAGGGAGAGTCGTGTGGAAGATTGTGATGAGTGGACAGATGAAGGAACAGAGTTTCTTGAGGCATTGAAAGCCACAGGGTTTTCTCTGCCCCATCAAATATAGTAAAAAGATCAGAGGTCAGGTGCATTATAGCTATTCAATGATTAGCAGAGAGTGCTGTTAAGGGGGATGTGGAGAAGTGGAGGAATTATCGGAAAAGGAGTGGATAGGACAGCAAGAGCGACTTAACAGATCACTGATAAATAAAAGAGAAAGAGTGGATGACAGAACAGAGCCCTGAGGAACACCACTATTAATAGCTTTAGGAGAACAGTGGGAATCTACAACTGCAGGTATGATGGATCAGTCAGAAAGGAAATAAGAGATGAAGGCACAGGTAGAAGGATAGAAACCAAAGGAGGGTAGTTTGTAAATTAAGGATTTGTGCCAGACTCTATTAAAAGCTTTTGATACATCTAGCACAATAGGAAAGGTTTCACTGAAGTCCCAAAAGGAGGATGACTAAGAGTCAGAGATACGCAAGAAGATCGTCAGTAGAGAAAAGACTAACTGAGCCAACAGAGTGGAAGAGAGGAAGGAGGGTTGCCCTATATTGGAGAGAAATATAGGGCAAATGAGTGTCAGGAGTTGGATGGTGACAGTACCTTCTGAAAGCCTCCTCTCTCTTGCGGATAGCATTAGAACAAGCAAAATTAATCCAAGGTTTTTTTTGCATTACTAGATTAGTAGTAGGAATAGAATATGGAATGTATGCCTCCATGCCCAAAAAAATAACCTGTGATGCACTCAGAACACTTGGAAAGGCCCTGGTCACAAAAGCAGCAGCAATCATTCTATGGGAAATCAAAGTAGTATTGCCCTCCCAGCCAAAGACTTCTCCTCTTGGGAGGATCCAAAGGCCAAATTGCAGCGATAGGACAGGAAACAGATATAAGATTCTGGTCAGATCAGCCCAATGGAGAAAAACGTTTGACAGAGTAAGAAGGATGACTGGTGAGAAATAACTCCAGAATGTTGAGCTTATCTCCAAGGTGATCAGGGATACAAGTAGGGTGCTATACAATCTACTCAAAGTCATTCAGCATAGAAAAGTTGTAAGCTACTTCACCAGTGATGTTAGTGAAATGAGAGGAAAGCAAAAGGTGTTGAAGAACAATGAAGTCTCTTAAAATGGAGGCTTCAGCAAAAGTTGAGTAGGATAGAATGTATTACACTTTGGAAGTGAGGTGGTCAAAGGGTAGTGGATGCCAAAATACCTACGACTTTCCAGAAACTTCAACAGAGATTTGCTGAAGCTTACACCGCCATTACCAAGGAAATGTGCTGCATGTCACTCTACTGTCAAAAGCTGCAATGTCTGTGTGGATCCTGATGATGGACAATTTCAAATACCACCTATAGTGTCCAGTGCATACACACACAGCAAGGTACAAGCTTTCAAATAAAACATGCCTAAATAATGAGGCAACATGCCTTTTATGGAAGTATATGAAAGTGTACAAATATCTTTCCTGGACACAGTTGGAAATGCTCTCATTCCTTTAAATGTGAAGTGATCTTGTGCAAAATATGTCAATTCAGTACATAATAAGAGGTTGCTATGATTTTCACATTTTCAATTAATTAATTAGCTAATCATTTTCTACCCACTTCATTTCTAGAGGATGTGGTAGTCATGCCACATTGACTCCACCCACCCTTCAGAGGATGATGCAACTGTTTGATTTCTTGTATAATGCTGTTTGTGAATCAGACAAATCATTTACTCGTGCATCATTTCAAGTTTAAACTTGTTGGAGGATGGTTTTAAGTTCGTTCAAACTTCAAGGAATTATTAATTCATATGTATTATATTTATTTAGTATAAATATATATATAAATATGTTCTTTATATGCAAATTTATAACCAGTAAGGATGTTGCTATTAAATTAAATTATGAAAATTGTAAGGTATATATCTTATGTCACTTGAAGTTTATTATTTACTTATTCTTAAATATATTTTTTAAAATTTTGCTATCTTCCTACCCATCAACCACTAACCACTGTAACCAATTTTTTTTTACTTTATTTATTTTGACTTTGCAATTTTTTACTTTAACACTTACATAATTGTGCTTTGGTGCTAAATGGTTAAGGCATTATTTTCTCTCATTTTTCAGGTTATGGCTAGAAGTACTCGCTCATCTGCAGAAACATAGGTTCTAGGAAAGCCCAGCAATGAGTTATCAACTGCAAGGCTACCCACATGTGGTGATGTGGTTCATTTGGTTCAGTTTCACCACCATGAACAGTCCAAGACCTTGAAAGAGAGCTACAATTGGCCTGCAAAGAGGCCCTGCAAGTATGGCAGAGAGCAAGGATTCCTACACAGCAAGTCGATTCCTGCATTAGGAAGCTGTCAAAGCTGTACAAGGAATTCCTTGCCTTGAAGAAAAACCGCAAAATGCAGCTACAAAGCTGCAGAGTGAAAGAGAGCACGTTCCAAGAGTGTCTTTCAGAGCTTTTCGACGTTGCCTTGAAGGTGATAGACAAAGAAGAAGACTGCCAATTCCTGATGATGCAATGAGAAGAAGTCTTTTCCTGCAGTATGGCAGGCCCTGACAAGATTAATTTTGCCAAGGAATACCGCAAGACATGTCGACAGGAGAAAAATTCTGACAAAGCTCTAAGGTACAAAAAGAGAGGCTGCATTCCAGGCTGGAGCTGCTGCTCTTCCATCATCCAGCACATCCACTTCATCCTCTGAAGAATTCAATACTGAAGATGCTGATTATCATCCATCGACTTTGACCAGAAGAGCAGATGTACACTCTCATCCTCCAAAATGAAACAATATCTTCACATCACCAGATGTGGTTGCTGCTCTTGATTGCATCAACCTTCCCAATTGAGGAGCAGTCACTCAAGCCCTGGGCTATGATATTTCTACAATGACTCTTTCATGCAGCTCCATCTGTCATTCAAGAAGGCAAGCAAGGCAGGCAGCAGCCAAAGAGGATCAAGCTTTGTTTTCTGTCAAAGGACCCCTTCTTCTTCACTAGGATGGGAAGCTACTTCCCAACATCAGCAGTGCAAAGGAAACAGCTGAACAAACTGTGGTAATTGTTACAGGAAATGGATGGAAAAACTCCTAGCCATGCCAAAAATACAATGAGCTACAGAAGAACAAGCCAAAGCTTGCATTTCGATGATTGATGACTGGAATTTTTGCCGTGAGATCCAAGGTCTCATATTTGACACAACTGCGTCTAATACTGGCCTTCAGAGGGGAGCCTGTACCATGAATGAAAAAGCAGTAGGGAGGGAACTTGTCTGGATCGCTTGTCAACATCATATCCTTGAAGTTGTCTTGTCAAACACCTGCAATGCACTTCTTGGACTCTCAGGTGGCCTGGAAATGACTCTTTAAAAGTTTTCAGGAAAAATGGCCATCACTTCAGAAGGATTCCTTCATGAAGGCTTCAAACAACCTATTCAGAGATCCAAAGATGTTCCAGCTTTGAGAGGAAATGATCCAGTACTTCACAAAGGCACTGGGGTCTAAACAATCACGTGATGACTACAAGGAATTGCTACAACTCTGCCTCACCTTCCTCAGGTGCCATGATGAGAAAGAAGTCAAGGTCCGCGCTCCAGGACCAACTCACCATGCACACTGGATGGCCAGGGCCATCTACATCCTCAAAATGTATCTGTTGAAGCACAACTACAGCTGACAGCACGTAAGACAGAGAATATCACCAAGCTCTCTGTTTATCACCTTGGTCTACACAAGTTTTTGTAATGAGACCCCCGTCAGAATCAATGCTCCTTTCAATGATATTCTGCTTCTTAAAATCTTGCAAAAGTATCCAAATAAGACCATTTCCAAAGCAGCATCCACAGCTCTTCAATGGTACCTGTGGTATCTTGGAGAGCATCTCATCGGCCTTGCATTCTTCAATCCTAGAGTTGATGCCAAAACCAAATGGAAGATGGTCATAAACCTCCAACGTAACACGAATACCACTGTTACTCGTCGATTGAAGCTTGAACGAAACATTGAAGATTTGAATTTGTATGAAATGGTCACCAAAAGGACCCTGGGAATCTTCACTCTGTTAAAGAAAGAAGGAAGGAAGGCAGCAGAGGATACCTTCCTGAGGACCAATCCTAATTCCTGGATGGAGGATGATTGCTTTCAAGAGTTTGAAAGCATAGCAATCAACCTAAAAGTTGTCAATGATTCAGTGGAGCAGGGTATCACCCTTATCAAGGCATATAATACATCTTTGATGAAGGATGAAGAACAAAAACAATTCATCCTTTGATTAGTAGCAAAACATCACCAAGACTACTAATCATCTTCAAAGGAGTCAGTAATGAAGCATTAATCTAAGTAATGATGTATATTATAAACGAATGATAAATGTAATTTTCTATCAAACATATCATTTTTGTTCTTTAAAAATTAATCCGTTTTCTTTAAGTTATTCTGTTTTCTAAAAAAATAAGCAGTTTTCTTTGAGATTTAATCTGTTTTCAAACAAATAACCTAGTATTTGCCTTTGTTTTTTCATTTTTTAACCCAGGAAATCAATCTACTGGAAAATGAGTAGTAAAATGAAATTCATAGCAACCAGTAAATATTATTCAATTAGGCTGAAATTTGGCATGGAGATGTTTGATAGATATAGGAACAGGAGCAGCCATGTGGAGGTAAAAAATTACAAAATTTTATTTTTTGGACCACCCTAATATATATATATATATATATATACACACTCAGACCTCACTAATTCAACACTCAGTATTTTGGATATCACAATAATTCAGCTATTTTTCTGCGTGTTGAAATATCAGGCAAATTTCACCAAGTCTTCCAAGATTTGCCTGATATTTTCAACACGCACAAAAATAGCCAAATATCACAATATCCAAAATACTGAGTGTTAAATTAGCGAGGTCCGAGTATATATAAATTTTTCTTACTTTCAGTGCTTTCTCTTTGCTCTGCATAAGTCTCCATGAGATAAGGTGAGGCTTCAGCCAAGAATTCTGTTTGCCAAGTGTCTGATGTAAGATTGCTTGGCACTGTTGACACAAACCATAAATTTCCTCCAGTCTTTCTCTGAAATCAGCAGAACTTATTTATAATGCCTTCTTTTTTTTTTTGCTCTAATCATTTACTGAGGGTAAGTTTCTGTAACTCCTGAATAACTTACCTAAACTTTTCCACTTCATCATTGTCATCTGAAGAAACTGCAGAAAACTCTGAAAGTGCACGGATCTTCAAAGCTTGGTTCAAATTACACGTTTCACAAAATCCATTATTGAACTTTGTTTTATCTTTAACTGAAGTAGTTCTTAGTGAATAGTTACAAGATTCTGAGTACTGAGCTGGAATAATACAGTTGTAGTCACCATCCTGTAAAGTAAAATTGTGTGTTTAAAATGTAAAGAAAACTTAGTCCACTAAATGAAGGAATGTCTCTTAAGTGATAAATAAAATTCACTCTACGTGAAAAACACTGCTTTAAATTTAAAGTTCTTTTTTTGAAGAAGCCTAATTCTCTGTTAACCCAAGGTTCATTTATAATTGCGTATCTCAGCAGCAAATAGAGATATTCTATACAGCTTACTAAAAAGTGCCAATGCTGGTGACAGGTGATGTTACTTTCAAGAAATGATTGTGTAGAGGTAGGACCTGTGTATTTTCAAGAAATGATTGTGTAGAGGTAGGACCTGTATATTTTCAACAAATACATTATATACCATTTACTCATGAATCACGATATACCAATAACTCAGTAACAATAAACATAGCCCTTAGAACTCGTAAGGAGAAAACTGTAAACACCAATCAACCAGAGAAGTACTCCAAGGGAGATGAACTCGTTTCTCCTGTCATTGTCCTTCTTAGCTGATCTTTTTCTGCATCTCACCTACCCAATGAGCAGTCCAGCATGCTCTCACACACACACTTCTCACTATTCCTCACAAGCTTGACCTTCGCGAAATGAGAAATCATCACACGGAACCTTTGTAAGGTTGTAAGGTTATTACACTATCTTTTTAAAACTTAAAGAAAACCAAATGGCATCAACCTCCAGAGCCTTGGAGTCTCCTGGGGAGGGGGCCAGAAATGTTCCCACTTCTGATACTGGGAATGCAGACCTGGGCAATAGGGCTGGTTCTGCTACTGCCAATTCAAGATGTTTTGGGGCTCTGCCTGATTCACTTTTTATAAATTTCTGCAACATTTGTGGATTTTACTAAAATTTTCAATCTGTTATCAACACCACTTCTCCTCTAAAGAAGGAACAAACTCAGGTGTGTGGAACAACTGACAGCAACCCTTTTTCTGTACCCTCCTAATTTCTCTATACTCAATGTCATTCCTAAGGTGGGTGTTGCATGTACGTACATAATGTATTCCCAAACTTGAATCCTCCAAATTCAAAATGCTACACCCTCTGGCTATGGCTTACATGCCAATCTCAAACTAAATAATCTGCACTGTCTACCTTTCTCCTAATTCTGTTCACTACCAAAAACTGACTACTGTACCTCACTTCCAAAGTGGAATATATTCTACCCAACTCTCCTTTTGCTGAAATCTCCATTTTAGGAGATTTCAATGTTCACCACTACATTTGGCTTTCCTCCCATTTCACTAACATACCTGGTGAAATAGCTTACAACCTCTCTCTATCCTGAATGACCTGGAGCAGTGTACAGCACTCAGCTTGTATCACTAATCACCTTGAGATAAGCCCAACATTCTTGATTTATTCTCCTCCTTAATCTGTTAAACTTTTTCTTCATTAGGCTCCTACAACCACAATTTTATAACTGTTTCCTGTCCTATCACTCCAGTTCAAACTTTGGATCTTCCTAAGAGGACACCCCTTTGGTACTTTGATGCTACTAATTGGTAGGCCCTTTGGCATTACTCCTTTGATTTCCCATGGAATGATTACCGCTTTTGAGGCTGGGGGCCCCTCCAAGTACACTAAGTGCATCACATAGAATCATGTAAAATCTGTTCTTTGACTCATCAAAAATTCCTTCATCAGATAAAAACATGAAACCTATTTAATTCTAATTCTACTCACTCTTTCTGGCACCTAGCCAAGAACCTCTCCAACAACTTTACTACTACTACTTTCCCTCCTCTCTTCCATTCCAATGCCTCAGTTGCCATTTCTTCTCCTGATAAAGCTGAACTTTTTGCTCAAACTTTCAGCTCCAACTCAACCCTGGATGATTCTGGTGCTGTTCCTCCATCTCCTCCTGACTTAATTATGCCCAAAATTAGAATCTCTTCCAAAGGTATTTTTTCTGCCATATCTTGGTTCAACTCTAGGAAGGTACGGTCCTGATGGTGTCCATCTTGTTGTTCTCAAGAACTCTGCTTTGGCAAACTCTTTTTGTCTTTGTCTTTTATCTGGTACTGGTACTTTAATTTCCTGCTGGAAGTTCACTTTCATTTAGCCTGTCCCAAAGAAGGGTGACTGCTCTCAACCCTCCAACTATCATCAAATTGCTTTGATTTCTTGCCTCTCAAGTTTTTAACACATTAACCCAGAGCCAGATTTAGCAGTGTGGGGGGACCCTGGTGCAACTGGCATGTGGGGGCTCCCATAGGTACAAAATAAAACCCTTCTGGGTTGCAAGTGACTGATAAGACTTACTCTTCTTAAATGCAATTGCTGGCAAATAATTTATCATTTTCAGTATATTACAGTTGTAAACAACAAAAAATAAACAAATCATCAAACAAAAACTAAATGATTCATCTTACTTGAAGGTCTACAGTGAGGGGTAAACAATGTGTAAAGTTGCAATTTATGTTACAAACTAATTACAGAGACTAGATTAATTTACAGAATTGCCTTGTTTTTCTAGCAGCAAATTCATTTATACTAAGAGGCCAAAGATTTTGTGGGGGCCTTGGTGCATCTGTACCACTTGCACCATGGTAAATCCAGTTCTGCATTAACTGCCATTTGGCAACTCTGAGTCCCCCCCCAAGGAACTAAATGTACCGCTGGTGGTGCAGGTGGCAGTTAATGTGTTAATCCAGTCTAATAGGAAGATGCAAATACAGCTCTCCTCTCACAATCTTCTTTCAGATCATCAATATGGGTTCCACAAGGGACACTCTACTGATGATCTTCTTGCATCTCTCTCTGACTTTTGGTGAAACCTTTGCTATTGCACTAGACATATCTCCTAAAGCTATTAATACTAGTGTTCCTCAGGGTTTTGTCCTGTCACACACTCTTTTCCTTTTATTTACCAATGACCTGTTACGTCACTTCCTGTCCTGTCCACTCCTACGCTAATGATTCTACTCTTCACTTCTCCACCAACTTCACAAAGCATCCCTCTCAATAGTCACTCTATGCTTCATGTGGGACAACTATGCTGCACCTGGCCTCTGATCTTTCCACTATCTCTGAATGGGGCAGAGAAAACCTTGTGGGTTTTCAATGCCTCAAAAACTCAGATCCTTCATCTGTCTACTCATCACAATCTTTCACATGACTATCCCCTTACCTTCAACAACACACAACTCTATCCTTCCTCTTCTTTTAACATTCTTGACATTTCCTGTTCTCATGAGCTTTCCTGGAAAAATTACATATACAGCAATACCTTGCACATCGCGGTTAATTGGTTCCGGAATTTTTCGAATAAAAGTCGAAAGTTCATTGAATGAAATAGTACCAAAAAGAAATTAGAAAACAATAGGAAAATTGCGCACTAAATTTAAAAAAATTGACAAAAATACAAACCATGCTACATCAAAACTTGCGCTAATCAAAACCGCGCTGTTCAAGGTATTACTGTACTATCTTTCTAAAACAGCTTCTAAAAAGTTAGGTGTGATGTATGGCTCCATAGTTTATTCACCCCCACTTAGTTGCCATCTCTGCACAGGGGTTTTGTCTGCCCCTGTATGGAGTATACTTCTCATGTGTGGATTAGCTCAAGTCACACAGCTCTACTTGACCAGGTGGAATCAGAGGGCTTTTCATCTCATCAATTCCCCACCTCCTACCACGATGTATGTTGCCTCACTCTCTCTTTACTATCATTATTATAATGGACACTGCTCTTCTGAACTCTCTAACTGCATGCTGCCTCCTTTAAGTAAAGTACACAGTACCCGTGACTCGGACCCATTCTCATTCCTTTTCTGTCCAACTCTCTAATACAAAAGGTTAATCAGTATTGTCAATCTTTCAACTATTCAACCAGTCAACTCGGGGAACAATGTTCCTCAATCCACCTTTCCCCTTGTCTGTGTCATCTAATCTTTCAAACGCAGAGTGTCCAGGCATCTTGAAAACCTTGGACCTTGATTTTGGCTCTCCTGCATTTTTGCATGCATTTGCCCTTGGCTCCTCCTTGGTACAACAGTAGGCTAATTAAGAGGTTCTGCTAGGTATAAATAAGCAAAACTGTATGGCCCTAAATACCTTCTTTCTAATTAAAATGAGGACTTTCAAAATCTACTAATGCCCCATTTCATATTTTCCCCTCACCACTTCCACTCAGAATATCCTCATATTTAAAGTAATGAAACTAATAATAATCTATTTAGATAGATATGATATTGTGGTAAGGGTTTCCAATTTAAAACTCAAAATTGTTAATTTTAAATCCTGTCACAATAAACATATATCTTGGACTACTTTCTTATATTTATTAATAAATTTTGGGTAAACAATTATGCCCAGAACTCAAAAATAACTGACATACTAAAACCTATAATAAATGTAAAGCACTAGTTAGCAAGTAGTAGTAAATATTCCTGAAGCTACAGAAAGCAACTATGCTGAGTTATCTTTTAAATACTATAACATACAATCAGTAAAACACAGGCAACTTACTTCCCTAAAACCATTATATTGTTCACAAAATGGACAAATAAAAGAGTTGGAAAATTTGTATGAAACCTTAGTGTTCTTATCGCAAAACCAGCAGTTTACATCAACTTTTCTATATGTCCTGAAAAAGAAGAAAAACATTACGAGCTAAAATAATGATCTAGTGTAAAACCACTTCAAATAAGCACCGCAACTGAATCTGATTTAGTTTGTGTCACTTTTATTTGCTCATCCTTCATAAACAAGAAGTTACACTACAGATGTATTTTGTAAAAATTAACATTGATCACTAATAATCTGCAAATTCTATTTTTTTCTTAAAGGAAATTAGAGTTAAACTATAAAGGATAAAAATAATGAAAGACTACACAAGTAGGTCCTATGCAAGAAAACAACTAGAAAACCGATAAGACAGTTGATGAGCCAACTGTCTCTCTCTTTCTCAGCTATATAATCCCAAACTCCATTATAATACTTTCATTAAATGCAAAAATTACAATGACATGTTTTAAAATTTACTCATGACCACCAATACTTTATAATTTTTTTTGAAAAAGTAGTTTTAAAAAATAATTTGCAAAGTAGGTATACACTGCATAATTTTTCAGCAAATGCAAAAACAATGGTAAATAAAATATTTAATAAGTTACACTTTACTTAGGAAATGTTTATGGAAACTACAACTATAATGGATCATCATCAATGTTCCCTCCTATATTTGTGACCTTAACCTTTGGTGCAAAATGCGAGTCTTGCTTGTGACATTTTGTGATGATACACACATGTATGAAGTTCCATCATTTTATGTACAGTAGTTCAAAGTTATGGTGTGAACCTCCATTTGATCTTTGATGCAGGAACCTGATTATTGTTCATGATATTTCAGCTTATGATACTCCATACGTGTGTGGTTTCATCAATATGTTTAGTGGTTCAAAAGTTATAGCCCAGAGATGGAAGTGTAATCAACAGACAAATGGAGAAGCGTAATTCAGTATGTCCCCTCCAAATTTATTTGGTCAGCAACATTATACTAATGATAAAAATAATGATGGGCAAAACTAAATAACAGTTTGCTTCAATGTACAGCCTGGTCACAAAAATGAAATGTAATGGGTAACAAAGAATGTTTTTTTTTTTAATATTCTATCAGTATCAATAAGTGAGAATAATTATGGTATGATAAATAATGTGAAAAACTCCTATTTGAAACAAACTTACCAATATTTAGTAGTACTGTATACTATACATTATTTTAGCAGTTTAGTCAAATTTCCTATAATTTCTATACGTACTTTATTTTTTAGCTAAAAAATTAAAGCTATTAATGTTTATTTTGAACAAAAAGTACATACAGAAATCCTGTGTTAAGGACCTTCACATTAGAGGAAATTTCACTTGGATGGACTAAATTGCTGTCTGGTCATTAACATTCAGTTTAACGTAATAAAGGTCATTAAAGTGAATATTTCCGCTAAAAAAGTGTTAGCATCACCAAACTTCACTTTAGCAGACTCCGAGTCGTTAAAGTGAAGGTGATGCCACTGGAATATTATTGGAACCAGCCCTCGGATGAGGTTGCAGTCAGTTATTTCCCATTGTATTGCATGGGCAGTGGTGGCAAGTGGTTGTGTATGTACATAGTGCCACTTCCAAGTATTGTGCATGTTAGGCATTCTTTTGTATGATGTTACATAGATAGTTACATATAATTATTTATATGTATCTAAATGTCATTTATTTATGAATACTGTATGTTGTTGTTGTTGTTGTTTAGCCAATCAGCCCACCCTGATCAAGCAAGCCAGCAGCACACAGGTAACTGATCACCCTCACCAGAGTGGACCAGAGGTTCAGCACACCAGTGATGCTGTGTTGTGTTCATTGTTGTGCTAGAGCGGTACAGTCTGTCATAATGTGTTCAACTGTTTGTGGTGTGTCCTGGCACAGGTGGCAGGTGTCGTCTATGGAGTTGTCTAGTCTGTGTTTATATGTCCGTAAGTTGGGGTGATGTCCACATCGGAATCGTGCTAAGTTAACTCGATCCGATCTGCTCAGGCTGATCTCTGACCTGTTAATGGGTGGCAGCTTCGCACCTAGGACCACATTCGGACCGAGTTGTGTCAGTGCTTTGTGGGTTAGGTGTGTGTGTGTATGTACTGTGTGATGTCTGTGGGGCATGGTATGGAATGGAGTATTTGGTTATAATGTGTCTCTGGTGTTACCTTAATGGTGCG
This sequence comes from Bathynomus jamesi, assembly GCA_023014485.1. Classification (NCBI taxonomy): domain Eukaryota; kingdom Metazoa; phylum Arthropoda; class Malacostraca; order Isopoda; family Cirolanidae; genus Bathynomus; species Bathynomus jamesi. The sequence goes on from JAJOZX010002746.1 coordinate 457,559, forward strand.
AGGTGTTGGTGCATGATTGTACATGTAGTGGCAAGGGTGTTGTGGGTTAGTTGTCACTGCTGCCATGAATTGTGTTCCCCTCACGTCTAAATGTTCCCTAACTTTCAGTATTTTTGTTTCTGTGTGCAGGTATTCTATTGGTGTTGTTTGAGTGCATCCTGTAATGATACAAAGTGCGTTGTTTTGTATTGTCTGTTAGGTGTTTGTGTGTGTGTTTGAGATAATGGGTGCCCAGCATGGGCTAGCATAGTCCATAACTGAGCGAATATATTGTTTGTATATGAGTGGTTGTTGTTTCCTGCTGGTGTCCAAAGTTTGTGCCTGTTAATACCCTAAGCATGTTAATTCTTAACGTACATTTGTTTTTAATGTCCTGAATATGGTTTGCAAAAGATAATGATGTGTTGTATGTGACCCCAAGTATTTTGGTCCTGTGAGTGTGTGGAATGTTGATGTTGTTTAGTGTAAGCTGTGGAATTACCTGGTGTTCTTTTATGTTGCTTGTAAGCAAGGTGATGGTTGATTTTTTGGGAGCTACTTTGAGTCTATTGTGTGTGAGCCAGTCTTGTATACTGTTTATGTATGTTTGTAGGTTATTTGTAGTGGTGTCAATGTTGTTGTGGGTGGATGTTAGAGTGATGTCATTTGCATATGATGATAAGGTAAGCTTGTTATCTATGGGTGTTGGAATGTCATGCATGTATAAGTTGAAGAGTGTTGGTGAGAGAACAGAGCCTTGAGGGACCCCGTTCGGAAAAAGCTTGTTTTTGGATGACTTGCCATTAAATGTGACATGTGAGTATCTTCCTGAAAGATAGTTGCTCAGCCACCTTTTGGTGTTATTGTGCATGTTTGTGTTGAGTATTTTGTTTATAAGAGGGAAGCATGGGATAGCATCAAATGCTTTACTAATGTCTATTGGCACAGGTGAAAGCATACCAGGAAAATATTTTGAAAATAAGCCCTGAAGTGGGGGTTTTCCATACTTCACTTTAGCAACCACATGCTCCCCCCAAAGTGTACATTAATGTGAGGGTCTACTGTAGTTGAAAAGGGCTTGTTCCTAGGTGTAGCATGTCAAAATAGGTGCAGTATGTAAGTGGATCTGGTGAGTTTTAGCATGAAATATGGTGTATAGTAAAATGGATTTTGGGCATCACACAAATTCTGTAATGAGATTGAGTGTTGTGCCACTCAGTTGGGAATGCTGTTTGGGCACATCATAAGGTGACCTTTAAATTGATTAGTGTTTAAAAAAAAATAGATGCGAGTCATCTAGCAGATGCCCTTAGTAAAGACAACAAATTTACATATAACAAATAATGTCAGTTAAGATATATAGGACATATCAAGCTTCATGGGGACCAGCTTCCTGTAGCTGTCACAAAGATCCTGATTGGCCAGAAGTGGTTATATGGTAACAACTGATCAATGTAAAATTACCACCAGTGGCATTTCCTTAGTGAATGCAACGCACGCAGTGCATGCCTCCTAAAATATAAATAAATATTAGGTTTTAGAACAATATTAATATATAATTAATGATCACCAAATACAGAATTTCTTAACAACAAAATCACTGAAAGATGGGATTGATCTTCCACAACATGGCAAAATGAACATTATTTTCCCATCCTTATGGCATAAAATTCCATTTCAGCTTCTTTTCAGAAGAATCAGTGCATCAGCTTCTCGCCAAAAACATACTAAAATGAACCTTATTTGTTTGTGAAATAAACAAGTTTATTGTTTATTTCAAATATGCTTACTTAATTTTAGTCCTTTTAACAAGTGAAACCTTAAATATTGCATGTCAAAAGTTTAAAAGTCAACTATTCCTAATAATTCATATTCTAAATAGAATCGATGCAAAATTCAATCTTTATATAATAGAAAATAGGTTTTATCATTGAGGAACTCATCATCTGTTCAACTGAATGCAGTTTTCAATTCCACTTTTGACTGTTTCAAAACTGGCTGAGGACAAATGAAAACTAGATAGATATCATTGAGATGCCAAGCCATCTTTAATTAATTTCAATCCTCATAATAATAATTCTTTAGGTAATAGTTCTTTATTAATAATTATTTAATAATAATTCTTCTTAATAATAATAATAATTTTTAGGCCTATGATTGTTTTATTAATTATTCTTTGAAGCTAATCTGGAAAATTCCCAAAGATATATGTTAAATAAATCCTATTAGAATGGTAGAAAATGCTTCTGAAAATACAGAAAAGCATTGGCTTCTGGGCTCCGCCCAGACCTGCTAGCTATTAGGCTTGTTCCTACAGTACTAGCAATTGGTTTTTGTGCTGATTTATGTTTTAAAATTTGTTTGTATGCCTAGATGAAAAGTTCACCAGTCACCACTGGTTACCACATAACCTGTGAAATTCAATGTGGGTCAGATAAATGGTAAAGTTTGGTAAACTATTATGACTATATCAAACAAATTAAATCTCTGAAGTAGGTAATAAATGTTGTAAATAAATAAATACTAGACCCACAGAGGAAGGGTAGACAATGTTGGAGATATTAGGACCTAAGTCAAAAGAGATTGTAAGTCAAGATCCAAATTAAGAAATTTGGCAGAGATCTACAGAAGCTAAGGCTAACAAAGACCCTAAGATCCACTCTAATATATATGTTACCTTTCAAACTAAATTGCTAATTGCAAGCTTGTTGAGTCCCCTTTTAAATAAATGGCATAACTAAATGTGTGTTTAGGGGAAGATTTGGATGTTATGTAAGAATACAGTGGGGTAATTGTTTCAGTGCACAGATATTTATAATATAATTCTATTTAAAGGCAGAATCAGTGGAGGCACTGAACAGCTTGTCAGTAACTCCAGCTTCAATGGGTGTAGAGTGTAGAGGACAGAAGGGCCCACCCTGGACAAGTGAAAAATAGCCAAACAGGGATAATTCCTAGTGGGTATATACCAGGGTTGGCCCAATTAGTTTCCAAACCCAGTTGTCCCCAGTGGGGTTTTTCAGAAAAACACCTGGAAAAAACACAACTGGGTTTCTTCAGATTTTTTCAAAATAAATCAATGAGCCACTAATAAAATAATTAATAGATTAATTCTTGCACAGTACTCATTTAACAATGATTTAACTTCAGTTCAGAATGACAGTATTAAATTAGACAATAGGGTTACATTACATTTGGAAAACCATGAAGCCACTGGGGCCTATCAAGGTTATCGAAGTCATGAGCTAATAATAATAGAATCCTGCAAACCTTCATTCTCAAGTCAGCTAACTAATGTACAACTATTTACTACTATCAAAGTAGCCTACAAACTTAACCTAAAAATATACAGTATTTACAATCTACAAACTCTCCCGTTCATGAAAGTCTAAATTTTTCTTGAAATTAACTAATGAGCTACTGTTTACCATATCATATGACAAGTCATTCCAAAAATCTACTACTCTATGACTGAAAAAGTATTTTCTTAGATCAAGTCTACAAGGCTGTTTTTTAATTTTCTTATTATGTCCATGAGCTATCCCATCTGTCTCTAGTGAGAAAAAGTTGCATACATCTAAATTGTCCAAGCCTGAAAACATTTTGAACATCTCTATCATATCTCCCCTCATACAATGTCTCTCAAAACTAAACATACTTAGTTCCTTTAATCTATTCCTATATTCTAATCTTCTTAGGTTAGGGACAAGCTTTGTTGCCCTATGTTGCATATCTTCAAGCATATCAATATCGTGTCTAAGGTGAGGGAACCAAGCTTGAATGCAGTATTCTAAGCGAGTCCTAACATAAGAATTATGTAATTTACAGATGACTTCCTTTCTCTTGTAAGTCAACATTCCTCTTAATAATACCTAACATTTTATTTGCCTTATTTCTAGCTTCTAAGCACTGCTTAAAAAATTTGAGATCACTATCAACTATAATGCTAAGATCCCTTTCCTGTCTAACATCCTCCAACCAGTTCCCTCGCATCTCATAACTAAAGTTTCATTATTTCTCCCAAAATGCATGACTGCATTTTTGAACATTGAATTCCATCAATTTGGGTTGATATTTGTGTTTCAGGCAGAGAGTATATTTGGATAGATGCATTTTACAGACCTCCAAACCAAACACAGGAAGTTGATGACAGTATCATTCAAGAAATAAAGGTTACAGCTATAACATTAATTATGGGAGATTTCAACCTGCTTCACATAGACTGGAGCCTTTTAGTAGTCACTGACTACTATAATGATTGTTTTCTAATACAATTTGTAGACAAACCAACTAGGAATCAAGCAATCTTAGATCTGATTTTTTCCAATGAGCATGAGCTTATTAGGGAACTTGCAGTATATGAGTCATTAGGGAATAGTGACCATTTGATCGTATGTCTTAAGATAGAATTAATAGGAATCTAGTCAACAATGAGCATCTGATCCCTTGCTTCTCAAATGGTGACTATAGTAAATTTAGGGAGTTGTTTAGCTCAGTAAAGTGGGATAATGAATTTGCCAATAAAAATACTATTGAGATGTGGTCTAGAATCAAAGAAATTTTAGAGGACATACAATGTAGGTGTATTCCTTTCAAAACTGTTAAGAATAACAAAATTAAAAAACCTTGGTGGAATAGGGGAATAGATAAAATTATTAAAAACAGGGAATTTAAAAGCAGTGATACTCTTTTGGACTTGGATAATTATAGGCAGTTAAGAAATAAGCTAAATAGTTGGAAGAGGAAGAACAAAAGGAATAGGTAGTGAAATAAATCTAGCTAGAAATAGCAATAAAGATCCAAAGAAATTCTTTAGTTTTCATAAATATAATAGTATATAATAAAAAGCATGATACGATTGGCCCAACAGAACATCATGATAGGATGTTTGAAAAAGATCAGGATATTGTTGGTATTTTTAATGATAATTTTAGTTCTGTTTTTATTGAAGAAAATTTAAATAACTCTGATTTTAATTCTTTTGGTTCTGTAAATTCAGGCCTTCTTGATCATATTCACAAAAGGAAGGATGATGTTAGGCAAGCGATTCATACATTGAAGTCAAATAAAACTGCTGGACCTGATGATATACAAGTATATGCTAGGATTCTCAGAGAAAGGGAGGAAAGCTTCTCTGAGGCACAACTATTTTGTTTGCTAGGCCTATCAATCATGTAGAAGTACCAGATGAATGGAAAAAAGCAAATGTTGTACCCATTTACAAAAAGGGTAATAAAAAGGAGGTAGGAAATTACAGGCCTACTAGTTTATCATTGGTAGGAAAGATACTAGAAAGAATTATAAAGAATAATATTAAAGTTCATTTGGAAAATTTTAATCTTATTTCAAGTTCACAACATGGAATTAAATCAGGAAGGTCTTGTTTATCTAATCTCTCAGACTTTTTAGAGTTTGCAACTGATCAGGTAGATAATGGAAATGATGTAGATGTTATTTATTGGGATTTTAGTAAGACATATGACAAGGTTGCGCATAGGAGACCTATATAAATTAAAAGCTCATAGGATATTGGGGTCAGTTATAAATTGGGCAGAAAAATGGTTAGAAGATACAGAACAGAGTATATATTTCTAAATGGTCATGAATCTGGGTGGCAGAAAGTGACAAGTGGGGTACCACAGGGATCAGTTTTAGGTCTATTACTCAATATCTAAATGATTTAGAGTCGGGAGTAAGTAAGTACAGTAAAGTTTCTAAATTTACAGATACAAAAGTAGATGCCTATTACAAATATAGAAAATTTGGTTAATATTGGATTTTACTCCCAGTCACAAGCAGTTGAACATGTACTATATATTGAATTGCCATTAAAAACTTACAAAATATACATATATATATCTTATCTTGTGCAAATTTGTTCAAATATACTTTTTTTAATAAAATATTTTTCCTGATTTGGTTATTTTTTTGCTACTCTGGTGACTTAATTAGTTTATTATTTTCTGCTGGCTATATTTTTTTTCTAATTGGATTCAGTTTGGTGGTGTTTGCAATAGAATTATGATGTGCTATTCATGTGATTTCAACTTTGAGGACTTGATTCATCATGTGCCCTAGATGAAGACAAAGCATTGGATGTTTTTATCAATTACAGCATTATTCTCTCATCCTTAACTTGCCTAAAATGTGACTGAGTGCCTAATACAAAAAGATCAGAAGATATTTAGGTGAAATAACCAATATTAACCAGTAAGGTCAACTGAATGCCCAGTTAGGTCAACTGAATGCCCAGTTAGGTCAACTGAATGCCCAGTTAGGTCAACTGAATGCCCAGTTAGGTCAACTGAATGCCCAGTTAGGTCAACTGAATGCCCAGTTAGGTCAACTGAATGCCCAGTTAGGTCAACTGAATGCCCAGTTAGGTCAACTGAATGCCCAGTTAGGTCAACTGAATGCCCAGTTAGGTCAACTGAATGCCCAGTTAGGTCAACTGAATGCCCAGTTAGGTCAACTGAATGCCCAGTTAGGTCAACTGAATGCCCAGTTAGGTCAACTGAATGCCCAGTTAGGTCAACTGAATGCCCAGTTAGGTCAACTGAATGCCCAGTTAGGTCAACTGAATGCCCAGTTAGGTCAACTGAATGCCCAGTTAGGTCAACTGAATGCCCAGTTAGGTCAACTGAATGCCCAGTTAGGTCAACTGTACACCCTTGATGATTGATTAGGTTGTCGTGATATTTTCATTAGTTTAAACGAAAATGATGAAAGCAAACTTTTCTGGTTAATTTTGAGGCGTTTTGCACATTTCCTGTGGTAATGCGTTGTTTACGAGATCTCATAACATGAACATATCCTATATGTTTATGTTACAATATCTCAAAAACTACGCATTTGCACAGGAAACCAATGGCAGATTTGTGCAAAGCACCTCAAAATTGACCAGAAAAGTTTGCTCTCATTATAAAACCAGACTCGGGGTAAAATCCAATATTTACCAAAAATTCATATAAACTGCAAAAAGATCTTGAGAGATTAGTTGCTTGGGCTAGTAAATGGCAATGGAATCAATGTTCATAAATGCAGTCATCCATTTTGGTAGAAATAATGAAAACTTTAGTTATGAGGTGCAAGGGAACTGGTTGGAGGATGTTGGACAGGAAAAAGATCTTGGTGAACTATAGTTAGTAGTAATCTAAAATTTTCTAAGCAGTGCTCAGAGGCTAGAAATAAAGCAAATAAAAGGTTAGGTATTATTAAGAGGGGCACTTCTTAATAGGCCCTGCACTAGAATAATAAACGTTCTTTAATTTTAAATTTGTTAGCAGTTCATTTTAGGTTTTGAAGTGGCATAATAATTGAATGCTCGATTAGGCCAACTGAATATCCAGTTAGGTCGACTGTATGCCCTTGATGATTAGTTAGGTTAAGTTATGATATTTTTGTTAGTTTTAACAAAACTATCACAACTTAACCTAACCAATTGTCAAAGGCATACAGTTGACCTAACTGGGCATTCAATAATTTTCATGTAGGTTTCAATTAAGTTGAAGCAACTTTTATCAAAAATGTGTTAGTTATAGCTACCATATATATATATATATATATATATATATATATATATATATATATATATATATAGAATCCATGGTATCCATGGTTAAATTATTTCTTACACTGTGCTGGTATATGACGCGTTCGGTGGAGGAGTGATGAATTCAACAAATTTTCACAAAATGAGTTTTTGATGGCAAAGTAATATTTGTAACCTCTATTTTTATTGTGCAAAATATTATAGCTGAATTCGAAGTGAAATAATAGAACGATAAAAAAAATCTATAGAAAAAAGTTTAAATTTTTGTTAATCATCATAAAAATGAACAAAAAATTGTTTGGGTAGAGTTGAAATTTGCCTAAGTCTACGTAGGCCACCCTGACCTACGAGACTAGGGTGGCCTAGGTGGTCTACATAGACTGAGGCAAATTAGACAAAAGGCGGAGGTATGCGCTCTCCGAGTGCTTTCTACTGAATTACTAATGTTCTGTTAAGAAGACTTGATTATTTAATTAACTAGCCTAAATTAATGATGCTCATTTAAAACTATTGATTAAGAGAAAATTCAGTGAAAAAAAACTTTAACTGTCCCTAATGACTCGGTTAAGTAAAATTTTCTTCTAGAAGGTTACGCGAAGGAGACGGATACGATATCATTCAGTAACAAAACATTGAGACAGATATGATATCATTCAGTAACAAAACATTGTAATTTTTTTTCTATGCAATGAAACAAAAGAATATCGAATCGACGTGAAATAACATGTTTTGTCAATCGTAGATTCGACGTATAAAAGGCATGATCTATGTGTTGGTGTTAAATACTTATTACTCAAATTTTTACAGAAAGATTTTTATATGAAAATTATACGAGTACATCATAAACATGCATGATAATGATTAAGTATCTGATTACGATAAATAATTTTATTTTATTAATCCAGAGGTTGTCCCATAAGTTAGGTGTTTCGATAAAGATTGTCATTTTGTTTAGTAGTAATTTTTAGGTATGGCAAATAATTATTATTAAAAGTATTATATTAATAAAAGGAATTTTTATGCCAATTTCAACAATGAAGGTAAAAAAGTAAATCTTTTTTTTTCAAATTACACCCAACTTCTGGAACAGCCTGTATGTAAGACTAAAAATTACTCGACTAACTAGGGAGTATTTTGTAATTTTGATTCAAAAAATTATAAGTGCAAAATATAATCAGTAATTTTATTTCATTTGTTAAAAAAAAAGATGCCAAAATTAGGAATTATCTTTTAAAACTTAATTGTAAATCAAACGTTTTACATGCTTTTTTCTCCTTGATCTTTTTAATTTACAATTTTGGAAAATAAATCAATTAATCGGTAAATAATTAGCAAGGCTCATCATTAGTCATTTTTTTGAAGCCAGAATTTTGAGTTTACTTAAAATATAAAGTTCTCTGTACTTTATCCTTTAAAATTTCTTTACAGAAATAATAGTAACTTTTGAAAAATTGCTTTGAGTTCTTAAAAAAAAATAAATAAAATCACTGAATATCAATTAATGAAACGTAGCCCTTCAAAATGAATGGTAGAAAAAGAACCAGAAACACACAAAACTGGAAAAGGAATATAGCAAAGTATAAGAGAAATACCGGGGATGAATATTTAAGCAGTTTTTCAAACAAAATCATCAGTAAGCGAGCAATTGGTCCTGCATGTAACTGTAAAAGAATGTGTTTTATAAAATAGGATTTAGAGAGATTTCTGAAATATTTACTTCATTTTGGCAAATTGCTAACTTCGATGAACAGAATGGATACATACAAATACTTGTTAGCAAAAATATTGTTTCAAGAATTTACAAAAAACAAGGAATAAGTCGAAAGAAATCAAGTTCTCAGTATAAGGTGATGGCTAATGGCATGATGCATCAAATCTGCAGGATAGCTTTTCTTAGTATTCATGGACTAACAGAGAGACGTGTAAGAACAGCTTTAACTAAACAGAGTAAAACAGGAGTCTCTCAAAAGGATTTAAGAGGAAAGAGTGTGCCTACGAATAAAATTGACGAAGTGAGTCGGTTGAGAGTGAAGGAGCACATTGGAATGTTGCCTACTTTTACAAGTCATTATTCGAGAGCTCACTCTCCTAACAGAGTATTTTTAGCCCCAGGTTCTATCAATTCAGTAAAAAGTTTATACCAAGCTTATAATGTGTGGATGTTTGACTACTATCCAGAAGAGAAGATTGTAAGTATGGATTATTATAGAAGAATTTTCACATCTGAATATAATATACATTTTGCACCACCAAAATCTGATACCTGCACAACTTGTGATAAATTTAAAATGGGCATTCAAAATGCGCCAGATGAGATCTTGAAGCATTCAATTGAACAAGGTTTTGAATTTCATAAGAGAACGGCCAGTGAAGCTAGAAAGTTGATGAACTCATTTAAATCAAACGATGACCCTTGTATATTGGCCATCTGTGTAGATCTACAGCAAACCCTTCCAACTCCAAGATTGAGTTCCGGTGTGGCTTATTATAAACGAAAGCTATGGACTTATAATCTAAGTATATCAAACCTCAAGACCAATCAACCTACCATGTACGTCTGGGCCGAAATAACTGCCAAGCGAGGTAGTATTGAAATTGCAAGTTGCATACACCATTGGATTAGACACAATAATGATAGCGAAATTATTACTCATTTGTACGTATTTTCAGATAACTGTTTTGGGCAAAATAAAAATATAAATTTAATATTAATGTATCTTAGAGAAATTCACTGTGGCTCACTGATTCACATAGAACACACTTATCTTATCCCTGGTCATTCTACAATGCCTTGTGATGCTCAGTTTGGACAAATCGAACAAAACATTAAAAAATATTACAATAATGTTATTTATAGAGTTGCACCGATACTGATACTACAAAAAAGTGCCGATACCGATACCGATACTTTTTAATTGTTTTAAAATTGATTATTAATAAAAGTTCAAGTAAATGATATAATATCTCAATTAACTTAAAATGCCTTTCCCAATCCCAACTTTAGTTCCATTTAATTTCATAATAATATAATATATTATAATATATAGCTAGAGCCTGTAATTTAATTATGTTTAAATTAAATTAAGAAAAAGAAAATATATATATATATATCTTATTATATAAAGTTCTAAACGAATGCATATAATGGTAGTGTATTATCAATAACTTTACACACGAGATTCAAGCATTCAAGCAACTGAATGGTTTATTATGATTATGCATGCTGCGTGGTGCCATCTATGAACAACTTTACAAAACTTTCATTTTTACTGAAAACTATTACTGTAATTTGAAATTGTATATTTATATGATACTGTATTACTGTATTGAATATTTGTAATCTTGTATAGGGGCCTATAGTTACATTTTATGATTTTTTGCTTTGTTCGTAAATGTAAACATTGCTAATTTTGATAAAATATATATTAAACAACTAAATAAGATATTACTGTATAATAATAAAAAAATGTAATAATATATAAAATAAGATAATTTCTTCAAAAAACAGTAATTCAAAGTATCGGTATTGGTTTTCAGAACAGTATCGGCCGATACCGATACATCGGTGCAACTCTAGTTATTTATACAAAAGAAGATTATGTTACAGCAATAACTACAGCAGTCTCGAAGCGTTTCTCAGTGGTGAAGATGAATCAGTCTGACTTTTTAAACTTTGATGGTCTGAAGACAGGCATTGTTAGGAGGAAATCGCCAAATGCCAAATTTAGTAACGCAAGAAAGTTCATATTGGATGTTCAGTACAAAGAAGGCTACGTAATCTCTACCTCATACCAAACATCTCAAAGCAACAGCCATCACATTAGACTGCAGAAAGGAAAATATAAACAGCATGATGACAGTTTGTTTAATTTAGCCAACTACGAACTGCAACCAGCGTATTCTCATATGCTCCCAATTTCAAAAGAAAAAATGAAAGATCTCAGAGAATTGATGGAACTGATGCCTGCAAGTGCAGCAAGATATTATGAAGCATTATTAGAACAAATGGATATGACACCAAATGACATACTCGTAGATGATAATACCACATTCGATCAAAATGACCAAATGATGGATTACACCAATTAAGTAACTTAACAAGAGGTAGATAATCGAATTACAACAAAATTTCTGTATTAAATTATACTCTATAATATTTCACTATATTGTATAGTTTATATTGCATAATATTATAGTATTACTTTTGTGTTTTTTATTCATCAATAAACAAAAGAACGTGATTTTGGAAAAAAATGACCACAAAAATTGAAAACCAAACTGGTGTAATCCAACATAAAAATTTCTGTACTGAATCATACTCTATAATATTTCATTATATTGTATAGTTTATAATATATTATATTGTATAAAGTATTACTTTAGTGTTTTTTTATTCGTCAACATGAAAAAGAACGTAAGTCTGGGATAAAATGACCACAGCGAGTAAAAAATGCAAAGCCAAAATATCTTTTTTAGTCTACAAACTTTAAACGCTAATTGCGGAGAATTTCTCAAATGTTGAATTCGTCATTCTTCCGCCGAACGCGTCATATAGTCTGTGGTCAAATTCAGAAAATGTAAATTTGCTCTAAACTACAATTTAACTAATTTTTGTTGTTATTAATGTTTATTTGTTGCCTGCTTAGACCTAGTTTAGTCTGAATATTATTGTTGTAGTGTGAGCAGTGATAATGCAGTACTGTGATCTATCTACTTGCATGACTCCAGATTTGAAAAAATTTACTGGAGCACAGCTCTGAATTTACTTTTTTTTCCCTTACACCACTAGATAGGTTAATGATAGTAAACTCTTGAATTGACGACATACCAATTACAAATTGTTTTAGCTAAACATAATAATACAATAATGTACAGTTTATAACTCACCTTAAGTTTATTTATTCATTGCAGCAGCAACAGTGGACGATGTTAGACCTTGCATGTAGGCATTTGTTGTGAATTTACCGCCATGTATGCTTGGCCACACTGATCAATGGTTTTCTGTGTGATCATTACAGCAGATCTAGTGCCTGGAGCTGGACCTTCCTTCACAATTCTGCACAGCTTAGTCAAATGAGATGGCTTAATGGATCCTTTGTGTTCAACAATGTAACCAAGAATGGAGAATGTCCCTTCAGCTGGTGCTTCACTCCAGGCAGTTGATCCATCTTTATCAAAATGCTTTAATCTCTCTGTGATTCCTTTCCACAGCTGTTCTATATATTCTGTCAGCCAATTTATCACTGAGTCTTTTGTAAAACTACTTTCAGATCTGGTTCTGGATGGTCTAGCAACTTCAGCTGCCCTGTGGTATCGTGCTTAAATTCAGAAACTACATCATTTGCATTTCCTCCATTAGCTAATTTGGAAATTGTTTCCATCACTCTTAACATAACAGTTTTCCCTCCTTCTTTATAAAATATATTTTCTACAAATTCTGCACTAACTGTGGTTTTTTGAGCTACTTGCAACATAATCTTTGTTACATAGGAAATCAATACATAGAACTTGGCACTAATTTCTTTCTCTTGTGGATGATCAAAAAACACACAATTTTCCACAAATCTGTCAAATTGATCAAATTCGTAATTAACCATGCGAGTATCAGATTTGAGTTTTGGTCTCTTAAAACCAATGATATTGTCAAGAACCATATTGGTATAGTCAAGGCCTGATCTCAGATTTGAAGAGTGATTCTGAATAAAGTCTAAAAGCTCACTTAGTTTACAAATTTTCTTCAATGCATCAACGTGGGCTCTGTTCACAAGATGCATTAAGTCCCATCGAAATTTGAAATTTTCTCCAAACAACTTTTTCATTTCATTTTTAAATGGCTCGTTGTCCTTACAAAAAGCCCCATCGCCAACCATTCCAGATACCTTGGATTTAATTGCTTCTTCAGATAGTTTCAAGTGATTAGGAGACTTCAACACATCAAAAATTTCATTGGCCAAATAAACTCCTGATTTGCTGCGTACTAAATTTATCCCAGCAAGTTTTACAGTCTTATCTTCTTCACTCATAACTAATACAACTAGCATGCTTAATCCCAAAATTGTTCCAATGTCAGCTGTTATTGTTACTGAAGTTTGTTCTAAGAACCACTTTACAGTTTGTTCTTTAAGTTGATTATCTAATAGCTCACAAATTGTCTCGCACGCATGTGTGCTATGATTCAAATTTCCGACCTCACAACCTGACCTATGTAATACAGCTTGAAGTACTGGATATAGAGCCCATGGAGTGTTTGTTTTCATTATGTAGTATAAGATGTTGCCACATAAGTCTTCTATGCGTTTAGTAGTGTTCCGAGAAGATGTTTTCATCACTTCATAAACAGCAGCTCTTTGATGATGCTGAAGTTTAATTAAATGTCTCTTCAGGTGGGTTTTCAGATTTCTAAACCATCTCTCTTGATTTTCTCCTTGTTTGCATACATAGGTTAAATCTTTAACATTGAAGTAACCTTTTATGTTAGAATGTTTGTCTGAAGCACATGCTTTGGGGTCTGTGCAAGCTATGCAATATAATGTAAACATTTTATCATCAGAAGCATCATCAATATCTTCTTGATTATCATCATCTTCATCCTCAACAGCTATATCTACATCAGGCATATTAGTGTCACTATTTGCAATGTTTTCCATTATATCACTTGGTACTGAAAATGAATCATCAGCATGCCCTAGATCCTTCTTTTCCACCAATTTGAATGTAGATTTGATCAAATCATTGTTCAGGATTTCTTGTATTGATTTACACTTGCTTAAATGGGCTATGGAAATGTCAAATTTGTTGCTTTTTGCTTTATTAGATTTAGATGCAACACTTGAACTTGAAGGCATATTTTGACTCTTCTCTTTATTAACCACAACAGCTTGGTGAGTTTCTTTTGTTAGGCGCAAAATTGCATTCAATGTCTTCTGGATTTGGGCATTTTCAAATTCCTCTAAAGCAGTTTTGTTAGTCTGCGCAGATTCCTCACTTACCTTTTGTTTCTTAGGTGGAGGAGAAGCACTTTCTTCAGTCTGTGAAACATCTAGTGAAAAAGTTTCATTTTCTAGATTAGCAGTTGATGAAGTTGGTTCATTTTTCTGAGGTCTAGCACTAGCACATTTTGTGAACAAACTAAATGACTGCTTTGCCGTATCTCTTTGCTGCACTTCATCCTGGTATTTCTTTACTGCAATATCTAAGCTGTGGGCCCAAACTCTGGGACCTCTTGTATTGTAACAAATATTTTTTTTGGAATTAAAATGTTCCTCCCAGTTTTGCTTCTTTGAATATTTGTTCTTGCATTGACCACAAAAGTAACCCCTTTTAACACCCTCACTTTTCTCTCCAACTTCATCAATATTAGGATCCATTATTGATTATTGACTACCTGAAAAAATACAAAATAAGTAAAAGTTAGTAAATATAGTATGGTAAAAGTGAGTAAAAGTAAGTAAATATAGTACAATGAAAGTAAGTAAATATAGTACAATGAAAGTAAGTAAAAGTAAGTACTTTAAACTTAGTAAAAGTAAGGAAGAATAAGTAAAAGTAGGTAAGTTAAAGTAAGTAAAAGTAAGTTTAAACTTAACTAAACTTTTCAATTCTAGAGTCATGGTGGATTACTTAAAACCGCACAAGTAATTATCTGGCCAATTTATCAAACCTGGCCGAGATCAATGGAACATAGTCCAATCCTGGTAATTTTATATTAAAAAAATATACGTTTTAATAAAATTTTAATTATCAAAACATTGAAGCTTAACAAAAAATAAAAATAATTGTTAAATATGGAATTACCAACTAAACTTAAAATAACTAAATTTGTAATTTAAAAAAATTGGTTTGTACAAGAACGTATACGCAAAAAAATTGCATAACGTCTAGCGGATGAACAAAACCCAAACTCAAATTTACTTTTTCTCATGGTCAAATTTACTGGAGCAATGCTCCCAAGATCCCAGGAATCTGGAGTCATGTGTACTTGAGAGTTGCCCCCAGTCAACTGAATGCCCTTGATGATTGGTTAGGTTAAGTTGTGATATAATGACAACCTAACCAATCATCAAGGGCATACAAGTTGACCTAACCAGCCATTCAATATTATGTTTAAAAACTTATCAGACTTGCATTTTATACTTTGCATATTTTAAATAAATATAACCATATCATTGTCCTGAATAATAATTTAATCATGCATACAGTTGACATAACTGGGCATTCAATTATTACACCACTTCAAAACCTAAAATGAATTGGTAACATTTCAAATTAAGAAATTTTATTATTCTAGTGCAGGGCCTATTACAAAGCAGTGCCTTAAGAGGAATGTTAGTTACAAGAGTAAAGGAACCATTTGTAAATTATATAATTCTTATGTTAGGCCTCATTTAGAATACTGCATTCAAGCTTGGTCCCCTTGCCTTTGACATGATATTGATATGCTTGAAGGTGTGCAATGTAGGGCAACCAAGCTTATCCCTAAGAAGATTGGAATACAGTATAGGGGAAAATTAAAGGAACTAGGTATGTTTAGTTTTGAGAGACATTGTATGAGGGGAAATATGATAGAGATGTTCAAAATATTTTCAGGTTTAGACAATTTAATGTACATAACTTTTTCTCACTGGAGGTTGATGGGATAACTCATAGGCATAAGGAAATTAGAAAAAAAGACTTGTAGACTTGATCTACAAAAGTACTTTTTCACTCATAGTAGTAGATTTTTGGAATGAGTTGCCATATGTGGTAAACAGTACCTCATTAGCTAATTTTAAGAAAAATTTGAACACCTTCATGAATAAAAATGATAGTTTGTAGATTGTAAATACAGGCATCCCTCAATATCTGATTGGGTTATGTTCCTCATAAGAAAAATTTAGCAAATTCTGAGTACTGGCATTAGAGGCTTAGATATTAAACATTATTTTTCACCAGTCTATTTAGTGCAACTTTTTTATCCAAATATGTTAAGGTGATGAGAGACTGAAATATTATACACAAGAAATTTTCATACTGCATGAGACTTGTGCTTTGGAAAACAAGGATTTTCAAAAAGTTGGGTATAGGCACTCAAAAGTTTTGGTAATTCTACGATCTGAGTCTCTCAGTCTTAACTTGACACACTCCAGATATGTTAAATTTCTTAAGAACTTCTCAATTTAGGTCTCAGTGAAGCCTTCCAAAGGTTAAGATTCAGTAGAACACATCCACCGAACTCAATATTGATATTTATACAGTGAGATAGAGCAAAAACAATAAGAATACTTTATTCTATACTAATTATGGTGGAAATTCCTATTTATAAAGATATTTACTTTCAAAATTATTAAATTTTGGCACCATTATTCACTCGTCAAGCCATCTCGTCCTGTGCATATGTAATTGTTATTATCATTAGCCAATCAGCAGCTGTCCCATTGTCACGAGACCCCCTCACGCGTGTCAGGCACTGAAATTTGAATTCAACAGTTGCTTTAAAATGGCTGTGTGTGGTGCATGTTCTAAGTCTGAGTGAGACATTATTAAACAAGTTTTGAGGGGCAATAGCGCTGCTGTCACTATATTTCAAGCTCACGGCATGCTCAAGATCTCTCTTACGTGTCCTCAGTGTGGTAATGAACTTAATTACTGTAAAGCCTCCCATAATTAATGTTAGTGCATTGATATTATTTCCAACTACTTACCTTTCCAGATCCCAAATTCATTATGGGGTACCCATGCCCAGTAGGTTAATTGAATGCCCAGTTAGGTATAAATGCTACTTCTAAACTTAATGTCAACTTGATGTGGTTTTGTGACAACAAGTGTAGTAAAAATTTTAATGAGCCTAGAGGGTCTATTAGTGAGGGAGAGGCCAGACCAACTTAGAGATATATTGCAGTTCAAGTTTGGTCTAGGCCTGGGCCTAATACTGTAAATGAGGCTGAAACTCAGAAACAGCCTGAACCCAATGTTTTAGTTGGGCCTAAGTTAACGCAAAATAGGCCAAATGAGTGGGAAAAGCCAAAGAAAACCTGGAAACCCAGGATTTTAAAACCAAATGAAAATGTTTTAATAGAATTAACAAATAGATTTCATTCATTTTCTATAAATGATAAAGAAAATAATCAATATAGGGAAACTCAATTCAATAGTAGTAAAAGTTTCAAGTTAAACCCAAGCAATGTTGGAAAAGTTTCTGTAATTGGAGATTCCCAAGTCAGAGGCCTAGGAACTACGTTACCAAAAGGAAGCATAGTCTATTGCTATCCTGATGCAACCATTGATAGGGTAAAGTAAAAAAATCAGTGAAAAAACTTCAGGTACTGATTTAGTTTCTCCAAAAAATGTAGTTATTCATGCTGGAGGTAATGATGTAATGCTTAAGCCATCAGATGAAATCTTAAAAAGCTATAATGAAATCTTGGTAAAATTAAAAGAAGGTACCGTATATACTCGCATATCAGCCGATCTCGCGTATCGTGCGACCCTTCAAATTTTGTCTCCAATAGATGATTTCATCATATATCCTGTGTATCATGCGAGTTCCATTTTCGGTATAGATTAGACTAGGCTAGGCTTACCAAGCTTACGGCATACAAAAAGTTATCTATTTAAAAATATTCACAGGCAGCGTACTATTTATCTTAAAATTAACAACCACCTAGGCAGCGTACTATTTATCTTAAAAAATTAACCAACCACCTAATAGATTTAATACTCCACGGTAACTTCCATTAGTAAAAGATAGTAAATGTTCATTCCTTGTTCACCCAATGGAGAAAAAGACAGTCAGAAAGTTTACAGCTAAATTTAAGCTGCAGGTTGTAGCTGCAGCTGAAGAAACGAACAACGTGCAGGCTGCAAAGCATTTCGGTATAGGTGAAAGCAACGTCCGAAACTGGCGAAAGCAAAAGGAGAAATTAAAGAAAACACCTTCTTATAAATGTGCAAATCGGGGATCTAAATGTAAGTGGCTGCATTTGGATGAGAAAGTGGCAAAGTGGGTGTCTGAAAATCGAGAGAGTGGATATATCATAACGAGAGCTGCAATAAGGCTTTATGCCCTTAAAAGAAGCACGAAAAGAAGGAATTCCTGAATTCATAGCAAGCGCTGGATGGTGCACCCATTTTATGAGAAGGCATGACTTTGTGATACGAAGAAAAACAAAAATTGCTCAAAAACTGCCAAAGGAATTGGAAGAAAAAGTGACGAATTTCCTTACATTCATCCTGAAGCATCGCAAAGCTAACGAATACAAGTTATCGTGCATCAGCAACATGGATGAAACACCCATGAACTTCGATATGCCTTCGAATTCCACAGTTAACAAGATTGGAGAAAAAACTATTTTCATTAAAACTACAGGACACGAAAAAGCTCATTTTACTGTTGTTTTAACGTGCATGGCAGATGGCACCAAACTTCCTCCCATGGTTATCTTTAAACGAAAATTAATGCCCAAAGAAAAATTCCCTGGCAGGATCATTGTTCATGTTCATCCAAAAGGATGGATGGATGGATGAAGGTGGCTGCAAGATTTGGCTGAAGAAAGTTTGGGGATCGAGACGAGGCGGTTTAAGACGAGAAAAAAGTTTGCTTGTTTGGGATATGTTCAGGTCGCATCAAGTGGATAGTGTTGTAAAATCCATTCAGGAATCAAACACTGATATAGCAGTTATCCCTGGTGGATTGACTAGTGTTCTTCAACCTCTTGATGTCTCACTTAATAAACCATTTAAAGATATAATGCGGAAAAAATGGACTGACTGGATGAGAGAAGGTGAGAAAACGTTTTTGAAAGGAGGAAACATGAGAGCTCCAGCATTGCCAATACTGTGTACGACTGTACGACTGTACGTGGGTGAAAGAATCATGGAATGAAATTGATGCAGATTTGGTAATTAAATCATTTAAGAAATGTGGAATATCAAACGCTATGGATGGAACTGAATAGAGTTGCACCAATACCAATATTTTGGCCGATACCGATACTTTTTAATTAATTAATAGTTTTAAAATTGATTATTAATAAAAGTTCAAGTAAATGATATAATATCTCAATTAACTTAAAATGCCTTTCCCAATCCCAACTTTAGTTCCATTTAATTTCATAATAATATAATATATTATAATATATAGCTAGAGCCTGTAATTTAATTATGTTTAAAATTGAATGTACTATAAAAGTAAAAAACATTGCAAACAAACAACTTATAAAATTATGTCTACAATAAAATGTATAAATTTTTAATATACAGCTCTTCAAATACAATAATTATACCGGTAGTTTAATGAGGTTTGTTAAGCATTATAAAGTTTTTTTTTAATTTCAATAAATAAAGTAGAGTGTAATTAAAGTAATAGTTTGTATTTTCAAAGTTTTTATTAATAAAAATTACAAAATTCAAATAAATGTAGTACATTAATAAAGTCCTATAAAATATTATTAAAAAAAAAAAAACTTTCGACTGTACTGGGCCACTGCAACAATTGTAGTGTAAAAAATACAAAATTCAATATAGTATCTATAATACATTCATAAATCCTTATTATTCAGTACCATATATTGAAAAAATAACAATTTGTGGTTACTTGCACAAAATGAAAATCTTATTAATAAAACATGAAAATTAAAAAAAGTTTCTACAATAGTACTGCCAAATAATTGCATTGTAAAAAAAAATATATATATTCTTATTGAAAATTTGTACTCCTTTTATTAATTATTAAGCCTATTCAATTCCTAATAACTAGTTTCTATAGAGTCATTTAGTGTTCCATTGCAATACTTTGACTTCTTAATGTTCCTTTTAAAGCCTTGATTTCTTCATTATATTTGCTATGTAAATGCTTCTGTAAATTAGTGGTATTACATACTTTCTCATATTTTCCACCTCTAGATATTAACTCATGGCATAAGTTGCATTTTGCTTTCAGTGTTGTAGTGATACTGTTTTCGTCCTGTTGATCTAAAGAGACAGTATAAAATTTCCACACATAACTGCTTCCACTTTTTGATTTATAACTTGCCATTTTCAATTTAAGGGGCTAAATTGTCGATGATTATTATTAATTATTAAAAATAATTAAAGTGTTCCAACATATCACTCTTAATAATTATATTGAATGAGAATTATTAATCTTATAAATTAATAAATAAAGGCCTATTTATTTGTTTGAAACAAATTTAATAGTTCTTAATTTTACTCTGAAATAGATATTGAAGAAATTAGAACCTAATGTATTAAATAAAAACCATTAATTCCTATAACTAATAACTATATAGGGTATAGCTATGTCTTTTACATATGGATTTCATTCCTTAAAAGGTAGGCTAGAAGATGTTTGCATATTATTTAAGGGCTTTCATTCCAAGACAGCTCAAAATAATATTAAATTCATTAAACTAAGAGTTAATTAGATAAATTAATAAAGAAATTTATTCATTTTAATTATAGAATAGTTTTCATTATAATAATATAGCGGAGCAATGACTACATGCTATTAGTCTAGCTTAGCCATTACTTTTACAATTAAGATATATATATTTGAAATCAATTAATAAAAAGATAATATACAGGGCTATTCAAAATGATTCACCTGATTTCAAATGAGAATATTTTTTAATGTTACAAATACAGTGTGATTTGTGATACATCAACCAAAAGAAAAACTGTCCAAATTTTGTCTCTCACCTCATAAATGCTCTATGTGACTTCCCCTAGTTACACAAGCAACATTGACACGATAGTCGGATTCCTCCCATACTCACTCCAGCATGTCTGTTGTCACTGACTCTACGGCAGTAACAATGCGAGTTCGGAGCTCATCCAAAGATGTGGGCAACGGTGGCACGTACACAGTATCCTTAATGTACCCCCAAAGGAAGAAGTCGCACAGTGTAAGATCCGGCGACCTAGGGGGCCAGCTGTGGAGCACCAAGTCATGGGGCCCACTGCGACCAATCCAACGGCAAGTGAGCACTTCATTGAGAAAATGGCAAACATCCAAATGCCAATGAGGCGGTGCCCCATCTTGCTGGAAAATATAGTCGCCGGAATCTTCGTTCAATTGGGGAAATAACCAGTTCTGCAGCATATCCAGATAGGAGTGACCAGTCACTGTGTTTTCCATGAAAAAGAAGAGGCTGTAAACCTTTGCCCGGGAAATGGCACAGAAGGTGTTAACTTTAGGTGAGTCGCGCTCGTGGCTAGGCCATGGCGTGACTTTGGAGCCCTCTCGCGGTGATCTTGTAAAACTCGGAGATTTCCTCTTTCATGTGGTGTATGCCCAGTTGATGCACAGTTGACAGGTACGGAAGTATTCTCAGTTGAAATCAGATGCATCATTTTGAATAGCCCTGTATATCTTATTGCTGTAAACTATTAGCTATCATATATATGGGTAATTCCAGGACAAATAGACAAATGAAAGTGCCAAATGTACACTCCACCATCTCCAAAATTCATGAAACTTGGTGTGAGGGTTGGTTTTGGTCCAAACTACAAAAATCTGAATTTTTTTGAAAATTGGTCAAGTTGGTCAAATTTTATGGCTTGACCAAATTTTGGTCAAATGAAAAACCAACAATTTTCAAACATAAATATCTCAGCTGCTAATTGTGGTAGCGTAATAAGTCTTAAGTTATAAAATATGTAAAATTAACTGTAGTTTCTAAATATGTATCATTTTTTTTAGGGTAACAAAAATAAAATTATGATTTTTTGGAAAAAATGTTATTTTTTTTTTTGCAATTTAGCAGCGAAGATATCATTTTTTGAAAAAAAGACCAAGAATAAAAAATGTTTATTTGATGTATGTACACCATAATAAGTAATAAAAAGTCAGCTTATAGTTTATTATAAGGCTCAAAACTGAGTTTGAAATTAAGTAATAAAATTTTTTTCAGACGACAAAGATTTATTACAGACTTGTTGGTCCAAAAAAAGACAATTTTCAAATCATATAAAAAATACATGTAGATAAACCAAAGGAGAAAAAATCTTTTAAAATATATGTACAATGTACATTAGTGTGGACCAAAATGGGGGGTAAATTATAAAGTTGAAGAAATCCTTGTTCCACATTAATGCCCTTGTTCCTTTGGACCAGATAGACATGTCAGCAAAATTTTGGTCAAATATGAGAATATTTAGGGGTCCCAAGAGTTAATGACTTATAAAAAATTTCCAATGAATAGGCGCGCTTAGAACATCAATGATCAACTCAACTCTTGAGTTGCAACTTATGAAAAAATTTCTTCTTATTTAAGAAATTTTTGGTGTTAATAGAGTACAAAAACAATCTTAGATCATTATTTCAGAGAAAATTATTAATAAGGAAAACAAAAATTTTGGATAAAATATATTATCCTTAATTGGTCAACTCTAAATTAAAGACTTTGCCTAATTGGCTTGAACCTTTTAGTTATCCTTTTTATCTCCTAATTTAACTGGTTTATTTTACTATTTCAGAAATTTAATTTTTTAAACTAAAAATGGCTACTCGTTCTAAAACTAAAGTTTGGCTCATTGGCCATTTATATAAAGATATACTTTGTTGCCACTTACCTACAAAACTGCAAGTTTTGCAAACATATTTCTTCCATCAAAAAGAGGAAAAATTGGGACGAAGAAGATCCATTAATTTTTGCTTAGATGAAGTGATGACCTACTGGGAGAAAGCCAGGATTCCCACAATGCGTAGAGACAGTGCCATCCAAAAGATTGACTCTTTAATAAGCTGTTATGATAAATTGATGAAAAACAGAAAAAGGCCCGAGGAAAAATGCCGTATTGAAGAAGCTATGTTTAAAGATGAAATTAAGGCTGAAATTCTTGATATTGGTCACTCTAATGCCCTTTTGATGATGTCAAATGAAGAAGACAAGCTTTTCTACTTAAGCCAGCAAGAAGATCCTACACAAAGTAGCATGGGTACAGTAGACCAAATTCTTGCAAAAAGAGAGAAAAGAAGGCTTCATCGTGAAGAATTAGAGTGTGAAAGAGCCCTCAAAGAGCAGAAGCGATCTAAAAGATCATTCTTGCCTGCCAATAGAGATGATTTCACATCGTCATCATCATCATCAACTAATGACGACAACCTTGAAATGAATTTTCAAGGTCCCTCTGAAGAGCAATTTAAAAAGAAAATGTTGGCTCCTAAAAAGTCAAAACCTATTGACAAAAATGTTGTAGCAGCCTATGATAGAATGAATCTTTCCAATCGAGATGCAGCTATGTCTTATGCTGTTGTTGCTCAGTCTTTGGGCCATAATTTGGAAAACATTACAGTGTCAAAATCTACTATGCTTCGAACTCGTCAAAAGTTACGCAAAGAAATAGCAACAGAATATCAAGAGTGGGGTGTTGCATTGCTTGAAAAATTTAATCAAGCAGTGACAACTAAAGAAGAGGACAAACAATACCTGCTCAAAACAGTTTTCAAGAATCGTAAAGAATTTCCAACAAAAAATAAAGCAGAACTTATGAAAATGAGGAAAAACTAATTTTTTCAGCATTAAAAGGAAAAGTGCAATTTTCTCGGGACCCCTAAAACTTGACGTAGAGGTTTCAAATTTTGTAATTTGATTAAGGTAAGCAAAAGGAATAACATTACTCATGTGGAACAAAGATTTTTAAACCTTCATTTTTTTGGTCCACACTAATGTACATACATAACCTCTCTTATTGTTCATATATTGATAGAATAAAGTTGAAACTCATTTTTTGTATATATGAAAATTTTTTAAAATCTGTAATTTAGGGGGGCAGGACCCCTTCAAATGAAATAAAGTGTCGTAACTTTTTTTCTGTTAATTTTAGCCATTTTTTTCTACTTATGCTAATTTGTTGTGTGTGCAATTACCTTTTATAAAACACCTTAAATCACTGTTCTATGTCAATTAGGGACTGAGTTATGGTGGTTTGAATATTTAGTTTTCATCCCTCCCACAAAAAAGGGGGGAGCATAACTTTTGAACCATAACTCTGATTGAGCTTATATTTGAAATTTGGTACTTACTAGCATAGACCATTCTATAAACCAAATTTGAGCAAAATCTATGAGGGTGTGGTTTTGACCACTGCATGATTTGTCATGGAATGACTACTGAGGTCCTTGACTACCTCCTGACTGAGATGGGGTAGAGGAGGACCAACAGTGATCCTTGTGAAGTTTGGGTTGATCTCCAGCTCAGTGGCAGTGTCTAACATTTTCCCTAGGGGCCCAGACCACTTGTTGCTCAATGTCTTGCCATCCAGTGCAGTCACCAGGTGTCTGAGACTCAGCTCACTAGTGTGCAAGTCACAGACAATCCACACCAACTTCCTGCTAAGCTTGGCCTCTACATAATGCATTACTCCTCCCTCCCTCCCAGCCAGTATTCACATTAGTACTGTCACCTCCTGTGACCAAAGGGGTCTGGTCTGCTCCTCTCTCTCTTAGCCAGTTCACCAGATAATCAGCAATGACCTCAGCATGACTTCTCTCCTCTGCAGCTTCCTGTGGTACAAAAGGCCACAAATATTTCGCACCTGGTTCATTGCACACTGTGTAGTATTCTTCCTCAATGAGGCCAGGAAACTGCCTGTCACTGCCTTCAGCTTCCATCATCATTTTGGTATCATCTCTTTTCCCATCAAAGATGATACAGGTGATGCCATTTTCCCTAATCTCTTCATCAAACTTCTTGACCAGCTCCTTAGTCAGTCTCTCCTGAGCCCTCCTCACCGTGTTGTGGTCAATCACCAGTGCTGTGTCAAACTCTGTGATACGACCAACATCAATCTAGGCAGCAGTGGCAATCTCTGCAGTCTCTTTCAGCCCAGTGTGATGTCTCAAGCTAGCCAGAGCTATGTTGGTGATATCTTCAGTGTTGTATTTCTTCTTTTTAGCCACAGGCAAGGAAGTTGTTGTCACAGCCTCTGGTATGAAGTCTTCGTCCTCCTCTCTCCTCCCTGCCTCCTCCAGTATATCTCCAGTCTCCTCCAACTCCATCTCCAGCAGTGACTCCTCCCTCAACTCCTCTTCTTTCTTGGCTGACTCCTCTGCCTTCCTTCTCTGCTCCTGTCTCCACAGCACTGCTTCCTGTCTCCTGACCTCAGGGTGATCAGCTAGACCCATCTGGTGTGCCCCCACACTGCCCACCTTTTCTCTCTGACCTTTAATGAAGGCAAGCTCCTGCACTGGTATCTTCTGCTTGCTCCTGCAGCTACAGTCAATGTGAACCTCACTGTTGCAGACAGGGTTGCACCCAAGCTCACTGCAACTCCTGATCACACAGTGACAGGTCAGGATGTCCACCAATTTGTCCAGTTTCATCATGAACCTATCTTTGACCTCTATCTTCATATTGCCAATGGACACCTTCACTGCCTCATCCCACAGTGCCTTCACTTTAGCCCTGATCCTGACCTCGGTGTTGATTACAGGTCCTGTGAATAGAGCATTGGCCTTTCTCCACTGAGCCAGTAGCCCTGGAACAATGTTAATCAGGTCATTAACTGGGTAATTCCTCCTGTCTTCCTCACTCATCTCTCTCCTCAACAAACTATACCTCAGCAGATCTCTGGCTATGGGCAGCTCAGCAGGGGGAAGTTCCCTCCTAGTCCCAACCAAATGACTTAGGTGACAACTTGATTTGCTTCAGGTTCTGATTTCTTTCTGACTCAATTGACTCATCCTGTGGACCTGTGAACAAAAGAAATGTCATTGAAATTTGGATAGGCCAACTGATTATGATTAGCTACATAAAATTAAGTTAATTGAAATTCTTAATATCTTCCTATAAGCTCAGATAAAAGGTTGTGTCGTTATAGATAGAAGACTTAATTATTCAAAGTAATGACAATTTCATATATCTATTATATCAAAATGTACAGAAAGTTTGGGTTATACATAACATTTCAAATAATTTGAATTACACAATATTTACATTACGAAGTAATCAAAATTGTCAAAAAGGAGGGAAAACACATGCATTCACAATCAAAACTCCAGCATTTGTGACTATGTGAAACTTAGAAACCATATTGCACACCAAAAATAACCAAAATTGACCACACATATCAATGGCACATTGATATATGATGCTACAGTCATATCTAGGTTATATTTCAAACCTTTATGGTCAAATATAAATAGGTAAGTACTTTTTTAAACACTAACGATATTTCTAAATTTGCTAGATAATATGACATCATTTGAGCATTAGTAGTTTTTGAATTACTGTCTTTACTAAAATTGACATACCCTATTGTATTATATTATTCAGGCTGTAGCTATGTAGATATCCACAAGATCCAAAGTTTTGAAGTTAATGTATAGCTAGTAGATGTGTGACACTCTGCAATTAGCAGAGATCAATTGGATCTTAATTTTGTATGTAACTGTATTTATGGTTTATTTATATTAACAATGGAGACACCCAGATAGGCCAAAGGGCCCCTAGTATGGCCACTATAAAATTTGGTACTTTTGCATTATCCTCCCAACACTAATTTTTTTTTAAGCCAGCTAACTACGGCTAACGCCTACGGTGGGCTATTTTTAACCTAACCTAACTTAACCAAACCTAACCTAATCCCAACACTAATTTTTTTTATAATGGAAGGAAAATAAAGTACCAAAACCAAACCAACATTATATAAAAAAAATTAGTGTTGGGAGGATAATGCAAAAGAACCTAAAATTTTTATATCAATTGTATGCCGTTAGGTCAACTGTATACCCTTGATAATTGGTTAGATTAAGCTGCATTATTTTTGTTAGTTTTAACTGTACGCTCTTGATGATTGGTTAGGTTAGGTTACTTTTGCCATAAATATTACTGATGAAAATAGGTTTTTCTGGTGTGTTTCATGTTGTTTCACTTGATTCTGGCCTTGGGGAGGGGGGGAGGATCTTCATAATGGTGCATTTGCACCAAAAATGAAGGTCAGATTCAATTGAAACATGAAATACACCAGAAAAACCTATTTTCATCACTAGTTTGGGTGGATGTGTACTACCGAATCTTTACCCTTCCAAATCTTACGAACTGATTCTGGCTTTACACATTTTCAAATTAGACTCAGACGTAAATCTACCTGGTGGCTACTGGCCCATAAACTTTACGTGCACCCACTGCCTCCAAAATAGTTATTCGGTGTTCATGGTGAGCAGGAATAGGACTCCATAACATTCTGAAAAGAACTTTCACGAAGTTAAAAAAAAAACATCGTGACACAGTACGCTGTGGCCTATAGCCTAGAGTAGACTATTTCAAGTAACTCACCTTAAAATCTTGTACAAATAAGCAAAGATGGCAAAGGTGCAAGAAAATCCCGCAATATACAAAAAGTATCTGTCAACCATTTGAAAACTGAATAAAAATAGGCTTGAAATTTTAGTCTAACAATAAAACTACCCGGGGGTCACCTACAATTGTCTTTTCAAACTTTCGGCGAGTTCAGTTCGATTCACCCCCTGGTCAGTTAAAAATTGAGTTTCGCGTCCCAATCCCAACCACAGGCATATGAGCCTGAATGTGCTTTCAACCGTCTAAAAAAAAGGGGGCTTCTTTGAATCGAAGATGTTAGAAATTACTAGATAGCCTGTATGCCATTTATCATGGTCTAGTTCTAATATAATATAATGTAACAAGTTAACTAATTTCATTTATAAGCTTTTATCCTAAACTACAAATTACTATAAGGTTAAGAAAATTAGAAATGTGCATTAAAGTCAAGTGCCACCATGCAACGACAATTGGGTGCATGACAAATGAGCACCGACAATTGAGCGCAAGACAATAGAGCGCAAAACAATTGAGCGAGAGCAAGCAAATAAAAACTGGATAAAAGAAACAAAATAAGATTGAACAAATATTTATTAAGGATGTTAAAAATAATGTAGTTTACTACTTTTGCAGTTCAAGATAATAACTTATACCTCGGAAGTATTCTAATTTATCTGTTTTCATAGTCGTTGGCTATTGTTAGGTTATGTTAGGTTAGGTTATAAGTTAGGTT
Organism: Bathynomus jamesi; assembly: GCA_023014485.1. Classification (NCBI taxonomy): domain Eukaryota; kingdom Metazoa; phylum Arthropoda; class Malacostraca; order Isopoda; family Cirolanidae; genus Bathynomus; species Bathynomus jamesi. The sequence goes on from JAJOZX010002746.1 coordinate 486,081, forward strand.
ATTTTTAACATCCTTAATAAGTATTGTTTTTTTAACATCCTTAATAAATATTTGTTCAATCTTATTTTGTTTCCTTTATCCAGTTTTTATTTGCTTGCTCTCGCTCAATTGTTTGACGCTCAATTGTCTTGCGCTCAATTGTCTTGCGCTCAATTGTCTTGCGCTCAATTGTCTTGCGCTCAATTGTCTTGCGCTCAATTGTCTTGGTGCTCAATTGTCTTGGTGCTCAATTGTCCTGTGCTCAATTGCCGTGGAACCAAGTGCCACACGTAGTTGAAACTAGATATTAGCAAACAAACACTTTATTTCAGACTCAACAGGTACAAACATTATACAATTATACAATTAACCCTTCCAATCAAACATGACAAACCTAGCTTAACTTTCAATATTTATATGATGATAGACCTTGATACACTTAAACTTAAGTAATGAAAAATTATATATTTAGTAACACGAGATAAGGCTTTTAACTAACAAATATTTGAAAAACAAAGTCACTCGTTAATTACAAAACTAAATATAAACTTTAAAAACAAAAATCGCTTTGTTAGTGCGTAGTTAAAGATTGAAGACGTAATTGGTCTGGAGCCGTAAATTATAAAGGAACTTGTTCCACTATTCTACCACGTTTTATCTCAGTGAAAATACTACAGGACATATAGTATCCAAATTGAGAAGTTTGGCAGAAATTTACCAGATTTGAACTTCAAGATAGTTTGGGCATTTTAAAAATTTAGTTTTTGCCATTTTCTAGCTAAAATATGCCTCCAGACTCCACCAGCAGCCTTAAATCGTGAACCAGCAAAGCGAGTGGACAAAATAATGACTATACACTGCACGACAAAATTCCAAACTTTTTCTATCCTTTAAACGAAAAGAAGCGATTTTTATAAATTTAGATAGATGCGCTGAGTTCAAATCTAATGTCAGAATACTTATATCACCTACCGTTTTGAAGGGACGTGTAATAAAAATCTTATATACAGATTAGAATATATTGAATACCTCAACATAATCATTACGAGATCAGAACAACAATTAAAATCTTTTTGCTGATGTTTTTCGTTTGTATATACTCTCGGGAGTTTCCCTGATGAGAAATCAGCAATATTCAGCCAACAAACTGGAATTCCACCTTCCCTGGAACCGCTTTTCCATAATTTGGATAATTTTTGTGAAACATTAACGTAGTTTTCTAAAAAAAATGGTTGGTGTTAGAGGAAAAATAATAAAATATTCGTAATCAGCGCATCAAAATACATATAAATCAGCAAAATTTATGCAAAAGACAGAAATTGTGTTGTGCACACCTGCGTGTTATTAAAGCTTTAGAATTAGTTTCCTAATTAATGAAAACCTTTGGTTTTCAAGTATATATTAGTTAAAGGTGTTATATCCCAGAAAAACAAATTCGCGTGATCCTAACGTGGGATGCCCTTGTGGGACCCACGCGGATCTACTAATGGGTTCCATGTGGTTTCAACGTGGGAATTGTTGACGTCGATTAAATAAGGTCATCCACCGTTTTTAAGCACAGACGGCATCCTATGGGTCTCGATTAAAAACGTCCAACCACCGTTACTAGGCCTTGTACTAAATCCTGCGGAGCCAATAATTTGCTTTGGATCGTGAGGTTCATCGATAGCGATCAATGAAATTACTAAATTAATGACTGACACCAACGTCGACAATCAAATGACGGAAAATGGAAGAAAGGATAGAAAAAGGCAGTGAAATCTCAAATGCAAGACTGACTGAAGGTGTCGCGGGCTCACCACTAAAAGAACCTCTCAACAAATGCACAGAATTTTCACAAAACAAGTCCATTCAAATATAGTGGACTATATCAACTGGGGGAGTGTCGTGATTGGCACAGGCTGGCACTTAAATGAACTGGACAGGCGGGCGCTGCCGCTCAGAAAAAAACCCGACTAAATTGCTATTTGTCTGCGATGTCTCCGAGATTGCCTAATATTTTATGATAATATTATTTTACGTCGAATTATGATATAAATATATTTTTACTGTCATACTTAAAATTTTGGCCTAAAGAATAAAAGTAGGTTTAAGTATGCTGATGCGCCATCTTCTGAGGTGAAACTGAACTACGGGTGGTTGTCCCATGCAGGGCCGTACCAACCTGTGATGGCGCCCTATACAAAACAGTCCTTATGGGCCCCCCACCCCGTTAAATTCGGAACGTTTACAAACTTGATTATCATAGAAATACATAATTAATTAAAATACATGATTATTTAATCCATAAACAATACATATTACATAATTAATTAAAAATTCAAATTTTATTCTACGTGGCAGCAGGGGCGTGTTTAGCTACCGCGGGGCCCAGGGCACCAGATGAGTTGGGGGGCCCATTGGTTCCGTGAAAACACATGGAAACCATAACAATATATGAATATAAATGCATACTACAATTTACAGGGTTAATTATGGCATACAGTGTGGCGGACTCATCTGTTTTAAATATCTCCTCCCTACAAAAATTAAGGTCGACAGTATGAAAAATATATGAAAAAAATTGTAAAAATTATACTAATAGTATATATATTTTAGTTTTTTAGTTACAATAACATGGCAGAATATAAGAAATAGTTGATAATATGAATAAATGTAATGTCTCTTGTACCAAACAATTGAAATAATTAGCGATTTATTGCAAAATAATTTTACATTTGACAGTTTGACGACAATAATGTTCTGAAAATTGTAACACTTACAGAGTAAAAAAAAAAATTTACCTTTTTTAACAAACATATCAGCACAACAAAGACGAAAGGCGATCTTGCCATCTTAAAAGCACTCAGCGTATGTAGGCGTACCATATGTAACAAGCTTTTTATGTTGTCATTCAATAGAAAAACACACACATACAAAAACATTATACGTACGACGTACCTTCCCCTCACAGCGACAAATAAAAAACTGAACGCTGGAAACATTCGGCATCTTTAGGCCCACCTCTCTTTGGCGCTACGGGCGAGACTTGGAATTGCCAAATGGCAGTTAACTTGTTAGGAAAATTCTGCGCCAATGTAAATATACAAAAGGCAATAATATTGTACGTTATACGTAAGAAATAGTGTTGAAACTTGAAAGGATAATCAAATAAGGAAAATAAAAAAAATGGAGAAAATCAGTGTAAAGTGTAAAAACAGCAATTCATCAGCAAGTTCAGCTATTACCTATATGTAAAAATAAAAGTGGGATCTTTTCGGTTTGACGGCCTGTAATATTTTTTAACATTACTTGTTTTTTATTGTCCAGTTTTAATCGAGGATTTCAAAAATAACATTCATGTTTTAGAAAAACAAATAGTGAGGCACTTACTGTATACATTTTAGTTTAGAGAATATCATACATGCTTTAAGATTTCAAAACCCCTGAAAGTTTTAGGTCAACTGTACCCTCATGACGATTGGTTAGGTTAAGTCATGATATTTTCGTTTGTTTTGACAGTAAACTAACGAAAATATCATGACTTAACATAACCAATCAGCAAGGGCGCACAGTTGTCCTAACCGGGCATTCTGTTAACCTAACTGGGCATTCAGTTAACCTAACCAGTTGGTAGCGTCTAGAATTTGACGGTCCCGTAGCCATGACTCGTTTTTTTCCGACGGCCGTCAAACCAAAAAGATCCCAATACGGTTTAAAAATATATATTTTGAATTTGTGAAATTGCATGTAACTGCCTCACTATTTGTTTCTGTAAAACATGAATGTTATTTTTGAAATACTCGATTAAAATTGGACGATAAAACACAAGTAATTTTAAAAATTTTACAGGCCGTCAAACCGAAAAGATCCTAAACGTGCAATAATAATGTTATTTTCCAACCATTTTCAGTTTTTTCTTGATGTGTTTTCACTTTCTAAAAACCTATATCTAATGACACAAAATCTGATCTAATTTTATATAATAAGCAGTCTCTTCTCTAGAGTGCGGGGCCCTGGGCACATGCCCTAAGTGCCCTGCCCTTAACATGCTCCTGCGTAGCAGCTCTAATTAATTAAAAATTAAATTCAAATTTCATTCTACGTGGCAGCTCTAAGACCAACAATTTGGCACCCCCGACATGTCGGCGCCCTGGGCGGCCGCACCGCTCGTCCCTGGTCCTACGCTGAACTTATCTCGGTCCAGCGTTCGAAATGTACGTTTTCAACGTGCATTTGGTTGGTTTGGTTTGCTCATTGTATCAGTTGCTCGGACGTTGGACCGACATCCCAGCAAACACACTACATAAATACAACGTTGTTTCCTGTTTGAATCTTGGTCATGTCATTGACATTGTACTGACGTGTCACAATGTAAAACTTAAACGTTATATTGCAATTGATACAACGTTGCATAATGACGTTGTATACACGTAAAGTACTAATAAAGGTCTGAGGTCATTTTTCGTACGTAGCATAGACGTTGTCTGCACGTAAGGTTTTACATCCATAGCACATAGTTTCGTATTACATTATTCTTTGTTACATAAAGTGTAACGGAGTTACATACGGCATACTACTATTTCAAATAGGGCGCCTTTGTTGAACCAAATTCTATCCTTGAGACGTTGAGACAACATTGTATCTACATAAAGTTTACATAATATCACAACGATGTGAAGACATAACTGAGACCACACAAATTTACGTTGTATCTACGTCACAGTACTAAAATGTAACCTTGTGACAACGTCGTATCTACGTAAAATTGTTAGCTGGGTTGGACTTACATCCTTATCACTAACACTTGGCTTAGGTTTAACTTTACTTGGGCCTTCATCCCTGTCTCTAATACCAGGACTAGGCTTAGGCTCAACCTCACTACATCTTACATTAGTATTTCCTGTATTAGACTCAGTTTTCCTGACTAACAGTTCCATTAATCACACTAGATGCACTATTAGTCATAGGGCCAACTAACTTAGGCCCACTGGACTGAGCTAGTAGCTTTCTTAAACCTTTCCTTGAGTATGTCCCTAACCTCAGCCAAACACTTATTACAAAACCACAAAATATTTGGTGACTTCATATTCCCATAACACTTGTTCTGTAATTTTGATCCAGGCTGAATGATACCAATCATCATAGCTCTCACATGCTACAGCCTTATCCCTTTCCTTAACTTCCTTCTTACAAACCTTACAGTCACAGTCTAAAGTTATCTTAAATACTATTCTTTAACTCAGTTAAAAGCTCTATGGTCTAAGTTAGTCTATCTCCTGGATGGAATGAGCTAATGGGGGCCTAGGCTAATCAACCAAAATGCTGGACTTGCACTGAATGAACCCCTAGATCTCTTTAAATACTAAGTTAACTTAAGCTTAACGCTCAGGAATACAGCTATTTGTACTTTATTAATCCCAATAAAGAAAAATCTGCAGAATAAATAATATAATCCTTCAACAATTTGTGAAAAAATTGGAGCACAACAGAGAAAGTGCAGTCACTTTCACTTTCCAACTGGAACACTGGTGAACAGTGAGGAAAAAAATGTTGAAAGAATTTCGGCCTTCTGCTTATCATTAGTAGTAGTTTCCTTTTCTTCATTTATATATAGATCAGCAGGCCCGTGCACTGGACATTTCAGATGGGGGGGTGCTGAAAGTTAACAAAAAGGTCACAATCTCCCCCTAAAAAAAAAATAAGTCTCTTCACAGCATTTATATATTTATGGAAAAAAGGGGCACTTCTGAGGCATGAAGGGGCAAATGGGAGGGCTCAAGCCCCTGTATCCCCTCTCATTTGCATGTGCCTATAGATCAAGGATACTCCCTTTAACCTTTGTTTTGGATTGAGCATATCTCCAAATGTGCTTTGGGTTAATAATCTAAATGTTTAATTTATTAAGTGATCCTCTGTTTGATTAAATATTAAACTATATAATAATAATAATAATAATAATAATAATAATTATTATTATTATTATTAAAATAGAAAGTAAGTATAGTTTAATATAATTATAAGCAGTGGCGGTTCCTCATATGGGCAATATGGGCAGCCGCACAGGGCGGCATTTGTGGAGGGGCGGCATGAGCGCCTGCAAAAAAAATAAAAATAAGAATAAATAAATAAAGAAATAAATAAAAATAAAAATAAAATAAAATAAATAATAAAAGATCAATAAATATATTTTTATTAATAAAAAACCATCAATTGCATTTTCCATAAACCTTCCCATAAAAGACCTAAACAATGCAAAATGCTTCCAGATTAATATTATTGGGAATAAAGGCCCATACTTTAACATATGTAATGTTATTTTTCTGAGTTTGGTTAAATAGTGAAATGTATATTATGAAGCATCTGATGAGCCCTTGATTGATGCTTTGAAGAAGCTGGAGGTGACATTTTTCAATGCAGTGGTTGATGCTGCAACATCAGCCATTCAGGAAAGATTTTCCACGTTGGAAATTGTGGGAGAGAAGTTTGGAGTGCTGACACATTTCCAAAATCTCACATTTGAGGAGCTGACAGAACAATGTGTGAACCTTAGTACTACACTACACTTTAAGGGACAATCTGACTTGGATGGCAGAGAGCTTGCACAGGAGCTGAAGAACTTGCCTGACTTGCCATCAAAGACCATATCCTTGCTTGAACTGCTGACATTTATCCATGAAAGGGAGCTCTCTGAAATATATCCAAATTTGTGGACTGCTCTCAGAATTGGTCTTACTCTTCCAGTCACTGTTGCTGAAGCAGAGAGGAGCTTTTCAAAGCTGAAGCTCATCAAATCCTACCTGAGGTCAACTATGTCACAGGAACGCCTTACCGGTCTGGCCATCATCAGTATAAATCGTACAATTGCTGAGCAGATTTCATATGATGATTTAATTCATGACTTTGCATCAAGGAAGGTAAGAAGAGTCAGGCTTTAGATGGCAGTTGTGCTGTGGTGCAATTTATTTTGTTTCTTGTTCAAAGTGTAGCATAATAATTACCCTCTCTTAAGTGTCTTATTCTATTTATGTGATAGAGCATTTGTACAATTTAGAAATTTGATTCTCTAGTTTATTTATGGCAGTTGTGCAATTTAATTTGTATTTTTCCTGTTCATAGTATCATAATTACATTCTCTTAAGTGAGTTATTCTATTTACGTGATGAAGGATTTGTAAAATTCAGAAATTTGAGTCTTTGTTTTGGTTCTGAAGTTCCAACAATTAGTCCAATAAAAAGTTATTTTGTGAAAGAGTTATGTCTGTCCTTTATTTTGGGGGGATTCGAATGTGTGTGTGTTGGCGAACAGGGGGGGGGGCGCTGAAGGTGAGGTTCGCCCAGGGCGTCATGTAAGCTAGGACCGCCACTGATTATAAGGTCTTATCATAAAGATTCTTTTCATTCATAAACATACATACAAAAAATTAGGATCATCTGAATATCTGTCACCCCAGCCTTTTTTAGTTAGCTTTATAAGGCTAACTAATGAAAATATCACGACTTAACCTAACCACTCGTGAGGTCAACTGCACGCCCTTGACGATTGGTTAGGTTAGGTCGTGATATTTTCGTTAGTTAGCCTTATAAAGCTAACTAAAAAAGGCTGGGGGTGACGGATACGTGATCCAAAAATTACTCGCACCGTCCTCCCATGCAAGCTTTACAAATTACAAATTTCATTTGTCAATGTTAATTAATAATTAATTAATTAAGAATTCGATCTGGGTAGGCACACTTTTGGAATGGTTGGTAATTTCAGATTAAGTCCAGAATTTGTTATATATATTGTGCTTTTTATGGTGTAATACCATACAGACAGAGCTGGGCAATAAATACATTGAATGTATTTAAATACTAAATACTAAATACATGGGAGAAATGTATTTAAATACTAAATACTAAATACATTTTACGAATGTATTTAGATACTAAATACAAAATACATCAATTGTATTTAAATACATTTGTAAATACATTTTAAATTGTTATCTGCAGATATATCACTGTTTGATTCACCGGATTTGCTTGTTGAAGCCATGACACGCACACGATAAAGAAATCAACCGCTTTCGACTAAGAGTGGCACACAACTGATTGAACTGACACGTTGAAACATGAACCATGTTGTACTACACTGTCGACGCGTCGTACTGTGCTAGTACAGAACGTGTATTAAACCAGTAAAAGTATTTACATTTTTATATTTTGAGTATTTAAATACATTGTATTTAAATACTCATTAAAGTATTTAAATACTATATTTAAATACATGAAAAACAATGTATTTATAAATACAGTTCTAAATACACAAATGTATTTAAATACGTATTTAAATACAAATGTATTTAAATACTGCCCAGCTCTGCATACAGATCAGCGGAAACAAGAACATGTAACTTTTCATTACTTTCCAAGAGTCGTGTAGAGTATGGTAATTGTAAATCGTCAGAGCAAGTTGTAGATTATCGTATATTCATTTTAGAATGACAGTTCATTATATTACATTTCATTTGGAAAACATGAAGCCACTCGGGCCTATCGAGGTTATCCAAGTCATGAGCTATATTTCGTAATAAAATAATGAATGAGATGAGGAGAGTAAGACTTACTAACATATTAGACGAGCATTTAAGTTGACCTTTTCTTTCACTTAATTTAGTTCTCCTCCCAACCACTAGATGACAGAAGCTAAATGCTGACGAAAAGTGGACATAGTTTCCCATCTATGGTTAGGCTATGGTATAAATCCTACTACTAGGCTTACCCTTGATAGTGGCAGTGTAATGAGTCTTTACTAATTATTGTTTTCTGTGTAACAAGTCTTTACTAATTATTGTTTTCTGTGTTTCAGATCTATGCTATGTTTATGTTGAATAAAGCCTCAAATTGGCCTTTACTTTATCTTTAGCCCGCTAACAAACGCGGCACCACAATTTATTCAACATTTCAATCAGCCATTCAGTCGGCCTTTCAGATACAGCAAGCAAATATTCAGCCAGTAATCTTACTATATCATGGAGAAGGTGATTCGCCCGGATAAATTTATTACTTCTCCGAATTCTTCCCAAGCTGGGAAACTATGGAAATTATGGTCGCGCGGATTCAAATATTTCTTGAGTACTATCGCCGAACACAACCCCAATAAATTGGAGGTTCTATTCATACATATCGGCCCCGATGTCGCTGATATCATTCAAGACTGCTCTACTTATGAGAATGCCATGGCAGCCTCAGAGGCCACCTACGTCAAGAAGCCAAACGAGGTATGCGCTCGCCACCTGTTGTCCACCCACCAAAAGCCCGAGGAAACCCTCGATGAGTACTTGCAAATTCTTCAACAACTAGCCAATGACTGCAACTTCAAATCGGTTTCCGCCGACGAAAACAGGAGTTCATCTGTGAGAGACGCTTTCATCCGAGGAATTAGAGAGAGATAGCGCCATCCGCACCCGCTTATTCGAAAATGACACACTCTCACTGGAAAAGGCTATCGTCCAGGCTCGAACATTAGATCAGGCCCAGAAAAACTCAGAATCGTACCTCACTCATTACGGTGCTGTTGCAGCCACTGGCTCTCGCCACGAACCGTCGCCGACTACTGACTCTGCCTGGCCTGCCTGCGTCCAAGGAGACGATCTCCCAAACTCTTCAGCCGCTGCGAATTTCGACAACAAAGCCGCTCTGTGCTTCTTCTGCGGGTCTCGACGCCACCCACGAAGCAGGTGTCCAGCAAAGGATTCTATCTGTGCGAAATGTGAAAAGACCGGCCACTGGGCCAAAGTCTGCCGCTCAAGTACTTCCTCGGCACGTCAAAAACAGGATAAAACCACAGCGTCTCATTCAGCCGCAGCATTAGCGACCATTAGTACCACTCTATCGTGTAGCTCCTCCATGCCTACCAACTCAACAGTCGATATCCTCGTCAACGGCCGTTCGTGTCTCGCCTTGTTGGATACTGGCAGCTCGGACAACTTCATTCATGAGGATCTAGCCAAACACTTAGAGCTGCCCATTCTTCCGCACTCGGGCGTCGTATCAATGGCTTCGCCTAATCTATCCGCAGCCGTCTCAGGTCGATGTACAGTGAAGGTTACGATGGGAGACCGCGACTACGAAAAGCTCGAACTATCCGTCTTGTCGGATCTGTGCGCTGACATAATACTCGGTACCCCATTCTTAATCAGACACAAGGAATTGAACATCAATTTCGGAGGTCCGGAGCCAGCACTCCATATATGCGGCCTTACTCGATCAAGAATTTCAGCCCCACCACTATTCGGCAACTTAACTGCCGATTGTCGTCCCATCGCCACGAAGTCCAGACGATTTTGCTCTGAGGACAAAATTTTCATTGGGAAAGAAATCGAAAAGCTACTCAGGGATGAGATAATTGAACCCAGTAACTCACCCTGGCGTGCTCAAGTAGTCATCACATCTACCGAAACAAAAAAAAAACGCATGGTAATCGATTTCTCTCAAACCGTCAACCGATTTACCATGCTAGATGCATATCCTCTTCCGCGAATCGATGATATAGCCAACAAAGTCTCACAACACAAATACTACAGCGTAATTGATCTGTCAAGCGCATACTACCAGGTAGAAATCGATCCGTCTGAACGACCTTTCACAGCATTCGAGGCTGACGGAAATCTATACCAATTCAGAAGGATCCCTATGGGAGTAACTAACGGAGCCGCGGCCTTCCAGCGCGTCATGAACGAATTCATATCCTCGAACAACTTATCATCAACATACGCCTACCTCGACGATCTCACCATCTGCGGAACCACTTGGGAAGAGCACGATGAGAACCTTCGACATTTCTGGGAAGCCGCTAAACGAGTAAATCTGAGTCTAAACAAGGAAAATTGCAAGCTTTCGATGACATCAGTGCACCTGCTCGGATATTCTATCTCTCATGGCGTATTGCGGTCCGATCCCGAACGCCTCCGGCCACTACAAGAACTTCAAACTCCTCGCAACAAGTCGTCTCCACAGTCCAAACACTCAAAGATGATATCTCGAAAGCTGTCGTCGGTTCAATCGATGAAGAACTGCCGTTCACTGTGGAGACGGACGCTTCCTCTTCAGCAATCGGAGCCACCCTCACCCAGAACGGCCGCCCGGTGGCGTTCTTTTCTCGCGCTCTGAATAACACAGAACGTCGCCATCACATCGTTGAAAAGGAGGCATACGCTGTAATCGAATCCATTCGCAAGTGGAAGCACTTCTTAGCTTATCGACACTTTACTGTCGTCACCGACCAGCGGAGCGTATCTTTCATGTTCGATGGAAAAGCTACTGGTCGTATTAAGAACGATAAGATTCTCCGTTGGCGTGTAGAACTAGCCGGCTACTCATTCACAATAAAATACAGACCGGGCCCCGAGAACCGAGCCGCAGACGCATTGTCGCGATCCTTTTGCGCTGCTACTCCAAGAATATCCCTCGCCCAGCTGCATGTTAATCTGATACACCCAGGAGTCCGCCGAATGACTCATTTTGTGAGAGCTAGGAACCTACCATTCTCAGTGGATGACATCAAACGAGTTACGTCGGAATGCCAAACATGCGCTAAATGTAAGCCACAGTACTATAAACCAGAAGTTAGTCACTTAATACGGGCCATGTCCCCGTTTGACCGACTTAACATCGACTTTAAAGGCCCGCTTCCGAGCGCAACTTCGCGACCTTACATCCTAACAGTAATCGACGAGTATTCACGCTTTCCTTTTGCCTTCCCGTGCCGTGATACGAACACGTCAACCGTTATCGCCCGTCTCACCGAGTTATTTTCTACCTTCGGAACTCCCTCTTACATCCACACAGATCGAGGGACATCGTTTATGTCTTCGGAACTAAAACTGTTCCTAACTAAACATGGTATCGCGACTAGTCGCACAACGCCGTATCACCCCCAAGGAAACGGGCAATGCGAACGTTACAATGGAATCATCATGAACACCATCAAACTAGCCATAGAAGATCGCGGGTTGCCGATGTCGCTTTTGATTCGGTTAAAAGAGGAAAACTAGTGGAAGCTCTCATGAGATATAAGATTCACTCAAACATAATAGAAGTCATAACAAAAATCTATATGGGGGACAGTGCCACAGTGAGGCTAAATGATGAGCTATGTAAAGAAATAGAAGTAAGCAGTGGAATAAGACAAGGATGTACTCTATCAGCAACTCTATTCAAGTTGGTGACATACCAGATCCTGGAGAAGTTGGATAACGAAGATATAAGATATAAAGATGAGAAATTTAAAATCTATACATTATTTTTTGCGGATGATGGATTACAGCTATCAATGTCAATAGATGAGGCAAGTGATAATATCAAAAAAATAATACCAATAGGGAGGACATATGGCCTGGAGATTAACAAAAATAAGAGTAATTTTATGATATTCAACAAAAAAGAAGCACCAGAGCAGATAGAGCAAATTAAAGTGGTAGATTCAATAAAATATCTGGGCATAACAATTAATAATACACGGAATTGTTTCCAAAAGCAAAAAGAACTGATGTTACAAAAAACACAGAAAATGGCAAATATGACCTACTCAGTAATAGAAAAGAGTTGTAACAAACTGGTTGTAGGAAAAGCGTTCTGGAAAGGTTTGGCGCTGCCATCAATACTATTATGGAACAACTATTATAGAACTAAACAAAACAGAAATTCAACAGCTACAGAAATATGAGAATGGAGTATACAGAACGATACTATCAGCAGGAAGAAGTGTGGCTGTGAATGGTTTGAGGGGAGAAATCGGGGCATCAATGATGAGAACAAGAATAATGAAAGGAAAGCTCAACTATGTAAAAAGTATCTTGAAAAATGGCACAGGCGGGTTGGTAGGTGAAATATTTAGAAAAGTAAAAGAAGAAACAAGAGGGAAGTGGACGAAGGAGGTTGAGGGATATATGATTGACTTGAGAATAAATATAAAATACCTAAAAGATTGCAAAAAACAGGAACTGGCAAACAAACTACGTACCTGGGATGAGGACCACTGGAGGAAAGATATGGATGGAAAGGAAAGTTTAAAAATAAATAGGAAATGGAAAAGAAACATTGGAGACACGGAGAATATATATGATAACACCCCAGTCTCAACCATATTGTACAGATGTAGGGCAAATAATTTAGAACTTAATGACAGAAATAGATTTATAGGAGGGGACACGAAATGCCCCATGTGTGCATACGAAAAAGAAGACCTGGGACATTTCTTGTTGGACTGTAGTGTCTAAAGGGAGGAGAGAGTAAAAGCCATCGAATTACAACAGCCGTTCAAGGCAGACAGAGGAGATTATTGGGGGGTTTATCTTTAGGAAGGAAAATATAGACCACAAAAAAAAGATAATATATAAATTCTGGAAAATACAATATCAAATGGTTAAAGCACAGCACAGAGGATGAAGACATCAGGAGGCGTCGTTGAAAAGGCTAGACCTCCGACATTTCATCACATCACACACAGTCTTAGTCTCACAGATTCCAGTCACTGATCAGTGGCTAATCTGGCTATAGGTGAGTTAGGTAGTGTTTTAACGGTAGGCCTAATCGAAGTCACGACCAACGTCTCCCTTTGGTTTGATCATTTGAGGTCTATTGTCTTTTGAGTTCCTTTCATTTTTTATTATATTTTTTCTCAGCTTAACTTTGCCTTTATTTCGTCTGAAAAAGAGGAAACTAGCCCATGGCCAGGCCTAACAATTACTAAGTTTTGCTAAGCTATTAAAGTCTAGGGCCTAAGTGTGGGCTTAAAAAAAAATAAGACGTAATTGACGCTTAGGGCCCACCTTATGTTATTCTCCAGCTCTGATGTGAATAGCCACTTTTAAAAGTTATTGTTTCAATTAAGTCTACAACCCGCAGGTAGTGCTAAGCCTGTAATCATAACTCCTTGGATTTGACGTAGCTTTAGCGTAACTGTTACCATGGATGAAACCAATCAAACACAGAGTGAAGAGGTTAGTATTCTTGGCAAGTAGAATTCTCATAGCTTAGATATAAGGGTGTAGGTGTCTAGAATCGTGCAAAATCTGTTCTTTGATTCACCAAAAATGTGAAAACATTCAATTCTAATTCTTTTCAGTTATTATTGAATGTTTCGGTAATTATTCGTTTTAGTGCTTTTCCTCCTTTCTGAACCAAAACACATTTTCCTGGTGTTTTGTGGTGTGATTTGTTCAAATCTGAACTTCGTTTCTTTGGGAAATGAGCCGTTTTTGAGAAATTTTAAAATTGAAAATTTCTCAAAAACGGCTCATTTCCCAAAGAAACGAAGTTCAGATTTGAGCAAATCACACCAAAAAACACCAGAAAAATGTGTTTTGGTTCAGACCTAACCTAACCTAAACAGACCTAACCTAACCTAAACAGACCTAACCTAACCTAAACAGACCTGACCTAACCTAAACAGACCTAACCTAAACAGACCTGACCTAACCTAAACAGACCTGACCTAACCTAAACAGACCTGACCTAACCTAAACAGACCTGACCTAACCTAAACAGACCTGACCTAACCTAAACAGACCTGACCTAACCTAACCTAAACTGATTGGGTTTTGTTGCCAGACTGTAATATCCAGCTCTTCACGTCTTTCCAACAACACTCAATATTTTGAATGTGAATGGTTGACTGTCCGGTGAATGTAGCCTAGATTTCCAAGTTGAGAATACGCACGCCACTCGTCGGAATAGATTGTAGTCCCAGGCCTAATATGTTGCTGGATCAGGCGAACAAGAGTTGTTGTCTCTCTCTGAGGAACCGCAAACAATAGTAGTTTTTTGGAACTGCGTTCCAAGGTACCAAAAACCCAGGCAATCGCAACCTCCGCAAACCATAATGAAAACCAGACTAAAGCATTCTTGAATGAGTATGTATTATGAGAGATTCAAAATGTACGTCTCTGATTGGTTGGATAAGGTCACGTGAAACCAAAACGAGATGCAATTGGTTGTTTTGACCTATGTTTCCTAATTTTGCCACGAGATGTCTCCCCATAAAACTGGAGAGGGCGACGTTCGTTAAAATTTTAACAGCGTTAAGAGCTAAATACTCGGTCAATGGCCTATAATGGCTGCTTTTTACGTCTAAATTTTTTTTTTTTCATAAAAAATAATTATTACATTTCCTTGATTTTTATCAGTTTCCCTGAGGTTTCAAGGTGTCCTGAATACGAATGTATATGTTAAATTGTCATAGAATGTCTCCTCCTATCAAAAACGAACAAAGTATTAAAACGAATATTAACCAATGTTTCACTAACAGTGACCTTTACATTGAATAATTACCAAGTTTAGTATATATATATATGTCATGGGGGGGTCGGGGGCGAAGTGGTCATTATGTAGAAAATGACATGGCTTGAAGTTGAATTCAGAAATACATTTTCTAGTGTATTTTGGTGTGCTCTGTTCAAATATAACCTTCATTTCTTGTGCAAATGAACAGAAATACGTATTTGGGCCATGCAATGACAACTGTATTTCTGTTCATTTGCACAAGAAATGGTCATATTTGAACAAAACACACCAAAATACACTTGAGAAATGTATGTTTGACTACATTTTATACAATAAAGCATAGCATAACATAACATGTTTATGTTAAAAGATCTCATAAACAACGCATTACCACAGGAAACATTTAAAACACCTCAAAATTAACCAGAAAAGTTTGTGCTCATCATTTTTGTTTAAACTAACGAAAATATCACGACTTAACCTAACCAATCATCAAGGGCGTACAATTGACCCAACTAGGCATTCAGTTGACCCAACCGGGCATTCAATTGGGTAAATATTTGGCTAGAGACAGGGGGGTTACATTTTTCTAGTTTAGTTTTCTCTGCTTTGTTCGAATCTGATACCCATTTCTTGTGCAAATGAATAGAAACTATTTTTTTTTCTATTCCAAAATAGCCTACAGTGTGTTTCTACTCATTTGCACAAGAAATGTGTCAAGTTCCAACAAAGCAGAGAAAACTACACCAGGAAAATATAATTCTGATAAAAAACTAACCCACCTTGACTGACACGACCCGACTTGACTGACACGACCCGACTTGACTGACACGACCCGACTTGACTGACACGACCCGACTTGACTGACACGACCCGACTTGACTGACACGACCCGACTTGACTGACACGACCCGACTTGACTGACACGACCCGACTTGACTGACACGACCCGACTTGACTGACACGACCCGACTTGACTGACACGACCCGACTTGACTGACACGACCCGACTTGACTGACACGACCCGACTTGACTGACACGACCCGACTTGACTGACACGACCCGACTTGACTGACACGACCCGACTTGACTGACACGACCCGACTTGACTGACACGACCCGACTTGACTGACACGACCCGACTTGACTGACCCGACCCGACTTGACTGACTAACTTGTTAGGCAATACTAAGCCATGTGAAGATTAATAAAACTTACCTAGAATGGGTTTCACTATTGGTCCGTGCGATAAGAATAGGAATTGTTACATTTTGGGCATTGTACACAAGCGGGCAAAACTCTGTGGCATTCAAAATAATTGACCATTGCTTCGTTATTTTTAAAATATTTAGAAATGGCGTGGTAATACTCAATCTTGCAACCATCACATTCAAAACCTTCACTAGCTTTAGCCACTGTCCTCAAACTGCGTGAAGCAAAGGAAATTCTTATGATGCACATCACAAAAGTGTCTAATTGGCCAAATCTACACAAAAAGTGTCTAATTGGCACAATCTAGCCATGTGACAATCTGAAAACAAGCGATACGTCCGTGAAACGCATTACTGTACATACAAACACACGGAGCATGAACACACACACACAGTCTCCACATAAAAATTATATATTAAATGAATTTTATAATCATGCACTAGCACGAAAAATTATTAGTACCATCGTAAAGAGCATGGAAAATAGTGCTAGTGAAACACAACCTCTCATTTCTCGTTAGCCCCTGTGTCCAGTCAAATATTAACCTTCAATTGACCCAACTGGTTAATATTGGTTATATCACCTAAATATCTTCTGATCTTTCCGTATTAGGCGCTCACTGTCACATTTTGGGCAAGTTAAGGATGAGAGAATAACGCTGTAATTGATAAAAACATCCAATGCTGTCTTCATTGAGGGCACATGACGAAGCAAGTTCTCAAAGTCGAAACCACATGAATGGCACGTCATAATTCTATCAAACACCACGAAACTGAATCCAATTAGAAAAAAAAATAGCTAGCAGTAGAATAGAAAAACAAACTAAGTTGCAGAGTAGTGAAAAAAATAGCCCAAGATTATACTCATTTGACCAAAAATGAGTATTTATATATATATATTATTAGTATCATAATGTTTACCATTAATATGCATTTGCACAAAAAATAAGTGACAAATTTGAATAAAGTGACTAAAACTACCTCAAAGTTATTTTGATTTATAGGTCCAGCCCATGTCATTTAATACCTATTGACCGGTGAAGCCCCCCTGGTTAGCACATGCAATTGGAGAACACACAGGTTAAGGTTATATATATACCTTATGTTGTTTCGTGCATTGGTCTCTTCACACGGAGGTCAAGCTGGTGGCCCAGCCTCTAGGTCTGGCTTGGTAGAGGAGTGAGTTGCTTTCTTGCACTCTCCACTGTACATAGCCAGGCATGCCTGGCTCATCTGGTACCATCCTGAGCCAGACTTCAACTTTGACCCCCATTACGTTTCTGAGGTCCTTTGGAAGCTGGTTGAAAAGTCATGGCCCCCTGACAATGAAGCTATTTTCCTTCAGAATTGAGGTTGTCCCTCGTCGGGCCTTTAATTTGGGAACACTGCACATTCTGCCTTTCCTATTTTCTGGTGGTGTTTGAATAGTAATTGGGTTTAGTTTTAGGTTTGGCGCCAGTTTTTTGATGATTTTCCATATGTAGATTATGGTGTACCTCTCCTTCTTTCCAGGGAATACAGATTTAGTTTATGTAGTCTTTCCCAGTAGTTGAGTTCTTTGCAGCCATCAATCTTGGCTGTGAAATGCCTTTGCATTTCTTCTAGTTTATTAGTTTCTTCCTTTTTATATGGGGATGTCAAAACTGAGCAGTATTCAAGTTTTGGTATAATCAGTGTTTTTAGCAGGGGAATCATTACTGTCCTGTCCCTTCTCTTGAACATTCTTAGTACCTGTCTGGTGACTCTTTTTGCTTTATTTATCGCTATCTGATTTTGTATTTCGAATTTTGCATCGTCTGTCATTATTATCCCGAGATCGATCACTTTTGTGCTTCTCTGAATTTCCTGTCTATCTGGAACATAATATGCAGTCTTAAGTTCTTTTCTACTATATCTCAGGAGCTGAAATTTCTTGGTGTTAAATGACATGTCTTCTAACTATTTGTATATTTTGTTCATATCCCTCTGCAAGGCCTCTATCTCATGTACATCGCTGATTTTCTGCTGATCTTTGTATCGTCTGCAAAGGATGTTGCTATACTGTTGCTGTCTGTCTGTTAGCATGATAATGAACAGGAGTGGGGCCAGTACTGTCCCTTGTGGTACTGAGCTGCGTACTTCTGATTCTGATGATGATATACCTTGAATTTTGACAACCTGCAGATGTTCTCTGAGGAAGTTGTAGATCCATTTTCCCACTTTGCCTGTTATTCCCATATATTTAATTTTATGTGCTATTATACCATGGTCATTGGTCACATTTGTCGAAAGCTTTAGCAAAATCTGTGTATATAACATCATAGTTGCCATTGCCTTCCAATGCATCCCGGATATTGTTAGTGTGTTTTGTTAGTTGTGATAGGCATGATCTACCTGATTAGAATCCATGCTGATTTTTATTGAATCTTTCCCGTGTCTCTAGGAAGTCATAAATTTTCTCTATTCTTTCAAATACTTTGGTGAGGTGGGATGTCAATGACACTGATCTATAGTTCTTTGCTTGAGATCTGTCCCCTCCTCTATATATAGGGACAATGTTTGCTCTTTTCAAGATGCTTGGTATTTCCCCAGTGTCCAGGGATTTTCATATCTAGTATAAAGGTATAGCTATTTCATTTTTACAATTTTTAATCAATAATGCGTTCCAATTGTCTGGACCTGCAGCTGAATATGGTTTCATTTGTCCTATAGCTCTCGCTACATTTTCTGGTGTAAAATCAAAGTCTGTTATATATACTCCTTGCAATTTCTCTTCAAAGAATGCCTTTGTCAGCTATCGCTTTGTCACTTTTTGGGGTACTGAAAACTAATTCATACTGAGCTCTCAATGTATCAGATATTTCTTTTAGATCGTTGGTTAGTTCATTATTTCTCGTCCTTAAGGGCCCAATAGCAGCGCACATTTTTGTTTTCCTTTTTGCATAGATATAGAAGTATTTTAAATTTTCCTTTATTGCTTCTACTGCCTTTTCCTCTTCCCTCTCTATGGTCTTTAATCAGGGCTTGTATTTCCCTCTCAATACTCCAGTTTTTCTTTTATTACTTTCCTGTCATTATCTCCGCAGTTGCCTAACTTTGCCTCCACTCTCTTTCTTTTGCGGAAAAGTCTTCTCTTTTGCCTCTCTAGCTAGCTCCTCTTTCCTTTTGGCTGTGATTTTGAAGTACGGTATATTTTTCTAAAATTCTCAGCGTTTTTTCTTCCAAGATTGTTAGCATTTCTTCACTTGTTTTATTCTCAAAAATTGTTCTCCATTCTATTTGGGCCATGTGTGATCTGATTGCTTCTGAATTTATAGTCTTGGAGTTAAAGTTAAAGGCCCCAAATTTACTTCTTTCCTCAATATGTGTATTGTCTTTTAATGCTGTCATCATATTTTGTTGATATCTCAATTAAGTTGTGGTCTAAGATAATGGTTGGGGTTGTTTTTATATTGGCAATCAAGTTTGTGTTATTCGTGAATACCAGATCCAGGCAGTTATTTTTTCTAGTATTTTCTGTTATCTCCTGCATCAACATACTCATTTGTGAGAGCCATCAACATTTTTGCTTGCTCCTGGTCTTCTCTTGTGCCCCCCTGTCCTGGTGAATATATATATTCCTATCCACCTTTTTGTATTTTATAAATTGGAAGTTAAAGTCTCCGCAGATCATTATATTGGGGGATGGAGGGTTTATGGCCTTTATTAAATTTCTGATGTCATCAATGGCCTCTTGAGAATTTTTTGGTTGGGGTGCTTGGAGGTCTATAGATGACTATTACTATCACGTTTAGATTTCTATTTTCATTGCTAGGAGTTCCACATAGCTGTTTGATTGACTTATCATCTCTGTCATATGACATTCCTGTACATATATAGCATAGCCACCTTTACGTCTCATCGTTCTATCCACTCTTAGTAAGTTGAAGCCCTCTATATTTATCTTTCTTATCAATACAATGTTCACAGTTTTCACAATTTCCTTGGCAATCTTTAAGATGAGTTTCTGTGAGGCATGCAGTTTCTGTGAGGCATGAGATGTCCACCCTTGTTTCATCCATAAATCCTTTCAGGTACAAAACCTTATTGAGTGATTGGTTTGGTCTTATTCCTTGAATATTAGCCAGGACAATTTTTAGGTTTTCTTTTTTTTGTTGCCCCTTGTGCATTTCAAGTTTGTTTTCCTTCGATATCACTTGATTCATTGCCCTATGATCCTCCAAGAGAGATCCATTTCCACCTACTTGTACTGGTAGCTTCTTGCCCAGTAGCAGTTTGGCTTGTGGGTTTCCAGCTGTGTCAACTGCATGTGGATGACATATATATATATGGTATTTTTTTTACAAGAGTACATTACAGGCTTTTGAGGAATTTTTGAATTTTAGGTTGGGTTATATATTCTGTTTTTCCAATTGTTTTTGATGTTGTTTGAGCGAAACTAACCTTTGTTCAAACCATATCAAAAACCATTAGAAAAACAGTTTTGTTTTACAAAGCCTGTAATGTACATTTGTAAAAATTTACCATGTGTATGTATGTTCTTAGCCTATTTGGTTTTTCTTAATAGGTCATTCTCTGTCAGATCAACCAAAAAAAATTGAAATTAACACCCTCATCTCTCATATTTTGCTGAAATTTGGTTTATAGGGAGTTTGTGAGCCCTGAATCCATTTCTGAAATTATAAGGTCAATCCGACCAACGGTTCAAGAGATATGACCTCGGGCAATTTGAGGTCACTCGCGAGGTTACTAACATTTGGCGAGCCATAACTTGGGTAATAATTGTCATAATTATATAAAAGTATATATATTTAGAATCAGAAAATGACAAGGAATCCAAATATGCAAGTTTTAGAACTCTAGGTTGAAAAATAAAAAGTTACACTGTAACCAAAATTTGAGGTCACGATTTGACCTCTGGGGTATCAAATGAGAATTTTTTTTTTAAATGTAAAAAATGAAGGCATAGGCATTGGCTATTAGAATCAGCAAAAAAAAGTTTGTTTAGTATTTTTCATGTAACTAACATATAAGTGAACACCATATTCATAAGTTGTGTGTCAATTCTACCTATTTTTTCACACTTAAGCTCATAATTTGACCTATAGAAATTAAAATTACATTTTTTATAGATATAAAAAACAAAGTCAGAGTTCTTGACTAATAGAAACAATCATAAAAAGTTTGTTTATGTTGGTACTTTTCATGTAACTAACTTATAAGTGAACACCATATTTATAAATTGCTTATCATTTCAAGGAATTTTTATATCTTAGCTATCAATTTGACCTCAAGCTCCAAGAATTTAATAAAAATTGTATTTCACTGCTAATCTACACTGGCAATAATAGTTATAATAGTGAAAGGGGAAGACTAAGCTCACATGTAGCCTAAACAAACCTGTTGAAACCTGTTGCACCTTGTCTAAGTGCAGAATCAACACAGATAGTTGCAAAATTCCTTGTCTACAGGTTAGTATAGTTCCAGCCAGCACTGTGGGTGGCTGGTGGGTATGGTGTTTTAATGAGCCGCAGAGACTATCAAGGCCTAAAATATTAAGTGTGTATAGCTATATATTTTCTAAAAAATATATATTACCTAATTGTAAATCCTATATCTTTACAGATCAAAATACAATGGTTCGGCACTTGAAATACTGCCAGGACCCTATTCAAAAACACAAGAAACGCATAACAATCAATCTTAGAAAAGTGACTGATGTACTTGTTGAAAAATGTGCTGGAAGAGTGAAAAAAGACTCATTGTTGTGTGTGAACTGCTGGACACTGATAATGAAAAACCCCACTATACTTAGTACCACTGAAAACAACGAGTCTGAGCAGGATTCAAATGAATCATCTACTATCAGTGGCTTGAGTAACATCTCTTCAATTCAAGATCTGGACAATGACAGTGATTGCTTGATAAAGGAAAATCCTTCAACTTCAGTTGAACCAGTTCTAGCATTTCTGGACCAAACACCAGTTAAAAAAAGTAAGTAATAAATTAATATAATAATTTATACTTTACTACAAGGTCTGTTTGATCTACTATATAGCCAATTATATAGCATTTAAGGTACTATAATTAATATTTAATTACTAATATTTAGGTGTGTGAAACCTTTTTTTCTGTTCTTTTCAGAAGGGCTGTCATTAAGCCAGAAAAAGCGCAAGGCTCGTGGTAAGCTATCATCTGCTCAGAAACACCTGAAGGAGAGGCTAGAACTCAGTTATGGTGTTCAAATTACCGAGGAGGTAAGTGATACTTCAAAACCTGAAACTAAATCTGAAAAACATCTAGACAAATTAATGAATGAATTGAAACAGTCATTCCTGGAGAGCAAATGTCACCATCACAAACTACAAATATTGACACTCTCACCATATACACAATTGAAAAAACAGCTAGTTTCTTTCAAACTACAACATACATGGTGAAAAGAAGCCATTCACTTAAATCAGAACATGGAATCCTTCCGAAGATTCCACTAATGAGCAAAGGAAAAGTGATATCTGAAGAACACAAAGATATACAGTGGAACCTTGCTTAACGAGTGCCTCGTATAACGAGAAATTCGTATAATGAGCCAAAAGAATGGGGGAAAATTACCTTGCATAACGAGCGACACTTTGCTTAACGAGCAAAATATTTTAAAAATAAAATAACATCTTTTCAACGCAAAAGCAAAATAAATACAGTAAGGTCGCGGAGTCCATCCGAGCGTCTTACTTACGTTGACTCGCTTTCTTTATCCCCCAAGTCTCCTCCTGCATGTCCACCCCCAAGTTCAACGTGTGGGTGACTCACTGCCCAGTGCTGTTTCCCTCGTTTCTTGCCTCGCGGCTCTTAGTCTGTTTTGTCAGGGGAGGACGAAGAAACGCCCGTAGCAGAACAACAACCCTCCAGTGCAATAAGGGAGATGCTGAGATCTTGGGAATCTGTTGTATCATATGTTGAAAAGCATCATCCTAATAAGGCAGTGACTATGCGATCTACAAATTTATTTAATGATAATGTTATCACGCATTTTCGTCAAAATTTAAAGCGTAGACAAAAACAAATGTCTCTAGACAGTTTCCTCGTGAAAAAGGATCCAAAAGAAAGTGAAAGTGCCTCTAAAAAATTTAAAGCTAGTGACTGTGAGCTCGTCGAGAATGTTATTGCATTGAATGAAGACGATTCTCCTCCTTCCCCTCAATAACCCTCTCCTCCTCCCCTGTCTCTTCATTTCCTTTGCGTGCGTCAGGAGCACCTTCTCTCTTCGTAAGTTATTTATAAATTTCACCGTTTACTAATTATTTACATTCTCTTTTGGGTTAATTTTTATTAATAATCTTTTCATTTCATGCAATAATAATTTAAAAAACGCCTTTAAATATCATTATAAATATTATTTTAAGTATTTTTTAAGCATGGAACGCATTATCATATTTTACATTGATTCCTATGGAAAAAATTGCCTTGTTTAACGAGCATTTTGCATAATGAGCACAATTCGGGAACGAATTATGCTCGTTAAGCAAGGTTCCACTGTAGTTAGAAGATTCTATGAGTCAGAAGAGGTTAGTCGTATGTGTCCTGGCCAAAAGGATTGCGTGAAAGTTATCAGTGCTGAAGGTGCAAAAACGATTGGTCCTCGGGAATTTAAGAGATGTTTGAACTATATAAAAATGATGAAAAGAATCCCAAAATAGGATTTTCCACATTTGCAAAATTACAGCCATCATATTGTGTGCTTGCCAGTAGTGGTGGGACTCATTCTGTCTGTGTCTGCACATACCATCAAAATCCAAAATTGCAGCTGGCTGCATTGGGAGAAAGAGGTCTTTCATACAAGGATCTTATGGATTACAGTGTCTGCAGTACAGAAAGAGAGACTTGCATGATGCAACTTTGCAATGATTGCCCAAGAGAAGAGGGTGTCCTGGATTTTCTTGTTACTTGACAGTGTGAAATCAGCTCCAAATGAAATATCTTACAAGCAATGGGTTACTGTTGACCGTTGTACAATGGTTGATAAGGTGGAGCCACTTCATGAATACTTATCATCCCTAAGCATGAAAATATCCCGCATGGTTCGTCATCACTTTGTTGCTCAGCAACAATCACAGTACTTCAAGCAGTTGAAAGAAACACTACCACCTCAGAGCGAGGTAGTTATAGTAGGTGATTTCTCTGAGAATTATTCTTTCATTGTCCAGGATGCTGCCCAAGGGTTTCACTGGGACAATTCACAGTGTACAGTTCACCCTTTTGTCATCTATTATAGATCATCTGCAGACCAGGAACTTAGCCATTTTAGTGTCTGTTTCTTATCTGCATCACTAAAACACAACACTATAATGGTTTACTCATTCATATTGAAGCTTATGACATATGTTAAATTCAGATGCCCACAATTGAAGAAGGTGTACTATTTCTCAGATGGATGTGCTGGCCAATATAAGAACAGATACAACTTCACAAATCTCTGTTACCCTGAAGAGGATTTTGGTCTGTCTTGTGAATGGCACTTCTTTGCTACATCCCATGGCAAAAATGCATGTGATGGGATTGGAGGAACAGTGAAAAGAGCTACTGCTCGTGCCAGTTTGCAGAGAACTACAGAGAGGCAAATTCTTACACCAGAACACATGTTTCAGTTTTGTGAAGAAAACTTGAGCAAGAAGATAAATTTTTTCTTTGTAACTACAGCTGATTTGAAAGATGCCGAAGAATGGTTGGAACATCGATTCAAGGATAGTAGGGCTATTCCTGGAACTCAGAAATATCATAGATTTGTTCCCCTAAACAAGGAAGAACTGATGGTGTATCCCATTTCAAGTGGCATTGGAGAAAAGAAAAGAATAAGGAAAAGTCATTTTACTAATGAACCTGCAATGCTTGGTAACCTAAAATGTGTCAAACCAGGAGAGTATGTTGGCTGCATTTATGACATGCAAGTTTGGTATGGAATTGTGGAGGAATATTGTGAAGAGTTTGATGATTTCACTGTGAACTTTCTACATCCCTCTGGGTCATCAGGATCAAGTGCATATTATTATCCATCAAACAAGGATTCATGTGCAGTGCCAGGACATCATATATTAACTGTAATGAGTTGTCCTACCCTAAGAGGAGGCAGCAGAATTCAATACATTTTTCCACAAAAAGAAATTGATGAGAGCATCGAGCATGCAAAAATTGTATTAGGCTAGCACATGAATCCTCTAAGTAGGTCTTCCCCTTTCACTATTATAACTATTATTGCCAGTGTAGATTAGCAGTGAAATACAATTTTACATTTTTTGCCTTTGTTTTTATATCTATAAAAAAATGTAATTTTAATTTCTATAGGTCAAATTATGAGCTTGTGTGAAAAAATAGGTAGAATTGACGCACAACTTATGAATATGGTGTTCACTTATATGTTAGTTACATGAAAAATACTAACATAAACAAACTTTTTTTTGCTGATTCTAATAGCCAATGCCTATGCCTTCATTTTTTACATTTAAAAAAAAAAATTCTCATTTGATACCCCAGAGGTCAAATCGTGACCTCAAATTTTGGTTACAGTGTAACTTTTTATTTTTCAACCTAGAGTTCTAAAACTTGCATATTTGGATTCCTTGTCGTTTTCTGATTCTAAATATATATACTTTTATATAATTGTGACCATTATTACCCAAGTTATGGGTCACCAAATGTTAGTGACCTCACAAGTGACCTCAAATTTCCCGAGGTCATATCTCTTGAACCGTTGGTCAGATTGACCTTATAATTTCAGAAATGGATTCAGGGCCCACAAACTCCCTATAAACCAAATTTCAGCAAAATTTGAGAGATGAGGGTGTTAGGCACTGGTTGATCTGACAGAGAATGACCCAATATCCAAAATATATTTTCCTAAAGTATTTTGGTGTGTTTGGTTCATATATGACCTTCATTTCTAGTGAAAATGAATCAAAATATAGGAAAACTTTAATGTTTCATAACTTTGTTTTGGTTCATTTGCGCAAGATATGAAGGTCATATTTGAACAGAACATGGTTAATATGTTTTAAATGACATGGGCTGGACCTGTAAATCAAAATAACTTTTTATGAGGTAGTTTTAGTTGCTTTATTCAAATTTGTCACTCATTTTTTGTGCAAACTATTATAGAAAATAATATATATATATATCTATTTATTGTATTTGTAGTTGGGGGTGGAATGATGTCATGTTACTCTATGACTTAATTAGTTTTAGTTTCTGTTCTGGCTATTTTTTTTTCTAATTGGATTCAGTTTGGTGGTGTTTGATAGAATTATGATGTGCCATTCGTGTGGTTTCAACTTTGAGAACTTGATTCATCATGTGCCCTAGATGATTAATTAAATGATTAATTAGAACTGTACACTAGGGTGGCCCACTTTTCAATTTTTTTTAAAAGTATAGGTTATCGTAGTTTTTCCCATTATTTGGCACTTACTAGCACATTGGTACCATTTTTACAAAAATTGATCAATATTTAGGGCTCTCGCATTGACCTTGAAATTACGAGTTTTTAAAAAAAATGCATACTTTTTAACTTTTTACTGAATCAAGATAAATCATTAAGTAGGGATGTTTTCTGAATCCTCTTGATGAGAGAAGTCGTTTGGTGTGCCTTCCAATGTCATACGACTAACGGTTTAAAAGTTGTGCCTGTATACAGGTAATACCAATGTGCTAGTATAGTGCCAAATAATGGGAAAAACCACGATCACCTATACTTTTCCAAAAAATCAGCAAATAGCAGACAAATAAGGAAGAAAGAAACAATAACTTAAACAATCACTTTTGCATTGTATTGACCACTATCACACATCACTGGCTGCAACATTGTCCCTCTGTGCTATGTCATTGTGGCGAGTGATGACTTCTTGAAATCACCGAGCTCTTTCCTGTTCTTTTCCACCACTTGCAGAAGATCCTGCAGCTGTGCCTCGTCCTTTGTGACTGTGTTCGCATAGTCTTGTATCAGTTGGACTCCTCTTTCAGTGACATCATTGGTGACCTGGAGATTAGAGATCACATCCTTCAGATGACAAAAGTCCTTGTTCTCGTCCTACTTATCAGTTGGCAGGTGAGCCACGAAGACCCATACATCTTCAGACCTGCAAATAAGAACCAGGAGGACTCGTCGATCAGGTCGGGGAGTAGCGTCATCTCGTCGACTGAGACGTTCTCGTATATGAAGTCTTTGGGTACAGGGAGGTGGGACAGCTTCTCTGCCATCTGTTGCTTCACAGTGCCATCCACCTTGTTGTTGCATAGAGCAAAGATGATGGTCTGAGGCCTCAGATACCAGAAGTGCTGCCTCATCACTGCCAGTGATGCTTCTGCCACCTCATGGTCCACTGCCCTATACCTCAGAAAATGCTGGTATAGTACCAGGTCATTCAACGGCACATCAGCTGGTACATACAGAAGAGCGATGAACACCACGATCCTGTGCAGTTTGTTGACCAGCTGCCTGCCTACTGAACATCAGCAGTTTTGTGTAGTAGATGACCTGAAACAGAATAGGCACCATTGTAAGTAAGACAGGTTTATTGTTACCAATTACTTTGTTTGCGTTATAATGAAATGTTTATCTTTGAATAACATTTAAACTTATCTCTAGATTATTTTATTTTTTGCCAGTATCATCATTCTCCATGGCCTCATCTCTGGTTTTGTATGCACACTTTGAGGTTTGCGGCTCCTGGCGAGGATGTTTTCTTCATTCCTGTAGCTTTCTTTTTACAGCGAAAACTTTGTCATTCCCGTTCATCGTTGCCACCCGAGGACCACGTTGAACGAGGTAGAAGTCAGTCTTCTTTCTTGTCCTTGTCGGACAGCAGTAGATTCTTCTTTATATCTTTGACAGTGTCAGATGCTCTGATATCCCACAGCTTGTCCACACTGTCCAAAAACTTCTGCCATTTTCCTCCGGCGTCAGTTTCTCGTTTTCTGCTCTTTTGGAGTAAGTGCCACTCTTTCCACAATGCCTCTAGCTTCCGTTCGCAGTTGAGCTTTGTGATTGTTTTAATGCGGGCCATGTTCCAAAACTTTAAGACGTTGTTTACGGTTTCTTTGAATGCGTCTTTCCTGTTAGCAGTGTACTGGATAACACTGAAGAAATATTGCAAAACCTGCCGTGTTGTTGGCAATTTGCTACCACTGATGGAGGATGATGGTTGGCCAACTAAAAAAATTTCTGAGGCCGATCTTAGAGAAGGTAGCGATGTTATTTTCACCTTTCCTTTTGATGACTCTATTTGTAGCTTCAAGAGTTCTTCCAGTTATGGTTGCCATCGATTTGTCCATGACAAAGGATGAGGAACTCAGACAGAATTTCAAAATGTTATGATCTGCAAAAAAAGAAATAGGTACCTGGCACAGGCATAGTGCATTTTCTAATTACCTATATACATTATACATTCTGCCTGGTGTTTGGTGACTCATTTTTTTGAAAAGTATAGGTGATCGTGGTTTTTCCCATTATTTGGCACTCGGGTCATTCCATGTTAAGTCAGCCTTCTTAAACACTCACCCCTTTCAATTTTGCTCATACTTGGCACAATAGCAGATATACATGCCAAACTTAAATTCCCAAATTATTAGAGCTGACTGACCTTTGGTTACTGAGATACAAGGTCACAAAGTTGTGACATTTTTTGACCTTTTTTGCGTTAAATGACTATTTTCAAAACGGTGTAACTAAAAAACTATTAAAGCTAGTGCATTGATTTTGGTCTCATTTTAAAGCTCTTTAGTAGCCCCCTTGTTTATTGTCTCTTGTTAAATATCTCTACTGTGAAAAATAAAAAAAATCCCTTCAAAAGTTGACCTTTGACCTTGAATAAAAAAAAAACCTTCTAAAAAATTCAATTTTTTTACATTAAT
Source organism: Bathynomus jamesi (assembly GCA_023014485.1). Taxonomy (NCBI): domain Eukaryota; kingdom Metazoa; phylum Arthropoda; class Malacostraca; order Isopoda; family Cirolanidae; genus Bathynomus; species Bathynomus jamesi. Next base: position 515,396 of record JAJOZX010002746.1, read on the forward strand.
ACCTTGAGTCATGTACAACAAAATCCCAAGAAGCTGTAAGTGGCTGATAACTAGTTCAATGTATAAAAAATAATGAATTCAAGCAACATTTTGAAAAAAGTCATTTTATACAAAAATTGTCAAAAAGTCATGACTTTGTGACCTTGTATGTCAGTAACCATTTTTGTCTAAGGTCAGCTCAATCTCTTACAAATACAACCCATATCTACATACTATCTGCAGCCTTCTACAAACAAGCAAATGCTTATTTTTAAATATTTGTTCTTTACCCACCTCACCTGTATGTTGTGCATGTATGTGATGGTTTTCAGTAGTTGACAAGATTCTTGTGGGCCACCCAATTTATTGTGATTTCTAGAAGAGAAAACAATTTTTAATGTATACCTAGATAGCTACCTAATTAACAAATACAAGTAACATATTAAAATGTACATACAATATGTATAGGTATAGTGCTCATTGATTTCCATTTATCACAACTTAAAATGTATGCAGTGTATATATAGTTACATGACCATTTTAATTTTGAATTCTTACCTTTCTGTGCTGTAGATCTGCCAAAGCTTTGGATGCCTTCAAAGTAACTTCTTTGCAAATCCTGTATGTTCGTCCATTAGTAGTAGATGCCTCAACTTGTGTTAGAATATCTGAATATGGTAAGATTAATTCATCTGGTCGACCAGGATACACAAATGATGGGTTTGGGCCATGAGGATGAAGGAATGTGACTTTTACTTCTCTATTCTCTGGTATCTTTTCCAGCACATATGCCACCCACCAATGGCCATCATATGCAGCAGTAACAAAACCATGTATTTTCTCCTCAGTCACAACTTCTTCCTTTTCAGTAACTTTCTCAATATTTGAATAATCTGATAATGAATAATGTTTAACCTTAAGAGAAGTCAATGAAACTGGCTGTAAATGGTGTAATTTCTGTGTACCAGCAATAGTCCTTGCAGTTGAGTGTCTTTCTTGGAGAAGTTGGCTTTCCTCTTCATGCTCTTTATTGGTTGAAAAATGACATTTTATATTTACAATATTTTCACTTGCAAATGTATATAACTGTTCTGCAGTAAGGATCTGTTCATCATAAGGTCGTTGTAGACTAGCTTTTGCAGCTAATCTCTTAACTGTGCCTCCAACACCATCACAGGGTCCCTTTCCATGACTTGTTGCAAAAAAATTCCATTCTGCCTCAATTCCAAAATCATCTCTGTGATGGCAAAGATTCAAAAAGTTTTTGCAGTTCTTATACTGTCCTGCACACCCATCTGAAAAGTAAATTATTTTGTGGATGGAACCGATGGATGAGATATTATCTTTTAGGAATTTTATCAGATGCTTTTGAAACAAATGTACAGCAACTGTGTTATGGATGTTACACACTGAAATAATAACAAAGCTAAGGTGAGCAATCTCATCTTCCTTTTTATAGTAAATAACAAATGGATGTAGAGTAGCCATCTCATTGTTCCAGTGAAAGCTCTGAACCTCATCTTGAAGAATAAAGGAATAATTTTCAGCAAAATCACACACAGCAAGGACCTCACCATCTTTCAAAGACATTTTTGTTTCACGGTAATAAGTTGCTTGCATCTTTGTCTTGAAGTCATGTATCTGGTATTCTTTCAGTTGGTTACAGAATTGGTCAATATATTCATCTGTATTCAGTTCTACTGATTCAAGATTTGACCGATCTGTATTGGTCCACTTTTTAAAATTTATGATATCAATGAAGTTGTTTGTAAATATGTCCAGTAGTCTGTTTTTTAAATCTGATGGATCTCCACATTGTTCACATTGTCTGAGGCAGCATTTCTGTGAGGCAGGATTGCATTCCATAAAGGCAACACAATGACGTACATTCTTAATAGGTGTGTCATCATTTGCAGTTAGTTTTTCTAATTCAGCTCCTACAAACATAAGTTTGGCATTCTGATGAATTGTACAGACACATACTGAGTGAGTTCCTGTTGCTCCAGCAATAACACACTGCTTTGGACGCAATTCTGCAAATTTACTGAATCCCACCTTAACCAAAGGATTTCTTTCTTTGAAAATATGATAGGCTTCTTTTAAATTGCAAAGTAAAAGATGCTTTTGCAAATGTATCCTTCCTCTTTCATTGTCAATGATACTACAATAGTCTTTCTTTCCTGGCATTGTTCTACTGATGTCTTCTGAAAGATAAAATGCTTTAATAGCGTCAACAGTATCCTGTTTAATTCTTTTCCCACCCTTTGGATTTGGGTCTGAAAGGACACCTTTTTCTTCAACTATTTTTTTAGCAATAGATGCTGTATGCCTTGTGTTTAAATTCTGAAGCAATTTTCCTAATGCTCCAACTTTTGGGCAATACAGTGAGGATTTTTATTTTATCACTTCTTTTAGTATTTTCATTTTTGAATTTTTCCTTGAGTTGATTTATTATTTCTAAACAGTCTACATCTCCAGATGGCTCCTTAAATTGTGAGTCAGAAATCTCTTTTCCTGCAACTGTTTCCATTCTCTTCTTAACTGTCTCTGTCACCTTGCTTAGTTTTTTAGCTCCATATGACTTTTGCTCTACAAGCTTTCTCTTTTTTATGGGTGATTCACCAATTGAAACAAAAGAAGCATTCAAAGTACACATCTCATGGTTTTGCTCTGAAGTTGATGCATCACTATTGTCAACATTTTCAATTTTCTCAAGATCTTCAGGTGGTTCACTACTACAAGAAGAATCATCATTTATGTCTGAATTCAAAGTGCCTATTCCTTTCTCAGGCAAGGACTCAAGATGTTCTCTACACTGCTTACAAAGTCTGTGATGTAGTGTTAAGTGCAGATCGGGAAACTTATTTACAAGTTCCTGTGGTACAATTCTCAAACTCTTCTTTCGACACTGACCTTTGTGACGCAGCAAAGGATCAGCACACTTCTGTTTCAGTTTTAAATGTTCCATGTTTGTACTCTGAAATCACAAAAGCACAAAGAAAATCCTGAAAAGAAAACAATGAACAATTAATGAATTATTAAATAAATTTTTATACATGTATTTAGTAAAAATAAATTAACTTTAACTTGAAGTCAGGAGTCAACTCTGTAAAGTTGACAGTACTTATATACTAGTTGGGCCTTTGGATCAGCGCTACTCCAGTAGATTTGGGGCTGTCGAGGGGTTTAACCCTGGTTGTCTTTTAAAAGACTTCTTTTGGCACAGGTCACAAAAAGGTTTTTGAACTAATAATGTTAAGTTGAACTAAGTCTTCACTGACACTATATCAGAACAGAACTTTTAAATAAATGAACTGACAAAAAAAATCTAAAATTGAAGAATGATGCCAACTTCATTTATTTTTTATACATTGAACTAGTTATCAGCCACTTACAGCTTCTTGGGATTTTGTTGTACATGACTCAAGGTATTAATGTAAAAAAATTGAATTTTTTAGGAGAAGGTATTTTTTTTTTATTCAAGGTCAAAGGTCAACTTTTGAAGGGATTTTTTTATTTTTCACAGTAGAGATATTTAACAAGAGACAATAAACAAGGGGCTACTAAAGAGCTTTAAAATGAGACCAAAATCAATGCTCTAGCTTTAATAGTGTTTTAGTTACACCATTTTGAAAATAGTCATTTAACGCAAAAAAGGTCAAAATGTCACAACTTTGTGACCTTGTATCTCAGTAACCAAAGGTCAGTCAGCTCTAATAATTTGGGAATTTAAGTTTGGCATGTATATCTGCTATTGTGCCAAGTATGAGCAAAATTGAAAGGGGTGAGTGCAAAAAGTGCCATTTTGTGGCTGAGTTGACATGGAATGACCCACTATACGGTCAGAAAACATCCCTACTTAATGATTTATCTTGATTCAGTAAAAAGTTAAAAAGTACGCATTTTTAAAGAAAACTAGTAATTTCAAGGTCGATGCGAGACCCCTAAATATTGATCAATTTTTGTAAAAATGGTACCAATGTGCTAATATAGTGCCAAATAATGGGAAAAACCACGATCACCTATACTTTTCAAAAAAAATTGAAAAGTGGGCCACCATACTGTACATCCTTGCTGATTGGTTAGTAGGGTGACAATAAAAATTGAAAGTTTGAGTTTTTTATTGGCCATTTGTTCAATGCTGCTACTACATGAGAAAACAATGTACTGCAAATATTAGGTTATTCAGATAATATTTAAGGGTGTCTCAAGTGAGGTAAATAATTCTCCTTATAACAAAAATTAATTATTCATTACCTAGTAAAAATAAATTAATATTTTTTTTAATTAATGAAAATAAATGTTAGTTTTAGTTCATAAGGTTTAAGTGCAGGCGTACTCCAATCGTAATAAGTAAATAATATATTTACTAAATAATTCCAGGGTGTCTTTCATTCAATTGTAGACCACCTATTAATTCTTGCTTTTCCTCAAGCCATACCCCTTTTTCAATGTACCAGGCTGAGACTTCCTATGATCCTCAACAACCTGCAAGAGATGTTGGCGCTGTTCTTCATTCTTCGTAATCTTTGTATTGAAAGCCTGGATCAAGGCAATTTCCCTCTCTGCCATGTCATTGACGACTTTTAGTCCTTCAACTATAGTCAAACCAGTCTTGAAATCTTCGTCGTCCGGCCAGGTCTCTGGTTCCTTGGACAAGAAACCATCATTAATTTTTAGAAGTTCAAAGAGAAGCTTTGATCCTTTCGAGGCAAAGTCCGAGAGCTGCTTTGTTGAAATGGAAGAAACAGCAGGTATTGGGGCTCGCTTTGGAGGATCTTCAGCAGCTTCTTTTTCGAGGATTGATCGAGCGATATTCTTTTTGTCGTTGCATTGATACCTTTATCAAAGAGTGCGAGACCAATCAAGTACTCGCTGAGGTACCATAAGTGACGACCGAGGACACTAAGGCAGGATGCTGAGATCTTTTCATCGTGGTACTTTGCTAGGTCTTGAAGAAGCTTCAAATCGTTCGCGGGAGCAGATGAAGGACTGCTGGCCATGAACCACGTGCTGACATATAACTCCAGGGCAAAAAATACAAGTCGTTTTAAGCCAGACATTTCACGAGTTGTAAGTCTGAACTGATGGGAAAGCAGCAGGATTTTTAAGGAATAAATTACTTTTGCCATCCAACGTGCTCGGTGAAGTGCTCCAGGTCGCCGAAACCTAAAGTTAGGTAAATTACCTCTAAGGATTGTAATTGACAACTCCAAGAATTCACGGTAATCATCCCTCGGCTGATGTTTTGTCAGATATAGATTCCAGCAAGCGATCAGTTCTTCTTGATTCTCATTCAGACTCGATGGAAGGTCTGACAGGGTCTTGTACTTATCTTGACAAATTGTATTCCACGTCTCTTTGAAGCGGGAGAATAGGAGGATATCTGGACCAGATGATGGTCCCATGCATTCCATGTACGCCTTCTCAACGACAAGTTCTAGGATGTGATGGCGACATGCAAGGTATAAGAGTCGGCGGCCGAGTTTCTGCTCCAAAATTACGCATGCCCCAGACAAGTAACCAGTATTTGAAGCTGTAGTGTCGAAGCTCATAGCTGATACCTTTTCTGACACATTCCATTCTTTGAGCGCAGCATGTACCACCGAGGCGATGACCTCACCCGTTCCTGATGTCAGCTTAGGTACACCCAAGAGCTTCTCGGTATCAACTCCGGTTACGAAAATGGCTAGTCGGTCACACCGACCACCTTCATCGTCTGGTAGAATTTTTCCATCCCAGTGAACAGTGAGCACTTCGTTGGGTGTGAACCTTTGTTTAATCTTTTCTGCCGTCGACGAACGGAGTCTTTATCGTGATTTTCTAATGGTTTCATAGTTGAGCGCGAGTTTTTGAGAGTTATGGCCGAGGCTTCTAGCCGTAGCATCGATAATCCGGTGTGCTGAACGATGACTGATTCCTGTGCGATCCAATGTACTTGCCAATTCGGGAGTGATGACTTGGATAGTGCCACGAGCATAACACTTGCGTTTTTCAGGAGAGGCGGGCAGTGAGTCTTCAGATGATGGCGCAGAATATTACCGTAGATATCTTAAAAGAATCGGGAGAGAACTTCTAAGCGTTGTTTTCAGTCGGGCAGTCGTATGCAAAATGAACTTGAAGCACCAAAAGCTGATCATCCAAAGATTGATACACATCATATTATTTAATGATTTATTTATGAAAATTTTAATTTAATGAAATAAATTAATCGATTTGCATAATCTATAGTATGAAATAAAGGAAACAATTCTATTAAATTATATAATACACTTGCATTCTCGAAACATTTTTGTTTTTGAAGCGTTGTCGAAACTCGTTCATTCTTGAAATTTCTTCCACGCGACAGTTTCATTCATGTGACTCGAGGCACCCCTAAATGCTTTCCGAATTCCATGAGATTTCGTCTACGGTGTTTCCTCATAGGGTGGCAGCATTGGACAAATGGCCTGCAAATATTTTTGAATTTCAATTTTATCCTTATAAGAAGTTGTCACCCTATTGGTTAGGTTATCATGATATTTTTGTTAGTTTAAACAAAAATGATGAGAGCAAACTTTTCTGGTTAATTTTGAGGTATTTTGCATGTTTCCTGTGGTAATGCATTGTTTACAAGATCTCGTAATATGAACATGTTAGGTAATGTATTATTGTATAAAATGTGACATAATTACCCAGAACACACCAAAATACATTAGAAAAATGTATTTTGGATATTAATTTCAGTGTTGGTGACATTCAATAATTACCTTCTCTTTCTAGCACCTAGCCAAGAAGGTACTACTTACCTTTCCAGGTCCCAATATATATTCTAACTAAAATAACCTTTCTGGGTCCCAACATGTATTTCATGATATTTTTCTTTAAACTAATGAAAATATCATGACTTAACCTAACCAATCATCAAGAGTGTACAATTGATAATTGGTTAGGTTAAGTTGTGATATTTTTGTTAGGTTAAATGAAAATATCATGAAATATATTTTGGTACCCAGAGGTTATTTTAGTTGGAATATATGTTGGGACCTGGAAAGGTAAGTACCACCAAGAGTCTCTCCAATAACTTTACTACTACTTTCTCTCCTCTTTTTCATTCTGATGGCTCAGGACATGCCATCTCTTCTGATAAAGCTGAACTCTTTACTCAAACTTTAGTCTCCAACTCAACTCTGGATGATTTTGGTTCTGTTCCTCCATTTCTTCCTCCCTGACTTAATTATGTTTGAAATTAGAATCTCTTCCAAAGATGTATTTTCTACTCTTTGGGCTCAACTTTAGGTGGTAAAAATAATGAAAAATTTAGTTGAGATGCAAGGAAACTGGTTAGAAGGTGTTAGACAGGAAAAAGATCTTGGCCTTATAGTTAGTAGCTAGTTGTAGATTGTAAATAGTGTATATTTTTAGCATAAGTTATGTAATCTACTTTGGTAGTAGTAAATAGGGATAAACTGCAGTTTAGTACCTACTCAATTAGTGACCATATTTTTTTTAGTTTTTAGTGCAGTTTTGTCTTATCTTTCCAAATATGGAATCTAAATTTGTTGCAAATAAACATTTTACTCCTGGCAATGTTGTTGCATTAGTTTTTAGGATCAATGGTAAATTGTGACTGCCTCTTGGAAATTGCCAAACTCTACAAACCATAAAAGGTAAGGTTTTAATATTGCTAGGTCATGTTAGGTTAGGTAAACTTTAAATAGCTATAATGTTTTTATTATTTCAACAAATTTGGATTCTATATTTGGAAAGAGTAGACAAAACTGCACTAGAAACCCCTTCCCTGCAAAGAAATAGGGTCACCAGTTGGGTGCTAAACTGCAGTTTTACCATAAATAGCTAGTTGTATGTTAATAACTAGCCAACTTGTGGGTGATATGTTGCAAGATTTTATTATAAAATATATAGCTCGTGACTTGGATAACCTCAGCAGCCCCAGGTGGCTTAATGTTTTCCAATTGAAATGTTATGTACAGTCTTGATAGTGTCCTTCCAGTTGTTCTCAAGAACTACCATATGCTTCTCTGCTGGTACCCTACTTTGATAAACTCTTTCATCTTTGTCTTTAATCCAGTACTTTTCCTTCCTCCTGGAAGTTCACTTTCATTTAGCCTGAACCAAAGAAGGGTGACTGCTCTCAACCATCCAATTATTATCTAGTTACTTTGATTTCTTGCCTTTCTAAAGTTTTTTAATCTATCCGTAATAGGAAGATTTTTGAACAGCCCTCTTCTCACCATTTTCTTTCAGATCATCAGTATAGGTTCTGCAATGGATGCTCTACTGACAATCTTGCATATCTCTCTTACTCTTGGGCATCTTCCTTTTGGGATTTTGGTGAAACCTTTGCTATTGTGCTAGACATATGAAAAGCTTTTGATAGAATCTGCTTAAATCCATGATTTACAAATTGCCTTCCTTCAGTTTCTATCCTCTTATCTGTGCCATCTCTTATTTCCTTTCTTGATCTATAGCTGCAGTTTTAGATGGTTACTGTTCTTCTCATTATTAGTGGGGTTCCTCAGTGCTCTGTTCTATCACCCACTCTTTCATTTATTTATAAATGTGATAATAAAAACCCACTCTAATAGACAGAGTTTATTTCCAGTGGGCATTGAAACTGTTGTGGAAATAAACTCTGTCTATTAGAGTGGGTTTTTATTATCATATTTTGACCTTCATGTAGAAAAAAGCGAGTTTTTTGCATTTATTTATAAATGATTTATTAAGTCATGCTTCCTGTCCTTTTCACTCTTATGCCAATGATTCTGCCCTTCACTTCACCTGCTTCATAAAGCATCCCTCTCAACAGACACTTAATGCTTGGCATGGGATGGCTATGGTCAGTGCTGGGCAAGTTCCGCACACCTTCTGCACATTCGCACTGTGCGAAATGGTGTGCGGTTACCTCAGTAAGAAGGTGCGGGTGCAGAAGGTGTGTGGATTGGTCCGCACACCCGTAATTTTCTGACCTCTCATAACAAAAAAATTACTTTATTGTATTAAAACTTTATTTTCACAATCAATTAAATATTAAATAAAAGTATTAATATATTAATGGAAACATATTTCCTTGCGATAAAACTTTATATATGTAAATAGGGTGTGGAAGTGCGGGTGCGAACCTCCCATTTGGTGTGCGGTTGCCCAGCATTGGCTATGGTACACCTGCCTCCTGATCTTTTCTACTATCTCTGACTGGGGTATAGAAAACCTTGTGGCTTTCAGTGCCTCAAAAACTCTGTTTTTTCATCTGTCTGCTCATCACAATCTTCCACACAAATATCCCTAGCTTACCTTCAACAATACACAACTCAATCCTTCCTCTTCTCTTAACATTCTTGGTATTTCCTTTCCTTATGATCTTTCCTGAAAGATCATATATACTCTTTCGAAAATAGCTTGTAAGAGGTTAGGTGTGTTGTTACTGGCTCTGCAGTTTCTTCATCCCAATACTCAGTTGCTGTCTTTGTACATGGGACTTCTCTGCCCCTGTATGGAGTACACTTTTGCATGGGGTAGCTTAACCCGCACAGCTCTACTCAACTGGGTAGAATCAAAGGTTTTTCATCTCGTCAATTCCCCATCTCTTACTGTCTTCACTCTCTTTACTCTCACTATTATAATACTGCTTTTCCGATCTCTCTAACTGCTTGCCTACTCCTTTAAGGAGAGCACGCAGTAGGGCCTATCCATCTTTCAACACATTATCATTCCTTTTCTGTTCAACTCTCTAATGCGAGGGTTAATAATAATAATTGGTATTTTTAATCTTTCATCTACTCAGCCAGTCAACTCTGGAACAATCTCCCTCAGTCCATCTTTCCCCCCTGTCTATGACCTTCAATCTTTCAAATGCAGCATCCAGGCATCTGAAAAACCTTGTTTTTGATTTTGGTTCTTCCTCTATGGGAGGGGCATTTTTGTGGGCATTCACCCTTGATCCCTCCTTCCTGCATAAAAAAAAATCTTTCAGATTAATGGAGGTAGCAAATTTAACATTGCAAATTATTGAAATAAAAAACAATAAAACAAAACATTTGTCCTGGAAATTTACATCACCAATTATTATTGAAATAAAAAAACAATTAAATTGATTTTATTTAGTCCACATATTGTTCAGTAACACAAATTACCAAATGATTAAATAATTTCTGTTTATATTTATTATGCTACACGAATTCTGCGAGGTAATTTGGGAATAGAACCTTTTGGACATCCTGTCATGTTTAAAATGACCTCTACAATAAAAATAAGATATTTTTGAGTTTAGCATTAGAAACTATAAATTCATTTTCAATGTTTTGAGTTTGTCAGGTTAGGCTAGCTTTGCTTGGCTGTGCGCTCTTTGGATTGGTGTTATTTGTTTCTCATTGAACTCATTGAACAGTTATTGTGCGCTCTATTGATGTTTCATAAAGATGTATGGATATTTTCTTAAACTCTCGCTTGTCACATTTTTAGTTTCACACTAAACTCTAACCTAACCTCAGACATTGAAAATAAATCTGTAGTTTGTCACTAAACTTAAAAACAAGATTAATTTGTGATGGTTAAACGCAACTTAAAAGTATATCTAACTTAACCTGCCATGTTTAAAACAACCTCTACAATAAAAATAAAAACAATTATGGTAAAACCTGCGCTATCTGGCAATCACCTATCTGGAAAACTTTAGAAACTGGCAAATTTCATATTAGGCCAATACAATTCACCAATCTAGAAACTAGGAAGCTTTCTGATGCCATCTGGAAAAATCTAGAACATCCTCAACATTTTTAATAAAATAAGACTAAATTTTACTTGTTCCAATTGTCCCATACACACTTAGCATAGTGTTTATGTTTATTACAATATAGTTTATATTGGGTACAGTGCAGTAGAGCCAAAATTTGAGTTTTACTATTATTGTCCATTGGTTTTTCCTAGGTTAATGGTACCCTCAGATAACTTGGAAATTTAGACAACTGGAATGGCCTAATCCCCAAGTTTGCTAGATAATGAAGGTTTTGCTGTAATTTGCAATATTGAAACATAACTTAAAAGTACATTAAACTATGAGATTACCAAGGTGTATAGCTACAAAACTACAGAATCTGCAAAATTTCAAGTTGGGGAAGTCTATCACTAACATGCTTTAGAAAGAAAACTCTTGCATTAATTTCAATAAACTGAAATTTTGCCATTGCAGAGGCTAACTTACAGATTAATAAATTTCAGCTGAAGTATTTTTAAGGGCAAGAATTGATGAATTTCAATAATCCAGATGCAGTTCAGAGTCCATAACAACTTGGTAATGTGTTAAAGTAGTTTACAGTATTTGCAAAAAGAATAGAGTGCATGTGGCTCTGGGTAAGATTTTAAGGTAATATGATTAAAACAAACAAGTTACACTTAACCAATTTTATTTTCAACATATAACTAATATTTAGTCATTCCCTTTACATTTCATAACTATGGTCCAGGTCATTAACCCACATCATCTTGATCTCCTCACAAAGACTTGATGCTGATGAAGTATTCCAGTGTTAAGCTTTTGCTTCATGTAATTCCACAGATTTTCAATTGGATTACCAGGGGAATTACCATGCCAGTCCGGCACTTGAATATCCTTGTCAGAGTGTCATTTTGTCACCTTTTTGGCCTTGTGGCACAGGGTGCTGTTGTGAATAAAGAAATTGGCCCCATGAATCTTGTATAAGTTCAGCAGATGATCCTCCAGAACAGTCATGTACCAATCTGTATTCATGATGACATTGGGAGGAAGGAAATACAATCACCCCCTACCCCTTTCACCACTGAAACACCCCCACACCATCATGCCATCACTGTTTTATGGTCTTCACTGAAATGGGGATCATACCTGTTCACTCCATTTGGCCTCTGGACATATCCTACCCTCCCTCTGATGCACTTGAAGGAAAATTCATCACTGAACATGACTTTCCTCCACTGCTCACATATCCAGTCCTTGTATTTCTTGGTGAAAGCAAGCTGTTTCTTCCGCATCACAGGGGTGAGGATGGGTTTTTAAGCAGGGGTGCAAGATGGCAGGTTGAGCTCCTGCAGCTGATGCTAGGTGGTTCATTCTGATACATTTTTCAGTAGCTTGGGGTGGCTATTCTTCAGCTAGGAGGCAGAAACATCAGGCTTCTTCAAGACTTCACATCTTGGGGCTTACAGTTGATTTGGTTGTCTTCCTAGGCCTTCCAGTATGTGGTTTAGTTGGTGGTCATGTTTGGAGGGGAACCATGGGCAGTGGCACAGAGGCATCGGATGGTTGATTCTCCTCTTCCTATCCACTGGGCAATTTCCTTAGCAGAAACTTTTTTGGCCTTCTCTTGGGAAAGGTTGATTGGAGCCATTGCAGTCACTAATGTTGAAAATATCTGCAAAAATGCACCGAAGGTGAAAAACAAAGCAATGCAGGGTGATGAGTGTGAGAATGAAACCACCTTCACTCATTCCCTGAGAGCAACTGATGAGCTACACCAAAAGCAGAGTCATACAGCTCTATGGAGGTGCCAGACATATGATAAAATAAATCCCATCAGTGTGTATGGTGTACCACACAAGTAAAATAGAGCATGTAAAAGCCTTATTTCAAGGCAGGAGTGCTCTATTCTTTTTGCAAACACTGTAAGTTAGGCAATTTGTGTAGTGACCTTTTTGCTGTAACCAGTTTAACACTACAATGTATATTCTAATTCACCAGTTTTCTACATAAGCAGATTGTAATAACCAGAATCTGGGACAATTTGGAGCCATTGGCCAGGGCACTAATGAGACCACTGAGAACTGCCATTAAAAGATAGCCAATTTATCATGTAGTTCAGATAACTGATGATACTATTAAGCAGTGGCGACTGGCGTATAGGAGCGATGGAGCGGTCGCTCCCCCTTGCTTGAAACGATAAATATTAATTTAACAGATAAAAAATATATTAATTTTAAGATATTAAACTAAATATTCTTGAAATATATTTTAAAAATTCATGTGGCATATCATGATTCATGAGGCATTTTGAGTAAGCCTTCATACAGTACATAATATTCTAAACTTATAGCATAGCTTCAAACAGTGTACTGCTGTTTGAATACAAAATAATATTGCAGCCGAATGGAGCGACAGATTTTTCGCTCAAGTAAATATAAATTATATTTTACTATTGTAATGAAAATATAAGTACAATCGCGAATTTTTTTTATAATAACAACTTTATTTTTACTAATAGTTACTTCAGTAATAATGATATAAACCATTTATATGTATTTTATTGAAATTATTACTTATTTGTAATTAACTAGAATTGTACGTCTGGCATAGCTGCATATGTTAATACAAGTACTCTTGTGAGCGGCATTTGGATTCGCGCTAGCCTATTGTGAGTCCGTGTTGTCGTACAATTTTATGAAATCGCACCCCCATACATTTATACCACGAGTCGCCACTGCTATTAAGTATTGAAAAACCATTATATATATATATATACGGTACTGGTGTGTGTATATATATATATATATATATATGAGTCTCTGCCATAACTTCTGAACCACTTGATGACATAAATTGATAAAACCACACACACATTATAATCATCCTAACACACTGTGTCATGAGCAAGAATCGGATCCCTGCATTAAAAGTTGGCCACAAATAGAGGTTAAAGTTCAAATAGAGGGTTTTCATGTCTGCACCATAACTTTTGAGTTACTGAACACCAATTTATAAAACTTCATGCATGTGTATCTTCACAAGATGATGTGTTTTGAGCAAGAATCAGGTTCTTGCACCAAAGGCCAAGGTCACAGATATAGGAGGGGATAGTTTCATCATTCTAACATGGTTCATGTTAACTCTATTTTTCAGCATCAGTTTGTTGTGGATGAAGTGAGTACTATTATAAAGGAGACCATAGAGACTGTTATTGGAGGAAATGCTTACACAAGTGCTAAAGTCAACAGTTGGACATCACAAGTAGTGGAGAGTGTTCTTGGGAATTTATCCAAGCTTAATAAATCCTTCAAATATATAGGTAAGTTTTTAAAGGCTGTTTTTTTCTTACACTGTTTTATATATTTCATTATGCCCCCAACCAAATAAATTTAAAAGGGACATACTGGAATGCACTTATCTGTTCATTCATCACAATTTCATGTTTGGGCTATAACTTTTGACTGATGAAACTTAACATATGGAGGGTTCCAGCACAGGTGAAGCAAAAAATTTTCATTTTGACACCCGATCATCTCAGATCTTGCTTATTTTTGGTGTATAAGGTAAGTTTGTGCAAGAAAGCCAGCTGTGAAAGTTTCAGCTTTCTACGACCATTACTTCACAAGTTATGAAGGTCAAAATAGCTCAAGGTTGGCATTAGTGATGCGAGTCGTTTTTTTATTGTCTTTTTTTTGTTTAAAACGAAGGTAGTCTGTTTTTTTTGTTTTTTATTGTTTTAAACTTATTCCATATTTTTTTTCCTTTAATCTAATAAGTATATTAGTATTACCTATAATTTACTATACTACAATGCTTATACGGTTATACCTAGTATATATACTATATAGTCATCTTTTAGAAAAATTTAATCATGCAAAAAGTATATAATAGAAAGGAAAAACAAACCCTCATTTTTTATATGTATATATATTTTTTAACTAGAACATAAAACATTCTTCCTCGTTTCAAACAATATACATAATTGTGATTGGCAAGAGTACCAGTATATATATTCCAGATAGAAAAGGAAAATATTCACCTTTTTTTGAACCTTTTTGTTAACCTACATTTCCATGGAAGAATCATCACTAGATTGGGTAGAGCATATATGCTAGTTTCAATATCACAGGTACTGGTATAATATCCATAATAGTGGTATAAAACAATAGATATAATTGTGATTGGCAAGAATACCAGTGTATATATATATATATATATATATATATATATATATATATATATATATATATATATATATATATATATATACAGGGTGGGCGGAAAGTAGCTCCCTATTTTGGATTGGTAAAAAAATACGTATATTATCCATTTATTTCAGAAGGAATAATATGAAAAGGTAGGCATACATGGTAGGTTTTCTCTAAAATTCAATGTGGGCTCCAACTCTTTCCACAGCTTCTGTAGCCGCCCAGGAATGGCGTCCACTGACTTTAGCAGGAACTCCGGCGGGATGGAGGACATGACTTCCCGAATTCGGTCCTCCAGTTCTTCCAATGTCCTCGGTTTGGTGCGGTAGACTTCTTCCTTTACCTACCCCTAAAGAAAGAAGTCGCACGGTTACCGCTGAAAAACGGCAGAATTGGTTCAGTGTAACGGTGTGGTGTGGTATGACCTCAGATCAGGTTGTGGGCCCGTTCCTTCTGCGCAACACCATGAATGCTGAGCGGTACCTTGCTATGTTGCGAAACGAGGTCTGGCCGGTTGTCAGCACATGGGAGAACATCGACGATCTGATATTTATGCAAGATGGCGCCCCTCCGCACTTCGCTCTTGTTGTCCGTGAGTGGCTGGATGCCCACTTCCCTGGGTGTTGGATGGGTCGTCGTGGTCCACATCAATGGCCAGCCAGGAGCCCCGACTTGACACCGTGCGACTTCTTTCTTTGGGGGTGGGTAAAGGAAGAAGTCTACCGCACCAAACCGAGGACATTGGAAGAACTGGAGGACCGAATTTGGGAAGTCATGTCCTCCATCCCGCCGGTTCCTGCTAAAGTCAGTGGACGCCATTCCTGGGCGGCTCCAGAAACTGGTGGAAAGAGTTGGAGCCCACATTGAATTTTATAGAAAACCTACCATGTATGCCTACCTTTTCATATTATTTCTTCTGAAATAAATGGATAATATACGTATTTTTTTACCAATCCAAAATAGGGAGCTACTTTCCACCCACCCTGTATATATATATATATATATATATATATATATATATATATATATATATATATATATATTCCAAATAGAAAATAAAAAAAATATAAATATTCATCTCTTTCTTTAACCTTTTGTTAACCTAATGCTGTTTAACTTTCATTATCTGATTCTATTTCCATTGAAGAATCATTATCACTAGATTGATTAAAGCAAATAGTTTCAATATCACAGGTACTGGTATTTATTGCAGATTTGGATGTTGACGAAGCCAATGTAGCACCATGTTTTACTTCACTTTCTTGGAATTTTGCATTTTGGGATATAAATACTAGCTTTGCTGCTCTGTCTGTGCTTAATTGGTTTCTTTTGGCTGTATGGATATTACTGTATGTGCTAAATGATCTCGGAGGTAATGAAAGGGCGAAATAGAGGTGTGTGAGTTTGTGTAGGTATATATGTGAGTATGCATGCGTATGTATCTGGAATTCTGGATGTATGCATGTGTATGGGGTATACAATAGATATAAATGTGTATATAAGTATTTATGTATATATTGGTATATATGTATATGGGTGTATGTGTATGTATATATATATGGATGGTCTCGTGGGGGGGGGGGGGAATATGTCATCGCGGGTCTAAAGGATAGTTGTGGGAGATTCAAAATCCGAGGCATGGATGGGAGAGTCCTGGGAAGGTTGGACAATGGGGAGTCAGCTCCCAGCCAGTGTTCTCGCAAGTTTAATGGATCTCAAGATACAACTTTCAGTGCAAGAAAGAGGCCAGTTTTTTCTGTAAATAGGCTGAAAAGGACATTCTATACTGGTACCATATGGCCTATTTTATTATTTATTTATTTATTTTTGTAATATATATCATTGCAAAAGTATACCTTATAATTAAATTGGCAATATCTATATTAATTATTAAAAAAAACAAAAAAAAACAAAAAACGACAAAAAAAAAACAAAAAACAAAAAAAAACGTTTTTTTTACATCACTAGTTGGCATCTTTGGATGCACCTCACACATTCACTAATTATCGTAACCATATGAAACTATATGTTTTTGGACTCAGAATGAGCTGTAGAATCCCAAAACGCAACGAAATCAGCAATAGGAGAACAAATAAAAATGGTCACCCTATTTCAAGGAATGAATTGACCTTTTGACCTTGAAGTTCAAACATTTTGGGGAAACATTTCTTTACATAAAATGAAGTTCCATCATTGCACTTTTAATATAAACAATAAAAATGTATCTTATTCACCAACTATACCGTCTTAAAGAATTTTTCAAATTTCTGGCAAAATTGCCATATGTACCGTATATGCATATACAGTGCCCGCGAAAAGTATCCGATCACCCTTGAAATTTGTATTTTTTACATAAAAAACAATGTTTAAATGTATACTAACCTTATATTAGTATTTTGTCATCTGTCCTTTGGTTTGGATGACTTGTTCTAGACGTTTTGGCATGGATTTAATCAAGTTTTGACAAACTTCCACTGATATTTCCTTGCACCATACCTTTTTGATGGCCTCTTGTAATTTTTCGACTGAGCCAGTGTCGTGGCATTCAACCTTATTTTTTATTATTAGCCACAGATTTTCTATCGGATTGAGATCTGGACTATTACCAGGCCAATCCAAAATATCAAATTTATTGTCAGTAATCCATTTTGTCACTATTTTGGCCCTGTGACATGGTGCACCATCATGCATGTATGTTTTTGTCCTTTGGATTGCCATTGCCATTGGAAGTTTTCCTGTAGCATTGCTAAATACCGTGCACCATTCATAGTTGTGTTCTTCGGAAGAAAATATAAGTTTCCACGGCCATAGTAACCGAAACAACCCCAAACCATCACACTTGGAGGGTGTTTCATTGTCTTTAGGGTGTATTTAGGGTCAATCCTATTTGAGCCAATAGGCCGGCGAACCTTTTTTGGACAACTTCTGAATGTCAAAAATGTCGACTCATCGCTAAATAAAACCTTCTTCCAGTCATCAACAGTCCAATGAATGTATTTTTTACAAAATGCGACACGTTTTTTACGCATTTTTTCATTAATGAACGGTTTCTTAGCAGCATGGCGAGATGGTAATCAGAGTTCTTTTTGGAGCCGCTTCTGGATAGTTCGTTCAGAAACACCAGATAACAAATTATTCATATTAAATTTTGTTTCTTTCGCAGTTATTGTTGGGTTTTTCAATACTAAACGTTTCATAAGTTTGTCTGTTCGCGAATTTGTTTTTCTCGGTCTGCCAGATCGTTTTTTAGGGACTGGCATGGTTAGGCCACCATTGTTCTTAGCCCGTGAAACCCATAAATTAACGGTACTTTGGGATATGTTTAATTCCTTAGCTATCTGTCTCTGTGATTTCCCACATGCATGCAAAGCAACAATAGCACCTCGACAATCACTCTTAAGTTGTTTTTTAGCACACATTATATATAAATTTTATTTACACCACTTTCTGTAAAAAAATAAAAAATATCAAGAAATTTACACAAACAGTGAAATCTGACAAATTTGAGACACAGCCACCCGCAACGAAGGCTACCAGAACACTAATTTGAGAATGCGTTGGATAGCTCTCATATCAGCGAGCAACCTCAAAGTTACCAGATGTCGCTAGAACAAATAGAAAGTGAATTACGTGTCTCTGAATATCAAGGGAAAATATTGTATTTTCTTGAGTGATCGGATACTTTTCGCGGGCACTGTATGTACTGTTAAAATCTAGAGATATTCATTATTTAAACTACTTAAGCAAAAATAAATATTATTAGAAATGTGATACAAAATCACTTAGATATAAGCTAGGTACCATAGGTATAACTATGATATAGATCTCTATTTTATTGTGGTCTCCTCCACCCCTACAACACCTTTCCACCCTTAGAAATATTTTACTTTTTTTTATAATTACTTTTATTAATAATACATTAATACAAACATATATATATAGGAGTATCATATAAAATAGGAGTAAAAAAGGAGTATCATATTATGTAGACCTGTATTCTATAGATACATATTAAACTAGAGCTCTGTACACTTTCGACTCAAGAATAGGAAACTGTGGCAAACAGGTCTGCATGATTACCCTCAGCTGTTAGCATCTCATGATCATCAAAGGCATACTGAATTATTCTTGAACCTGCGTCAATGATGGAGCAGTCATTGTCTGGATAATATCAGATGATAACATCCAACATGAGTCAGGACAAGAAGGGAAACTATGTTTAGAACGTCTTCCATGTGGAGACATAAAATTGACCTTATAATCACTAAATTTTTCTGATACTTCAACCACTAATCCAAACCAAATTTTATTATCATAGTTAAAGCTACATATACCCCAACTTGTATATCTTCAGTTGAAATGTGCTTTTGCTCATGTAAATTATCTTTAAACGATGGATGCACAACTGTCATAATTTTTGTAGGACCTGAGGAAATCTCACCAACCTCCAACTGGGTATGACTAATAGGCACAAATCTATGAAATCTACGAGTACCTGGGATGGTTACAGAATTTTTATATCTATTTTCCAGGAATTCAGTTGTCTGCTGGACATTTTGTTTCGATAAGAATACAAATTTTGTGCTGGTATCTTTCTATCCAGAAATTTCATCATGTCAAGTGGTGTCAGAATTTGGTCTTTAAATGTACGTTGAAGACTGGCACGAGCCGTCATTCTTTTTGCTGTGCCTCCGACTCCATCACAAGCACTTTTGCCATGTGAAGTTGCAAAAAAGTGCCATTCAGCATCCAGTCCAAAGTCCTCTTTGTGGTGACACAAATTGGTGAAGTTATATTTATTCTTATACTGCCCTCTGCAACCATCAGTAAAGTAATGAATCTTCTGCAGGCCTGAGCTCTCTTCTTTTATCATGGGGATCAGTTGCTTTAAGAACGCAAAGACAAGGTTTGTACTATGTTTCATGTCATCAGAAATGAAACAATAACTTTTAACTTTAATTTCAACATCATTTTCATTTACTTTATAGTAGAACACAAATGGATGAACTGTTGCCTGACTATTTTCCCAATGGTAACCTTGTGCAGCATCTTGTACAATAAATGAGTAGTTTTCAGAGAAGTCTCCTAGGAGAATACCTTCAGTGACCATCAGATTAGCTTTCAGTTTTTTTAGGAAACTTGCTTGTGCATCAGCCACATAAGTGTGTCTTGTTAGTGCACAAATTCTAGTTGGCAAAGACTTAATGAAGTTTTCAAGGGATTCACCGATGTTAATAAGGGTTGTCCGATCCGTGGAAGTCCATTGCTTGTATGTAATTATGGTGCCAACTGCATCCTGAACAGATTCCAATCCTTCAAGGAATGCAATAACACCTTCTTCTGGACACAATGCACATTTTTGTAGCATACACACTTCCTTTTCACTGTCACAAACTGCATAGAGAATGAGGTCTTTATATGATAGTTGTTTTTCCCCCAAAGCTGATAGCTGAAGTTTGGGATTTTGGTGGTAGGTACAGACACACACAGTGTGTGTTCCTCCAGCTCCTGCCAAGACACACCACTTGGGTCTCAATGCAGCAAATGATGAGAAACCTATTTTTGGATTAGTGTCATTTGCCTTGAAAACAGCGAAAATCTCACGTAAATTACCAAGCACCAATCGTTTCTGCTGTAGTTGCTTCTCTCCTTCATGATTCCTAATTGATAGACAATCCTTCTTGCCTGGACATATTCTGCTTATTTCATCTGATTCATAGAAAGTGCACACTGCTTCCTTCTCTTTCTTTGTTATAACCCGACCTTTGCTAATATGTGGAACTTCTGGTAATATGCCATGTTCTTTCTTTATTTTGCGGCTGGTTGAAACCATTCTTGTAGATGCATTGAAGAAAGATGCTGTTCTGTGAATGGTGTATGGTGAGTGTTAGTATTTGAATCTTCCTCTTGTAGTCAGTCGTCTCACTGAAGGCATTCTTGAGTGCTTGCATCACTCCTGCATGCCTGCGAAAATGATATACATGTTTGAGTAAATTTATATGCAAACATATGATCTATATATAGGCTTAGTATACTTTAATGAAGGTACTACAGATATATATACAGTACTCACAAATTATTGTCATCCATTTTAGATTGCTTTTCTTCACTTTCTTGTGGTAAACTTGTCATATGAAGTTTCTAGCTTTCTCTTCAGGGATGTTGATGCCATTTCAAATTTTGTTTCAGCCTTTGAAGCAAAGCTGGGCACTTGCGTTTTTTTTTGCGGTACTACCGCACTACCAAACCGTACCGCATAATGCAACCGCAAAGGATCGCTGAAAGTACAGCAGTACCGCTACCGCATTTTTTGCGGTACTGCATTATGCAGTACCGGTTTGGTAGTGTGGTTGTACCGCAGTACCGCAAAAAAAACTGCAAGTGCCCAGCTTTGCTTTGAAGATCTCCCTTTTCGTGACAGACCCTCTGAAAAACAAATAAAATAAATTATAACTTTTTTTAATCAACTGTAGGCCTATAGATGTACATGTACATTACATATAAATTTGGTAAATACCGTATATATAATCATAACTGTATTGATCTTCATTATATAAATTGATATGCATACATCTGAATTTGTCAAATATATAAAGGTTGTAATGTTCATACATGTAGTTGTTGTTGTTTAGCCGATCAGCCCACCCTGATCGAGCAAGCCGGCGGCACGCAGGTAACCGATCGCCCTCTCCGGAGTGGACCAGAGGTTCAGCGCACTAGTGATGTTGTGTTGTGTTCGTTGTTGTGCTAGAGCGGTACAGTCCGTCATAATGTGTTCAATTGTTTGTGGTGTGTCTTGGCACAGGTGGCAGGTGTCGTCTATGGAGTTGTCTAGTCTGTGTTTATATGTCCGTAAGTTTGGGTGATGTCCACATCGGAATCGTGCTAAGTTAACTCGATCCGATCTGCTCAGGCTGATCTCTGACCTGTTAATGGGTGGCGGCTTCGCACCTAGGACCGCATTCGGACCGAGTCGTGTCAGTGCTTTGTGGGTTAGATGTGTGTGTATGTGTTTTCTGTACTGTGTGATGTCTGTGGGGCGTGGTATGGAATGGAGTATTTCGTTATAATATCTCTCTGGTGTTACCTTAATGGTGCGAGGTGTTGGTGCATGATTGTACATGTAGTGGCAAGGGTGTTGTGGGTTAGTTGTCGCTGCTACCATGAATTGTGTTCCCCTCATGTCTAAATGTTCCCTAACTTTTAGTATTTTGTTTCTGTGTGCAGGTGTTCTATTGGTGTTGTTTGAGTGCATCCTGTAATGATACGAAGTGCGTTGTTTTGTATTGTTTGTAAGGTGTTTATGTGTGTGTTTGAGATAATGGGTGCCCAGCATGGGCTAGCATAGTCCATAACTGAGCGAATATATTGTTTGTATATGAGTGATGTTGTTTCCTGCTGGTGTCCAAAGTTTGTGCCTGTTAGTACCCTAAGCGTGTTAAGTCTTGACGTACATTTGGTTTTAATGTCCTGAATGTGGTTTGCAAAATAATGATGTGTTGTATGTGACACCAAGTATTTTGGTTCTGTGAGTGTGTGGAATGTTGATGTTGTTTAGTGTAAGCTGTGGAATTACCTGGTGTTCTTTTGTGTTGCTTGTAAGCAAGGTGATGGTTGATTTTGTGGGCGCTACTTTGAGTCTATTGTGTGTGAGCCAGTCTTGTATACTGTTTATGTATGTTTGTAGGTTATTTGTAGCGGTTCGATGTTGTTGTGGGTGGATGTTAGAGTGATATCATCTGCATATGATGATAAGGTAAGCTTGTTATCTATGGGTGTTGGAATGTCATGCATGTATAAGTTGAAGAGTGTTGGTGAGAGAACAGAGCCTTGAGTGACCCCGTTCGGAAAAAGCTTGTTTTTGGATGACTTGCCATTAAATGTGACATGTGAGTATCTTCCTGAGAGATAGTTGCTCAGCCACCTTTTGGTGTTATTGTGCATGTTTGTGTTGAGTATTTTGTTTATGAGAGGGAAGCGTGGGATAGCATCAAATGCTTTACTAATGTCTATTGTTGCTAATAGTGTACGTTGAGCTGGTCTTCTGGAGTTGATGCCATCCATGATGTGCTGCGTGAGGTTAGTGAGTAATGTCGTGGTTGAGTGGTGAGGTCTGAATCCATGTTGAGTAGGCGATAGTGGTATGTGTGGGTTGGTGATTTGTAAGATTAGTCTTTCTGTTACTTTGGAAGGTGTGCATAGTAAAGTAATGGGTCTATAGGAAGCTGGTTCTGTGTTGGATTTTTGTTTGGTTTGAGTAGTGTAATAATTTTACCTTGTTTCCATATGTCAGGAATAATACAGTGTTTGGTATGAATATGTGCTGATATTTGTGAGAGCTAATATTCCTTGTGGGCCCAAGTGTTTAAGGTGTATGTTAGATATGTTTCTGGTCCAGTAGCCTTCGAATTCTTAATGTTTTTGATGATCTTGGTGGTCTGGTCTGTATTGAAGGGTGTAATGGTCATGTCGAGTCTGTAGGTTTTCTTGTGTCTGGCTGTTTGTCTGTCTGCATGTTTCTGGTTGTTGTCTCTGTTTAAGTGACTTATCTTTGCGTAGTGATTAACTAGAATGTTAGCTTGTTGTGTGTATGTTGGGATATTATTTTGGCTGTGACAGATAGCCGCGTGTGAGGTGTGAATGCCGCTGTTAGAGTGGGTAATGCTGTTTATAGTCTTGTATAGCCTGTATGTATCTGTGGAGTGGTTTAGTGTTATGAATTCCCTGAATGTTTCTGTTTGTTTTTCTTTGAGTTTGTTGTTTATTTCTGTGTTGAGCTGTTGTATCTGCTGTTTTATGGCTTCTGTGTGTGGTGTTTGTGTTATATATTTGAGGTTGTTACGTTGCCTTATGAGGTGGGCTATTTCTCTAGTGTAATTTGGGTTGTATTTCCTAATGTTGCCCTTGGGTATATATTTGTTTGCATTATTGATAATCTGATTAAATGTCTTGAGTGTTGTATCGATGTTTATGATGGGTGTGCTGTTTAATGTGGTGAATTGTTCCTCAGTCTGTATTTTGAACTGTTCCCAATCAGCTTTCTTGTAATTTCTGTAAGTGTGCCTAAGGCTGTTGGGGCAGAGTGTAGAATGTGTTGTAATGATGATGGGCAGGTGGTCTGATGACAGTTATTTTTCTGTTCTCCATTGTGTATGTGTTGCTAGTGAGGGGAACAGAACGTTATGTCTGGGGAGGAGTTTGAGTATCCTGCTTGATGTGGTATGTGTGTATGTTCTTCTGTATTGTTAAGAATGAAGAGGCTGTTTAGTTATGTGGCTATGTTGGTGCCTCTGGTGTTGTTTTGGTTGCAGGTACCAACTAGTGTCTTTGGCGTTGAAGTCTCCTCCTAAGATGACATTAGTGAAGAGGCAAGATTGTGTAACTGTGGATTGTAATTGGCTGGCACCTGAGGTGAACTATCTGGTGGGATGTAAATGTTGATTAGTGTGGTGGTGTGTTTTGCGCGTGTTTTAATGTTAACTGCCTGTATTTCTATCGTGTTATCTGCTTGGATTGTGTTTGTAATGTTTTGGGTAGCATCAGTGTAGCTAATGCTTTTACGTATGTAAGTGATGAGTCCACCCCCGTTACCCCCAGTACGATCTTGATGGATCGCCGTGAAGTCAGGGATGGTGGGTGTTTTGTGTGTGCATTTTAGTTTTTTCTTGTATAAGTGCTATGTGAATGTTTTGTTTGTGTACGAATTCCCTAAGCTGCATGATTTTGTTTGTGAGGCCATCTACATTGTACTGTAATATGTTAATATTATACTTCTGCATGTGTCTCATGGTGCTATTGTGTCTGTCTTTGTGTATGGTGACATGTGTAAGTTGTAGTGGGGCCTGGATTAGTCTTAATGTCGGCAGAGAGTAAGAGTAGTTCGGGGAGCACGCAATTGTTCCCTGTAATTGAAAAAATAGCATGCTGAGAATAGGTCCGGCCCCGGGAGGAATTGTCTCTAAATCTCCTTGGAAATCTTCAAACATTATTTCAGTAGTACACCCCTAGGCAGAGGAACATTTTTCTGTGGCAGTGGCATCAGTGTCTGAGTTCGAATCTGAGACAATATCAGAGACACTTTTGTCTTCAGCTTTGATTTTATTGATATCATTAACACAATTTTTACAAATGTAATCTCTATATATTAATCCGTGAATTCCTTGCAGTGTATTACGGACTGGCACAAGCGCTTTTTCGATCTTATGTTTTCTAAGAGGATCAGCACAAATTTTTCTACCCATCTTGTTTATCTGTAAGAAAGGCATAAAATAAGTAATTAATTTATGTTCACAAAATATATTATTTAACAGTACAGTACATATATGCATATACATATGGCGATTTTGCCAGAAATTTGAAAAATAGCCAATTTGAAAAATTCTTTAAGACAGTATAGATGGTGAATAAGATACATTTTTATTGTTTATATTAAAAGTGCAATGGTGGAACTTCATTTTGTGTAAAGAAATGTTTCCCCAAAATGTGTGAACTTCAAGGTCAAAGGGTCAATTTGTTCCTTGAAAAAGGGTGAACATTTTTATTTGTTCTCCTATTGCTGTTTTCGTTGCATTTTTGGATTCTACAGCTCATTCTGAGTCCAAAAACATATAGTTTCATATGGTTACGATAATTAGTGAATGTGTGAGGTGCAGCCAAAGATGCCGACCTTGAGCTATTTTGACCTTAACCTTGATTTTTCTGACCTTCATAACTCGTGAAGTAATGGTCGTAGAAAGCTGAAACTTTCACAGCTGGCTTTCTTGCACAAACTTACCTTATACACCAAAAATAAGCAAGATCTGAGATGGTTGGGTGTTAAGTACTGATTCACCTGTGCTGGAACCCCTCATATGTGTATCATCTCGAGGCAATGTGTCAGGAACAAGAATCAGATCATTGCCATTGATAGAGCTCAAAGGTCAAATGGAGGTATGTGCCATAACTTTTGAACCACTGTACATAAATTGATGAAACTTCATAAAGGCACATCAACGCAAGATGATGATACAAGCAAGAGTCAGGTTCTTGCACCAAAGGTCAATGTCACAAATATAGGAGGGGACATTGATGTTATTCTAACATTGTTCTAGTTTTATGGCTGGAAGGTTTGGTTTCAATATATTACTAATAATTAATCTATATTTAACAGGTGCAGGTTATAGAATTGCATTTAGACTTGTGGCTTTGTGTATCCCAACTTTAACCAAATTTAAGGAAATTTTGAAAAACTAACTTCTATCATGATGGAAGAAGTTGGTTCAAGTAACCGATCTGTATCATATTTCAAAAAAGGAAAACCAGTTGAATAACATGTTTCCTAATCCATGCTGAAGGGTAACATTAAATAAAAAAAATAGTTTTTCCTTTGTTATTGTTATTTGCTTTATACAAGTATATTGATGGACTTTATTTTTCTTCAAACACCTTGATTTGGTGGTGTGGCAGAAATATTAAAATTTCTTGTCACCATGATGTCACTAGTTAAGGAAACTGATAAAACTAGTTATTTATGTAAAAAGGTTTAAAAAAAAATGGTTTTAAAAATTATGATTAGCAGAGGAGTTTTAATTACACAGGCCTGTGAATGAGAACTTTGTGAGAGTTGTTTTCTTACTAATAACTGATTTTATATAATTCAACCACTGATTTTGAATAAGGTGTTCATTTTTTTCTATCATGGAAGGATTTTCTGCAAACTGGAAGTGAAAAAACAACAAAAATAAATAAATATTATTTATTTCTATTTACGTATTAGGTACCTATTTCGCTTTATAATAATAATTACAAATGCAAACAACTTTAAAAAGAAAGGAGATTATTAACGTCAATTACATAGTCATCTTTATTTGTCCCGAGTTTTCTTGAGATCTATGCCTTTTAGTCTCAAATGTATGTGCTGTTCCTTTTCTTTTATGTAATAATTCTGGAGTATCCCGTTTCAACATCTAGAAGTAATCAGCCATCATGCTGATGTCCCACTTTCCCTGATATCTCTTCTTCATTTTTTTGATGTCTTGGTGAAACCATTCTCCTTGTTCTTCACCGAGTGCTCCGAGATTCTCAGGGAAGTAATCCAAGTGTGAATGTAAGAAATGTAATTTTAAACTCTTATTACAACCCAACTCTTTGAACTTATTTAGCATGTTGTTCACGATGTTTTGGTAATTTGTTCCCCAAAAATTTGCTGATAACATCCTTAAAAGCAATCCATTCTTCTTTAAGATTGTTCATTCTTCTTTCAAAGTGTTTATCCAAAGTCAGTTTTCTAATCTGGGGATCAATGAAAATTCCTCCTTTCAATTTTGCTTCTGAAAGAGTTGGGAATTTACCACACAGACTCTTAAAACAATCTCCATCTTTGTCCAAGGCCTTAACAAATTGCTTCAAACCCAATTTTATGTGAAGCAGGAGTAAAAGGACTTTCTTTGTGTCAACCACACTTTCACATTGAATGTTTTTAGAACCAGGTGTCAGGTTGACTCTGCGTGGCCATTCCTTTTTTATCTAGTGCTGAGTTCTTGCTTAGCTATCCCATTCACACAAAAAACATGGAAACTTTGTATAACCTGGTTGTTGACCTAATAATGTACAAATCACTTTTTAAGTCTCCACAAAGTAGCCAACAGTGTTCTTTGTATTTAACCTTAGCTTGAAAAAGCTCAAGATTTTTGTACATTTTCTTCAAGTGAACTGAATGAGCCACAGGAATGGATTCATCCAAGTTACCATTGTGAAGGAGGATGCCTTTTAGACTACTTTTGGAGGAATCAATGAAAAGTCTCCACTCATTTGGATCATAGACTGCAGCACCTAGCTTAAGTATTAGTTCTGAAACATTGTTGCAATATACCAGTGAATTTTCTTGAGAAAAATATTGGATGAATTCTTTTTCTCAATTTCTGTACAAGTAAAATGACATCCTGGGAGAAAGCAAGTTCTTTGCAAGAAAGTCTGAATCCCAAAATCTCTGAAGAATCCTTTGGGAGAGACAAATCTCTTACCAAATCATTAAGTTCACCTTGTGTAAACAGTTGGGGTTCACCAGATGTTTTGGTTTGAAAACAATCAATATCATCACTTCCATCATCATCAGACACTGAATCAGATAGTTATATCGAGAGTATTTGGTTTAGTAGGTACAGGTATACCAGGTCCATGAGCAACAGGTCTTATAGCAGACTGAAAGTTTGGATAAGAAATTTCCTTTTTATTTTTAGTGCTGTAGCTTTGCATGTTACATGAACAAAAATAGCAGTCATTGCTGTGATTTGTAGGCTCAAGCCCCATGCCATTGGAATCCCAAAAGGTAAAGAATCCT
The DNA here is from genome assembly GCA_023014485.1 of Bathynomus jamesi. NCBI lineage: Eukaryota > Metazoa > Arthropoda > Malacostraca > Isopoda > Cirolanidae > Bathynomus > Bathynomus jamesi. The sequence goes on from JAJOZX010002746.1 coordinate 543,615, forward strand.
TTTTACCTTTACTCCACAGTCTAAGTTGTTCAACACAAACACTGCAAACTTTATGTGGAGCACATGATTTGTCTTGATCCCCAAGTTTCATTCTGAAGTACGCATAGTATGCTTGCTTGACGAAGTCTGTAATATCTCACCTTTGTTTTTTCACAGTAAATTTTCAACAAATATAAAAAAAAAATGTTTGGGCTATTTACACACCCTCTGGTTGCCATAGCGACAAATAAACAAATTTCAAGAGAAATATAGTCACCACACACCTTTGAATAATGAAGAACTATAACCTTGTACACACTAGACAGACTCATCTTGTGGCTTGTTAATCACTTATATACTTGCGGTGCATTTCTCAAATGTTCTAGAAGATGCTATGATGTCATTTCTGATCTGGAAGCATTTATAGGCAGTTTTTAATCAAAATTTAATTGAGTCAATTTTAATGAAAATTACTTACATATGTAATGTGAAATATGACATTCTGTGAAAAATCTGTGATGGCAAAAAATTACTATTTTTGGAATCAGTGTGCAAAAATTACTATATAAGTGATAAAATATTTTGGACAACAAAACCATTGCAGGTCTATGTTGTTGGAGTAATTATCTGAACTTTAGAACATTAAGTGCTTGAATGTTAAACCCACAAATTCTTATTGTACTTTCCAGTCACTTGTGTAATTATGCAAAAGAATGGTGCTGGACTCCATACAGCAAGTTCATGTTACTGGGACAACACAACAGATGGGTCATGCACAGTACGTTGGGAGAACAAAACTATGTACTGCATCGTGTCAGTCTTTGGTTTAGCAATATAGGGGGCCTTTCAATATGTATTCTCTTAATTTTTTAAGCCTTATACTAATATCTTGGTTTATGTAGAATAAATATAATTTATTAGACAAATTTTTGATTTTGCATTTGAAAAACATTTTTTCTTTTATAAATCTGCCTACCTGCGTGGTAGTTGTGATATTAATTTAAGCACTTTTTTAATGATTTCACACTTCAAAAAAAGGTTATAGGAGAAAACAACAATTATCTGTCAGATTGCTAGTGCATTAACTTCTAGTAAATGTTTAGGAATATTTTATTTATAGTAGTTATAATGTAAAAAATATAGTATTGTGCTGCAGTATATGTAGTCATAATTAAAATGACTGTTCATCAGGCATTCATGAACAGTAATAATGTTTAAACTCTCTCTATACTGTATTATTTTTTTTAATAATGCATTAAAATAAATTTATTATTTCAGTTAGGCAGAATCACAATTATTAAATATATTTTTTTGGTAATACATTTGTACTTTTTTCAACATTGATAAAAATTACATCTTCAGAATATATAAGAAATATATATTGTGAATTTCTAATTTTCAGCTCTTTTCTTTTAAATACCTATCTATAAATGGTATGGGCCAAATTTTTTGATTTTTAGTTATTATATGTTTTGTTAGGTTTCCAAAGTTTAGAAAATGGAATACCAACAGGAATATATTAGTGGGAAATATGGCATTTTCTAGCTAACTACTTACGAAAGTAACGATACACTTAAAGTGAAGTTAACTGATTAGGAGAAGAACCTTGAACTTATTATTTTTATATTTCATGGTGTCAAGGGATTTTATTAGAAAGTATGAAGTTTTGTAAATAAAAAGGAAATTTAGGGAAAGTAGGAATTGTACAGTTATATATATATATATATATCTAATATATATATATATATATATATATATATATACTGTATAAAAAATGGTTTATACCATTCCAACAACTGTGATGTGTCATCATTAAGAGTAGCTATTTAATGCAGTTCTGAATTTATTAGCTAATTTAATAATATTTTGAACAGGATTAATAGGGTTCTTTACCAATTTAAATATTTCCAGATATTTAGGCCTAGTTTTGTTACATGACAATTGTAGCAATCCCAGATAGCTCATAAGTTTAATTATCATACATTTATTGCAAATTATAAACAAGTAAAATACAAAGAGTAGTTTTAGGCATTATGAAGATTTTTAGCTATACCCAAAATAAGATTTTTTTATTTTTTATTTTTTATTTATTTTTTTTTGACTGGTTCTGAAGGCAAGTGTATTTGCTTATTTAATAATTTTGAATTTGTTTTTAAGAACCAAAACTTTTTTAATAATATAAAGGCCATGTTAAAAATGGCATTTTATGTCTTGGTTCTTCATAGGTACTTCTCTTGATATTTGGCTGAACTTTTACTTTTGTCCCCCATTAGAATTCTGAATGACATTGCTGAAGGCATGTCTTTTAAAAGACAACTTTTGAAAGTAAATATTGACCTCTTGAGTGACCTTATTGGATCCTTCTTTATTTAATAGGACCTGCTCTCTTGTCTCTTCTAAGTCCAAACGTTTTTACGGAACTCTTAAAATATTCAGAATGAAATTTAACTTTTACAGTCGTCTGTCGAACCTTCTCCGACAGCCGTTATGATATGACTCGTGTACAGTATTATGCAACAAGAAAAGGTTAAGTAAGATATATCTATGAATTTGAAAAACCTGGCAATAAATTTTTATTTTCTAAAATATGTCCCCTCTTAATTCTATGGCATAAAATAAGAATGAAAAGCATAGCTATTATTTCCGAATACAGAATATGTAATTTGGGATTAATATGAGTTTTAGAACTTAGCATTCTGATTTTAACATTTAATGAAAGTATATTAGTGACGGACTTGGGCTCAAATATTGACGAAAGTGGAAGGTAATGTTTTTTGGCTAGACAAGTTTTTTTACTTTTCCACCCTGATTTGTGTTAGTCTATATTTTCTCTGCTGAAGGTTTCTTAGGTGTAGCACTGTAGCAACCTTATTTATGAGAGTCGACTTCTACACTTCAGCTTGGGCTTTTATTTGTGTATTAGAATTTAAATTTGACCATCAGCTTGAGCTTAGCTTATTTTGGTCCTGACTGTGTGTGTATAATTTTTCATTAGTCAAAAATTAAAATTAAAGTAAAAATTGTTAGTCAAATTCATTCGTATTCAAAATTGAGTCGAACTTAAAACCAGAATTCTAAGTCAGGAGCAAAATTGAAAGTTAAAAGTGAAGGTTAAATGTAGAAGTGAAACGTCAAAATTGGGTATCATTGTCAAAGTAAATTTTTAAAGTTTGTTAAAATGAATTTTACTTCGAAATTCGGTGATCGGTTCCTCCGTGTAAATGTATTCCTTGTAATTTCTTATGTAAAGGATATACAGTATATATTTATAAATGCTTCTTGCTCTGTAACTTCCAAGTTGTCCCAGTTTGTTGTACAATTTGTAGCTTTTTATGATTTCATTCATTTAAAGAGTCAGTGACCTTGTTATTGTAGTGCCAGAAAGAGTAGTTCATTTACTCTTCTCCATTAAGGTAACGGGTCTAGCTCACGACAGCACTTAGTGTTGTGAAAAGTGTATGGAGCTGTCATGAATCTAATATCACCAACTTAGCCTAAAGTGTATTGCTATTCATATTGATGAAAACAGAATGGTTATAAGTGTGTTTATAGGCAGTTTTTTATTTTTAGATTTAAGTAAATTTGAAGGATTGTACACTCGTGTACAAGGTGTCCACAATGTCTTGTCACCCCAGTAAAATATTCCAAGCTCTGATGATCGCTTACAGATTGATTTTTTGGTGACCTTGACACATATTATTCAACTAATGCACACTGTTGTTGCCTGGTAGATGGCCTGCCAGTTCTTGGTTTATCTTTTACAGTTACTGTTGTGAATAGTTTCTTTTCCCATCTCAACAGAGTCCTTTTTGGAGAAGCTGCGCGATTGAATTGGTCCTGGATGTCTGAACGAATATTTTCAATGGTTTTGCTATTACGTGGTCGCTCATGGACTCCGGTACTAGCCAATATCGTTGTTCAGTCGTATAGTTAACCTCGCTGATGTTCGGTCTGTTGGTCTCTCTTCACACGAAGATCAAGCTGGTGGCCCCGCCTTTAGGCCTGGCTTGGTGGAGGAGCGAGGTGCTTTCTTGCGCGCTCCACCGCACATAGCCAGGTACACCCGGCTCATCTGGTGCCGCCTGAGCCCAGACATCGTCTTCTCTTGAAGACCTCAACTTTGACCCCTGTAACGTTTTTGAGGTCCTTTGGAAGCTGGTTAAAAAGTCTTGGGGGGGCCCCCTGACAACCAAGCTATTTTCCTTCTGTGTTGAGGTCCCTTGTCGGGCCTTTAATTTGGGAACGCGACACATTCTGCCTTTCCTTTTCTCCAGTGTTGTTTGAATGGTAATTGGGTTTAGTTTTAGGTTTGGTACCAGTTTTTCGATCATTTTCCATATGTAGATTATGATGTACCTCTCTCTTCTTCTTTCCAGTGAGTACAGATTTAGTTTACGTAGTCTTTCCCAGTAGTTGAGTTCTTTGCAGCCATCAATCTTGGCTGTGAAATGCCTTTGCGTTTCTTCTAGTTTATTAGTTTCTTCCTTTTTATATGGGGACGTCAAAACTGAGCAGTATTCAAGTTTTGGTATAATCAGTGTTTTTAGCAGGGGAATCATTACTGTCCTGTCCCTTCTCTTGAACGTTCTTAGAACCTGTCCGGCGACTCTTTTTGCTTTATTTATCGCTATCTGATTTTGTGTTTCGAATTTCGCATCATCTGTCATTATTATCCCGAGATCAATCGCTTTCATGCTTCTCTGAATTTCCTGTCTATCTGGAGCATAATATGCAGTCTGTTTAAGTTCTTCTTTTCTACCATATCTCAAGAGCTGAAATTTCTCGGCGTTGAATGACATGTTGTTGTCTTCTGACCATTTGTATATTTTGTTCGTGTCCCTCTGCAAGGCCTCCACGTCATGTACATCGCTGATTTTTCTGCTGATCTTTGTATCGTCTGCAAAGGATGTTACTATACTATTGCTGTTTACTCCGCTGTCTATGTCTGTTAGCATGATAATGAACAGGAGTGGGGCCAGTACTGTCCCTTGTGGTACTGAGCTGCGTACTTCCGATTCTGATGATATACCTTGAATTTAATTTTGATGACCTGTAGACATTCTCTGAGGAAGTTGTAGATTAATTTTCCCACTTTGCCTGTTATTCCCATATATTTAATTTTATGTGCTATTATACCATGATCACATTTGTCGAAAGCTTTAGCAAAATCCGTGTATATGACATCGTAGTTGTCATTGCCTTTCAGTGCATCTAGGATATTGTTATAGTGCTCTATAAGTTGTGATAGGCATGATCTTCCTGATCGGAATCTGTGCTGATTTTTGTTGAATCTTTCCAGTGTCCAAGAAATCATAGATTTTCTCTCTAACTATTCTTTTAAATACTTTGGTAAGGTGGGACGTCAATGACACTGGTCTATAGTTCTTTGCTTGAGATCTATCCTTTCCTTTATATAAGGGACAATGTTTGCTCTTTTCAAGATGCTCGGTATTTCCCCAGTATCTAGGGATCTCCATATCCAGTAAAAGGGTGTAGCCATTTCATTTTTAGAGTTTTTAATCAATAATGCGTTCCAATTGTCCGGACCTGCAGCTGAATATGATTTCATTTGTCCTATAGCTCTCGCTACATCATCTGGGGTAAAATCAAAGTCTGTTATACTCTCCTTGCAATTTCTCTTCAAAGAATGCAGCTATGCAAGGTATCGCTTTGTCACTTTTTGGGGTACTGAAGACTGATTCATACTGGGCTCTCAATGTTTCAGATATTTCTTTTAGATCGTCGGTTAGCTCATTATTTCTTTTCCTTAAGGGCCCGATAGCGGCGCGCGTCTTTGTTTTCCTTTTCGCATAGCTATAGAAGTATTTTGGATTTTCCTTTATTGCTTCTACTGCTTTCTCTTCCCTCTCTGTATGGTCCTTAATCAGGGTTTGTATTTCCCCATTGATAACATCCAGTTTTTCTTTTATTACTTTCCTGGCATTATCATCATCGCAGTTGGCTAACTTCGTCTCCACTTTCTTTTGTGGAATATTCTTCTCCTTTGCCTCTCTAGCCAGCTCCTCTCTCCTTTTGGCTGTGATTTCGGAGCGAATTTTTCTAAAATTCTGTGTCTTTTCTTCCAAGGTTGTTAGCATTTTTTCAGTTGTTTTATTCTCTAAAACTCTTCTCCACTCTATTTGGGCCATGTGTGATCTGATTGCTTCCCAATTTATATAGTCTTGGAGTTTAAGTTAAAGGCCCCAAATTTGCTTATTTCTTCAACGTGTATTATCTTTTAATGTTGTCGCCATATTTGTTGATATCTCGATTAAGTTGTGGTCTGAGATAATAGTTGGGGTTATATTTATATCAGCAATGAAGTTAGTGTTATTCGTGAATACCAGATCTAGGCAGTTATTTTTTCTGGTATTCTGTTATCTCCTGTGTCGTCATAAATTCGTTTGTGAGAGCAATCAACATTTTTGCTTGCTCCTGGTCTTCTAGTTGCTGCTATCACACATTTCAAATGGGTCTGAAAGAAAAACGGAAATCAGTTAGTATTTTAGTCGGGTGACAAGACATTGTGCATTTACCCTACAGACAACCTTGTACTTGAGAAAGTGTTGTAGATCTAGACCAGGGCTGTCGAACCGGGGTTGCACGGAACATTTCCAAGATGTCCCTGCGATACCTTTTTTTTCTTGTTTTCTGTATATTTTGAACATTTTTCCATTCTCTTTTTTGACAACTGAGAAGGTTCTAGAAGGTGAGGGTGCAAGCGCCGAAATGAGTTAGTCAAGGGGTGTACGGCTCCAGAAAGGTTAGACATCCCTGATCTAGACAATACCACATCTGTGTATGGGGTTTCGTGTAACTTTTCTTATTAGACAGTAGTCAGTAATCTTCTATATTATAATAAGAGAGCTGTCCGTCTGTCCGTCACACTCAGAAATTGTGAGAAAAAAATTGAGAAAAAAATTCAAAAATTGTATTACGGGCGGCAATGTGAAGCTCAAGATTTTCATGACTGTTCTTTTCTGTAGTTCAGCAATGGGGGAGGGGGTTAGCCCCCAAGTTGAATGGGGGTGAGGAGGTTTTGGGAGATACCAGATTCAGAAATGTTGACACAATGTGAAGCTCAAAATTTTCACGGCTGGGTTCTTTTTTTGTAATTTAGCCTGTCTAACCGTCAGCGAAGTGACGGGAACTGTACTAGTTTTAATAATAACGTAATATCTTATTCGTCAAAAACTGGAAAAAGAGCCCCATTCTATTAGGGAATTTCAGTACTTGATAGGCATGGCTTAGAAAAGCTGTCATATTAATTTACCTGCGCCTGTTTGTTAACTAGCAAATTAACATAAATTATTTTAAACTTTCCTTGTTTTAGTTCATCGACCAAAGGTTGAAGTGAATTATCTTATAGCCTTTTCATCGTTGTCACATATGTTGTAATAAAACTTTAAGAAAAATATCTTAAATTGGAATGGTAAAATTATAATTTTTTGCGTGTCTTCAATTTTTTAAAGTACAACTGCAAAGATTAGGTTGTTTACTGCGTATTCTGAAAGTTGTTTTTACAACACCAATGTATGCATTTGATTGGTTGCTGAACCAGTCTTGACGGCTATCTTTATATATTTTAAACTAGATAATTCCTAGTTGTCGCGGACACGAACTATTATTTCGCTGATTCGTCCCTGTGAGGATTCAGGTTTTTTTTCAACTTAACAATCTTTCCTGAAACTATGTTTAATTCATGGTTGAGGACTTAATGGACACATATTCTGTCTCACTGTTTTTGGTTTAAGAGATGTTAACGGATGAGCCCAAAATATTAAAGTACGCTGCCACTTTTCGAATTAATGTATATGGTGACAAAGTGAAATTTAAACTTAAAAGACGAGGTACAATTAAGTATATGTTCAAGACTCATTAAATTAGCGACCGATCACTTAGTTTACCATGAAACACTGTGATAATATTTTCTAGAAGTAATTCTGTTCCCCTTTTTGTGGGAGACAGGGATGGATATTTAAAAATTTATTGGATTTTCAAACATTGGGACTGATACCAGTAATAAAAGAACTTAAATTTTGGCATGGATTATATAGTCTGTGTCCTCTGAGGAGTACACAGGAAGTTGGAATATAATTTCAGTTCATTCTTGTTAGACAAATCTTCATATTTAGTAAAAACCACGAGTGGCTTTTTAAAAGGACCCATTGTATGTTCTCAAATTTACTGAATTCTTTATCTGATCTGCGAATAGAAAAGCAGATTCTGTTACATGCTTTAATTTGCCCTTTGCTGGATGCCCAGTTTTTCTTCACTTACCCTTCCTCAGTGCGCAGTGCCACCAGTCTTTTAATACCAATGAATTGTTTTACGTGCTCAAGTGAGTACGAAAGTAGTGGGGCATCGAGTGCTACACATCGCCATCTGAGAATGTTTGGCAATTTAAACCGCCGATCCATGAAGCAAAACTTTTCGCTGCCTTCTTGGCAGCTAGTCGATTCCCCAGTCGAACCAATTCTTGTGACTCCATTGTTTTGGTTACACCGAGGCAAATGGCCCCCGAACATTGTGTTCGTTCCTAGCTCTGTGTCTATTTTGTTTAAAAAGTTTTATGCCTAATCGTACTATCAAATTCGTCCCCTCTACCAGGAACCGTGCCGATTTCTTCTCACGCCAAAAAGTTTACAAATTATAAATTAAATCTATAAACTCGACTGTAAAACGAGTTTACCCCTTTACTGTTTGTTGCATTATAAAGGGGCTACTGGAAAACCCAAGAGTGTTTTAAGCCGACAAGATACGTTATCACACTTAATTTCAAAGTATTTTTTGTGCTCTAGGTTGGAGTGGGATATTGTAGAATCCATCTTTAAAATAGAGTTTAATCATATACTGGTTAGAACTCGTGAAGTAAATGACGCGATCACTGGATTCTTTTTTTGGAACCGAAAAGATTATGCTGGATGATTTTTCTAATATATCAATCACTTAAAACAAACGCTATTAATGAATGTTTATATCTCTTAAGGAAAAACATTTTTGTACCATCTGTAGTGGTAGACTTCGTCACATTATCCTTGGTGGCGATTTCGGTAAAGGATTCCAAATTAGTAAGAAATTGCAAAAAATTATTTTCTTCTGAGAAAGGGAACCAGAAAATCCAAAGAATCATCGCTGTTATCGATCGTCATGATCTTTGTTGTCCCGCTGTTTATCATCATTGTTGCGTTCATTATTGTCACAGCGGTTCGGAACTGATGTCCAGGAAAACAAATCTGCTAAAAGTGTAATGGGACGCCTCCAGGGAGGAGGAGAATGTCTCGCCAAACTATTTCCTCTAAGGTTGGAACAGGATGGCAATGAAGATGATGAAATGTTGGAGACTATAGCGTGGTAAGGTGAGGGAGACCAAATCTTTGCGTGGGTCACTTTGTGGAACACTTTTTTTTTTTTTTTTTTTTTTTCCCCATTCCTGGAAGAAAGCGTCACTTTTTATGTCCTTTTCAGGGGCTGGTTGACGAAGTAGAGGAGGAATAGGAATCCATATGCTTCCTGGTAGAAAGTGATACCAGCTGTGCGAAGGCAGTTGGTGATTTGCTGAAAATTTTCGGGTCCTTGAAAATTGAGTTCCTCCATGTCGAAAGGCGCCGGAGAAGGAATACAGTTCCTGCGATCGCAGGTTATTAATACTCACGCACAGCATAAGTTATTCCCATTCTTCTTGTATTTGACGATTACCTAGATCAGTGGTAGCGAACCTATGGCACGCGTGCCTATTTGGGAACGCAATGAAATTTGCCTGGCACGCCTAAGCATAGAAATTGTTATCAAAAAAATTAGTATAAAATAATAGACTTAATGTTTATAATTTGGTATAATATATATAAACTTTGGTGGACGCGCGAATTTTTTTTATGGTTTTTATGGTTTTTATGGTTTTTATGGTTTTTATGGTTTTTATGGTTTTTATGGTTTTTATGGTTTACATGGTTTACATGGTTTTTTGGCAAGCGACTGTAAAAAGATTCGCCACCCCTGCCCTAGATCCTGGATAATACACAAGAGATGGGGCTGAGCAGCCACGAATCTATTTGGTAGATCCATCTGTCTTCTTTTTCTGCTGCAACCCCCATCTTTGTTTGCAAGGCCGTGTCGAAGCCGCCTTTAAAATAGCGTCTGATGAGAGGAATTGAGCAGGAACTGTTGCTGATTCCTTGGCGTTAGCCAAGGCCGCACTCCAACCGTATAGAAAGGCGACGAAGGGGAGTCTTACTCGTTGATGAAAATGGAAGAGTTCTTTTGATGTGAGGTGATGGCGGAGTATGTAAAATATTCTTAGACATTATATTCTACTTGTCCGATTCTTTGTATACAAGGACAGGTAGGTCAAGCGTTTGCTCGTCTCGAGCACAAGCTATACTTCATCGCCTGGAGGAAGGCTGGCCATTCGTCCGCACAAAACAACCGCCACATCAGTGTCCATGGAACGAATCTAAAATAACGGAATAAAATGACTGAATACACAGTTAGGACTTACTGTAATAGGATAGTAATTGAAATGAATCTGAACAATGACACGCGATTCGGCACTCTCAGAAATTAGTGATGAAAAGAGGGGACAGATTACCTCGCTTTGATCACTGCAAGACCTGCTGCTGCGGCACGGAGGAGATGTGCGGCAATGCGAGAGTCAGCCTTTTCGCGGTCACAACTTGACATGGTGAATCCTGGTTCCAAGTGAAGTACTTCAGTTTCTGGAAAAAAAGGGAAAATAGATTATAGGATGGAGAGTAGAAGCAGCTGATGCATGTATTAACTCTAAAAATAATGCATAATGCTGTCCTATTGTTTTGAAAGTATCAAACCCAACTATTTCATTGCATGCACGTATAATTATATTACGCTTTTTTTGTATCTGATAAAACGTAGGCATTTTGAACTCCTGTTGGAAGTTCCTCCATGGCCGTGACCTTCGAGTTGATGAATTTGATCACCTCCGCTTTGTTCGCAACATCATGAAGAAAATCTATCCACTTGTTTCCTGATGGCATTCGGGCACTTCCATTCACTTTGATCCTCGTGTCAGACCCTCTTTTCTTCCTGGTATACTTCTTCAGACGATCGGTCCAATATTCGTTCCAAACAAGATCGATCCTTGAGCATTGGGTCAAGATGTGCTTCAGAAAGACCAGAGTATTTGTCGACCGTCGTGCATGTCGCGTCTCGAATGGCCAGCCTCAGAATCACAGATCCGTTGTAGGTCACGCAGTCTAGAGAATATTCATTATTATTGATTAGTGTCTTCATGTTGATGCCTTTATTTTTCATGTATGTGTTTGTTTTGTTTGTATGTTTCAGAGTTCCATCATTGTTTAGCGTTATGGATATTGGTCAATAAACGTAATAACAAAAAGTGGAATCTTATTTATGATGGAACTTTATACAAAACAATAGTGAATCTCAACAGGTCAACATGCCCGTGGTGAAATGTCCAATTGAGGGGTGCGTACATGCATGACTCCAGATTCCTGGGATCTTGGGAGCATTGCTCCAGTAAATTTGACCATGAGAAAAAGTAAATTTGGGTTTGGGTTTTGTTCATCCACTAGACGTTATGCAATTTTTTTGCGTATACGTTCTTGTACAAACCAATTTTTTTAAATTACAAATTTAGTTATTTTAAGTTTAGTTGGTAATTCCATATTTAACAATTATTTTTATTTTTTGTTAAGCTTCAATGTTTTGATAATTAAAATTTTATTAAAACGTATATTTTTTTAATATAAAATTATCAGGATTGGACTATGTTCCATTGATCTCGGCCAGGTTTGATAAATTGGCCAGATAATTACTTGTGCGGTTTTAAGTAATCCACCATGACTCTAGAATTGAAAAGTTTAGTTAAGTTTAAACTTACTTTTACTTACCTACTTTTACTTACTCTTCCTTACTTTTACTAAGTTTAAAGCACTTACTTTTACTTACTTTCATTGTACTATATTTACTTACTTTTACTCACCTTTACCATACTATATTTACTAACTTTTACTTATTTTGTATTTTTTCAGGTAGTCAATAATCAATAATGGATCCTAATATTGATGAAGTTGGAGAGAAAAGTGAGGGTGTTAAAAGGGGTTACTTTTGTGGTCAATGCAAGAACAAATATTCAAAGAAGCAAAACTGGGAGGAACATTTTAATTCCAAAAAAAATATTTGTTACAATACAAGAGGTCCCAGAGTTTGGGCCCACAGCTTAGATATTGCAGTAAAGAAATACCAGGATGAAGTGCAGCAAAGAGATACGGCAAAGCAGTCATTTAGTTTATTCACAAAATGTGCTAGTGCTAGACCTCAGAAAAATGAACCAACTTCATCAACTGCTAATCTAGAAAATGAAACTTTTTCACTAGATGTTTCACAGACTGAAGAAAGTGCTTCTCCTCCACCTAAGAAACAAAAGGTAAGTGAGGAATCTGCGCATCAGACTAACAAAACTGCTTTAGAGGAATTTGAAAATTCCCAAATCCAGAAGACATTGAATGCAATTTTGCGCCTAACAAAAGAAACTCACCAAGCTGTTGTGGTTAATAAAGAGAAGAGTCAAAATATGCCTTCAAGTTCAAGTGTTGCATCCAAATCTAATAAAGCAAAAAGCAAAAAACTTAAGGTGAGTTATAAACTGTACATTATGGTATTATTATGTTTAGCTAAAACAATTTGTAATTGGTATGTCGTCAATTCAAGAGTTTACTATCATTAACCTATCTAGTGGTGTAAGGGGAAAAAAAGTAAATTCAGAGCTGTGCTCCAGTAAATTTTTTCAAATCTGGAGTCATGCGTACATGAGACCCCCGCACACCATTGTAGCAGCACTCCTCACAGCCCACTGCACTGTCCATTCCGTGTCCGCTGCCGGCGCCACGGCCCAAGTGGAGAAGGTGAAGAGACCAAAAATATCTTCAGCCGGTACGAGCGAGGAATGGTCATACTTCACATCGCGATGGATGGACTATGTGGATGCCACCAAAATCACGGGTCGTGACAAAGTGGTGCAGCTACTGGAGTGTTGCGATGAACCCCTTCGCAAAGACCTCACACGATCAGCCGGTGGTAGTCTGACAGGGAGAAGTGAAAATGAGGTGCTCGCAGCCATAAAGAAACTCTCAGTCAGAGAAAAGAGCACCATGGTTGCTCGAGTGGCGTTGCACAACATACGCCAAGACCGTGACGAAACCCTGCGTTCATTCGGCGCCCGACTCCGCGGCCAGGCAGGGGTATGCAAGTACATCACCAAATGCTCGAGCTGCGATGCGGATGTGAACTACACGGAGGCCATCTTGCGCAACGTCCTGACCCGCGGCATTGAGGACCCCGAGATTCAACTGGACCTACTCGGCAACACGAACCAGAACATGACATTAGAGCAGGTCTTCCAGTTCGTCGAGGCCAAAGAATCCGGTAAGCGCTCAGCATCACGTCTCCTCGACTCTCAGGGCGTCGAGGCTGCTAACAGCGCCTACAGACGGAACAAGAAGGGTGCTCTGAAGGAGATGACAGTCGGCAACCATGAGGTGTGCTCATATTGCGGCAGGAGAGGGTACGGCAAAAGTGCCTCAGGCAGGGTTCGAAAGAAAGACTGCTCAGCCTATGGCCACACATGCAGCCACTGCAATCATGAGAACCACTTTGAAGCAGTGTGTAGGAGCAAGCACAAACCATCAAGAGTCGAGATAGTAGCGAATTCACATGCAATATGCGAAGAAGGTGCTGTATTCGAGGTCCTCTGCTCGATTGCCACAACTGGCCGCCGCCGCATCAGGAGAGTCATCGTCCTTGACCATCATCTTTCTCATCGCCTTTCCGACACATGGATTAAACAAGCCTCCAAACCTCAGGCATTCATAAACCTCACAGTGACAGCCGTCGATGAAGATTACGCTGCATTCGGATTCGAGCTAAAGGTCGCGCCCAAGATTGCTATACTCGGTGCGATGGCTGACACCGCCTGCCAGAGCTGTCTGGCAGGCATCAAAGTCATCCACCGCATAGGCCTCAAACAAGCCGACCTTATCCCCGTCATGATGAGAATGCACGCCGCCAACAACGGATGCATCAAAATACTCGGCATCGTCATCCTGCGACTCTGGAAAGGACAAAACCGGTAAAGTGGCAACAACTCGTCAACTCACCTATGTCACGGACAACTCCGACAAGCTGTTCCTCAGCAAGGAGCATGCATCGCGCTCGGCATGATCACCGACAACTTCCCGATGATCGGTGAGACGTCTTCGCATCGACTCGAGGCAACCTCGGCAGCCGACACCTCGAGCGATGAGGTGCCGGCGAGAGATAGTGCTATCAGCAGCGAGAACAGCCTTCTGCAAACATTCAAAGAGATCGGCCTTCGTTCCCAGGAACATGGATCCATTCACCGCTAGGGATGGGGATACTCGTAGATCTCGTGGGAGAAAAATTTCTTTAGGTCTCCTTTCCGGGTTTGAGCCCAAACCTCGAATTTTTGCATGAACCTTTTTTTCACAACTGTTCCTTTCGGTATAGCAAAGATCTTTACGCTGTTCTTTGGAATCAGGTCTGTGATGTATTTCGAACAGTTAATGAGTCTTTCTTGTTGGAATCAAGAGTACTGCTCCTTGTCAAGCGCGACGATTTCCCTTAGAGACTTGATGGAAGACTCGGGCAGACTCCCAATGTCACAAGTACAGGAATGTCGCAACCGAAAGGGTTCCTGAGCTCCGCAATCGTTGACGCCAGAGCCTGTACGTCCCACGAGAAGAAAATCTGCGGTTTTCCCTCCATGATGCTCCAGGGCAGGGGCGTCGTTAAGTACTGGCACGTGGGGCACGTACCCCGAATGTTTTCTGCTGTGCCCCGAACCGAATTAAGATCATGAAGTGAGACATGCGGCGCCAGTTCAGTTGATATTACTCGTAACTGCTGGGACATGAAAGCAGGAAAAGTTATGGGACAAAATACACTTTATTATTCACCAACATATTAAATACAGTGGCATACATAAATCATAATTAACGCCAATAAATATTGTGGAAATGGGTTGTGAGGAAACGGGGGGGTGGGAACCGAGAGGTTTGTGTGTGGGGGAGGGGTTGTCAAAAATTACGTGGTGTGTGAACAAGAAAAGGGCAAAAATTTCGACATGAAAGAAATGTACCAACACTTAGACCCTCTCATGTTTCCAACAGTAAGAAAACTGCTGCAAGTTGCCTTTACTATCCCAGTGAGTAGCTGTAGTTGTGAAATATCATTTAGTGCCTTAAGACGTCTACACACCTGACTGAGAAGCACAATGAGACAAAATAGACTACAACACCTTGCAATGATGTCAATTGAAAAAAGTGCACTGGAATCTGTGTCGGAGGATGACATAATTGATAGATTTGCAAACCAGCACAGCAAGCGGCACACACTGACTCTTCCTAAAAACAATTGAAGGTGGACCATACGATCATTCCAGATTTATTTTTTTCTAAAACTGTAGGTAAAGAGAATTAATTAAGCAGTAACTGATGTGATACTGTGTGAAATATGCTTGAAATGTTTAATGGTATTTTGGTATAAAATGTAAATTTGTGTTTTTTAATGTTAAAATACATCTTGAAATCACAAAATACTCTAACTTTTTGACATTTACGATATTCTTCGTCTAATGTAAGAGATAACGATTAGCCTATTTTTCTACAGGCGCTATTGTAATAAGTGGCCATACTGACGGACGGGGTGGGGAGTTGTGGTGGTGGATATGCCGAGTGGGCCCCGGCCCCGAATTGTTTTGGTAGCTAGCGACGCCCCTGCTTCAGGGTCTCCGCCTTGTGTATCTCCAAAGACTTCTCCCTTGAACTTGGTGAAGGCTTCAGTCTGTGTCAGTCCACACACGAGCCACCTTTCCATGTCCTTGGGGTTTGTAGTGAGACCGATGATCCCGTCTACCCGATGATATCTTTATTTTGTTCGTGGCATTGGTCGATTGGGAAGCTTAAGAACCTTGCCGTATCTTTTTTTGACCACCCAGTTCTTGTGCTCGAGAAACTCGCCTCTGATTGCTTCCGGGAGAGTCGGTATGTTCCGGACGTGCACACTTGCCTACCGGGCACACTGCTTGTGAACCAAGATGAAGAAGAACGGCATGAACCGTTCCAAAACCTCGATGTACAGTTCGAAGTCTTCCCCGCCTTGTGCTCGGGCATCATGTTTGTTTGTACCTCCATCTGCATCACGAGATCCCAGAAGTAGAATTTTGACGACTTCTCTTTCATTGCTGATAGCCCTTATCATCTAAAACTTGGGATTCTCTTCCTAAACGTCTTTTCTGAGCTTCCAGAGAGCAGCAACCGTGATCTGATGGCGGTAGCGGGCCTTTGTCAGTCGACTGCCCCGAAACACTGCCTCAGCAACTCCAGGGCCAATCCTCCAGCCTGTGTCAATGCCGTGATCCAGCCAGATCCTTGAAGAACGTCCCCAATTGACAACAACATTGCCATTTCTGTGTGCATGCCGCTAGGCATGAGTACCATGTTCTCCTCTCTGAGGGCAGGATACATCCACTCTAAGTATTTCAATAGAGCGAACAGGCGTTGGTCCATAGCAGAAACTGGGACTTGCCCAGGATTGACGTGTTGGATAGCTTGCATTTGTGTCTCCGGCCCGTGTTTGATCACTGAATCAGAGTTTACTTTCCCGTAAAATAATGGTGGAACAGCCCCGCTCGCTGGAAGCTTTCTTTCACTATCATCTGCATTCTTCAACTCTGCGGCGCAATATCCTGGCCATGACACTTCCTTGCAGGATCCTTGAGTTAGGGAAAGTGTAACGTGACCAAGCCATTGTTCTTCTTTGAAGGCCTTTTCGAAGAAGGATGGTGTAATAACGTGAGGATGTTAGACCCTGTTAGGTATTAGGTTATTAAATAGACAATAAAGGTATTTACAGGTGCTTTGATTTAGATCTTCTTTAGGGCCTACCATAGTTGCTAGCGTCCCACAAACGACCTACTAAATAGTTAACCTTACTAATTTAAAAGCTATAGACATTACCTGTAAATGATATAATAATTAGACAACTTCCTGCTTAAATTAGCTACTTTAGAAGCATCACCAAATTAAACTTAGCACCAACGATTTAGCCAGATACAAAAATACATGCTGTTTTGTTCAGCCCAATAAACGAACAGACCGTGTTTCGCTGTTTATCTTTTTGTGTTGCCATTCAGCTTTCTTTTAGTGACTTTTCCTTTTAATGACTTTTAGACTATATACATATATATATATATATATATATATATATATATATATACACACACGTCACCTCACTCCTACCCTACAAGTTGAGGAGTCTGTCAGGGGGGTGAGAGACCCTAGACAACCTGCGGAGCGGGGTTGATATAGTTGGAATAGGTACAACCTGCATAGGCGGGCGAACTGAACCATTTTCAGGAGGATTGGGTCTCCCTTCCGGAAGACTCTGGTCATCCTCCAATTCACGTTCCCATATCTGGTCCTGATGGCGTTTAATAGAACGACCATCTCCTAGTTGGCACTTAAAGGAAACAGGGCCCCTTCTCTCTTGCACCGATGCAGGAACCCATTTTGGTCCAGCCCCATAGTTGCGAATTATAACTGGATCATTAGGTTGCGCTTCCATAACTCTCCTTTTTTTTAGTGTCATGATACAACTTCTGTTTTTCCTGATGGCGTAAAACTCGTTGTAACGTTTCGTTTGGTCGTAACACATCGAAAACTGAACGATTTCCCGGCCAATCATAAGTTTAGAAGGAGACACCCCCGTCGTTGTGAGGTGTTAGTCGATATTTAAACAAAAATTTATCCAACACCACTTGCATTTCCTCCCCATGAGAATGACGCATGCCGACTTGAAAGTACGGACCATGTTTTCCGCGAGACCGTTAGTAGACGGGTGAAAAACACTAAACCGGACATGTCTAATGCCATTTAGGTGGACAAAAGAACGAAATTCCTCACTGGTAAAACAAGTGCCATTGTCGGAAACCAGAACTATGGGTAAACCCCATCGAGCGAAATACGAACGGAGTAAGCGAATAGTAACACCCGAAGTCGTGGAAGTGCTAGGAAAAATTCCATCCACTTTAGAGGAGGCGTCCACAATGACTAGGAAATAGATATTATTTATAGGACCTGCATAGTCAACATGGATCCGATGCCAAGGTATAGTATGCCATTTCCACGGATAAAGTGGACTTTTCCTTGGGAGATCTCTGTTTTCTAGGCAACTTTGACAGGAACGAACCAATGATTCGAGTTCTTCATCTAAACCGGGCCACCAGAAATAAGCTCTCGCCAGCTCTTTCATTTTTGTTGCACCCATGTGTTCAGCGTGAAGTTCCTTCACTAAATTCGACCTGCCTTCCTTCGGAATTATCACTCTGTAGCCCCATAAGAGCCAGCCATTTTGGATTGAGAGTCCAGACTGACGTTGATAAAAAGGCTGTAATTCACTCTCAACCTCAGTAGGCCAACCAACTGAGCAGTAATGGATGACCCTAGACAGAATAGGGTCTGATTTTGTCCACTGCTCTATCTGTACTGCAGTTACTGGGGTGGGTTCCAAAAACTCTACCAAGTGAATCCATTCTATAGGTATAAGTACGCATTCATTTGGATTTTCTAAAGGCAACCTACTGAGAGCATCAGCCGTACCTAGAAGTTTGCCTGACCGATGTACTAAGTCAAATTTATAGGTTTGTAGAATCAGTGCCCATCGTTGAAACCTACCTGAGGTCATAACTGGAATATTTTTATTAGGTGAAAATAAACCTAAAAGAGGCTTATGGTCAGTAATTAGTTTGAATTCTTGACCCCCATAAATAGAAATTAAATTTCTTTACTGCAAATACTAAAGCTAAGGCTTCACATTCAAGTTGCACATATCACCTTTCAGTCTCAGTTAGTGTTCTAGAAGCAAAACATATATTCCTATCTACACCATCACTGTGGTGAGATAACACTGCCCCAATTCCATAAGAACTGCTATCTGCTGAAACTACGAGAGGAATTGTAGGATCATAATGCACAGGAGAGTGGACTTTAGTAGTACGTCCTTTGAAGCCTCAACTGCTTCCTTTTGGGTTTTCTCCCATCTCCACTGCTCCCCAGATCGTAATAACTTATTTAGGGGTTGAAGGAAAGTCGATGCATTAGGCAAAAATTTCCTATAAAAGTTTAGGAGACCTAAATAAACTTGTAACTGTGTGATGTTTTGTGGAGGTGGTGCATTTTTTATTGCTTCTAGTTTATCCACCATTGGATGAGTGCCTGAGGCATCTTTGCGGAACACCTAAATATGAAACCTCATTAGTGACCCAAGAGCACTTTTCTTTCTTTAGCTTAAGGCCGGCATCCCGGAGTCTTTTTAGAACTGTTGTTAATCTAGTTAGGTGTTCTTTTTTAGATGAACCTGAAATGAGGACATCATCTAGAAAACAAAGTACCCCCAGAATGTGACCTAGAAATTGGTCCATTGTTCTCTGAAAAATACCCGGAGCCGATGCTATTCCATAGCATAGCCTATTGTACCTATATAGGCCTCGGTGCATATTTATGATAGTTAGCGCTTTAGAATTTTCATCTAAACTTAGTTGAGCATAGGCTTGAGACATATCTAGCTTTGTTTTATATTTACCCCCAGCAAGAGAGCTAAGTAATTCATCAGGCTCGGGTATAGGGTAGCAATCTAGAAGAACTGCTATATTTGCTGTTAAAAGGTAATCCTCACATAACCGCACTGACTTGTCAGGTTTTAGTAAAGGAACTACCGGGGCAGCCCACTTAGCGTGTGTGACTGGTTCGATAATTTTATCTTTGAGCAGCCTATCAATTTCTAAATCTACCTTCTCCCGCAATGCATGTGCAATTGAACGAGCCTTACAAAATTTTGGTCTATACAGACCTGATGGTCTTTTAGTTTGCCTACTTCAGGCCCAAAAAGAGAAGGAAACTCCATTAACAATGAGTCTATGTCAGATAGATATGTGAGTGTATGCACATTTGCTCGACCCTTTGCCAAATTTTGTTAATAGGCAATTTCAAAGCATCAATCTAATCACGGCCTAGTAGAGTAGGCCCTTGCTCATCCACCACTAAAAGAGTTAAGGGATGAGACAAAGTTTTCTTGTTGAGTATAACTGTGATGGATGCTTCTCCACAAATAGGTATGTATGTCACCATATTTTTTTAGTATTGATTTAGATGCATGTAGTTTAGGTGTATTTTTGGTAAAACATTACAAGACACCCGCATTGCCAAGAAACGTACTACAGTAACGAAACATATATCAATCGATAAAGCAGAAAAAATGGTGCAAGCAGTTATGTATCATTTTGAAAGTATTAGAAAATAACAAAGTTATGATACTTTGAAGCAATGTCATTTTTAGCGACTTTTAGCGACAGTTTGAGATATATCTAGCGACATCTGCCAATATTTTTAACAATTCTTGGTATATCTAGCGACATTTAGCAACCCCTTAGTTGCCACACAGTTCAATTACTCCATTAGGTCAGATCTGGTCAGTTTGTGTTTTGTTGTTGAGGCGTAAAGATGGATTGTTGTGACATGTCAGTTACTGTGTTTTTTGATAAGTTTCGCTCTAAGGATAAGGAGCTATTTAAATTTTGTGTTGAACATAACTTACTATTGAGCGAAGGCTACAGTAACGAAACATATATCAATCGATAGAGCAGAAAAAATGGTGCAAGCAGCTATTGTTAGAAAATCTAGAAGAGGAAGAACCATTGTTGTCCCAAGGCGATATGATGACTAAGCTGATTGATGCAGCATTGCTTGTATATATTAAGTTAAGGTGTATATATATCCATCTCATAATTGTAAGGTTAGTGAAAAATTCACTTAATTTAGAGCTAGCATTGTTTGAGCTCTCAGGTGGCATCATTTTGGGGCGCTGCGTGTCCTTTCTACTCGTTTGTGGGATGTCGTACGTACAGGGTGTGGTCTGATAGAGAGCTCTCTTGCAATTCAGTTTGGTTGTTTAGATACAAGATTGTTGCATCGTGCAATAGTCCAGGTTGCGTTGTTGTTGCAAGGTTGAGAAAGAAGACCATAAATAGTACCCCTTTTGTTTTTATATTAAATTCATGTAACTAAGATCTAAGGTAGGCCCGCATCGAGTCAGCAACCCTGAGGTAGGACCTAATAGGATCTCAAATCCGTAAGTTTTAATTTTAGCTTAACTTGGGCTGTAGGTAGAACTGGCCCTTTAGAATTTGGCCGTTCACGGCTCAGCTGGGATTTTGAACCCAACAAATAAATAAAATAACAGCTATGTATCATTTTGAAAATATTAGAAAATAACAAAGTTATGACACTTTGAAGATGTTACTAGGCCTATCATAGCTTACACCATTTGGATCTTTTCCGTTTCATGTACTGTTTCCGATTTTGTTGAAAATAAGATATTTAATGTAGGTCAACTGAATGCCCGGTTAGGTCACCTGTACGCCCTTGATGATTGGTTAGGTTAAGTCGTGATATTTTCGTTAGTTTTAACGAACATATCACAACTTAACCTAACCAATCGTCAAGGGCGTACAGTTGACCTAACCTGGCATTCAGTTAACCTACATTAAATATCTTATTTTCAACAAAATCGGAAACAGTACATGAAACGGAAAAGATCCAAATGGTATAAGCTACGATAGGCCTAGTAACATCTTCATAGTGTCATAACTTTATTTTCTAATATTTTCAAAATGATACATAGCTGCTTGCGCCATTTTTTCTGCTCTATCGATTGATATATGTTTCGTTACTGTAGCACGTTTCATGGCAATGTGGATGTCTTGTAAAGTTTTACCGTATTTTTGAAAGTTTTGTCAAAAACTGTTTTAGACATGACAGTTCGGGTAGCACCTGTATCTAGTTCTAGAGGAACTGTAATTCAATTTGGGCTACATCTACAATATATGGACCTGTATTATCACCACTTTGCTGCTCATAAAATAGGTATTCCACTCCGATGTTCGAAGTATTTCCATTTTGAGGATTAACACTAGAAATGTTATAATTAGAATTTTCACCCATTGTTTTCTTTGAAAACAAACTTTAGCTATGTGGTCTATTTTACTACAGTTTCGGCAAACTGCTTCTTTAAAAAGACAGTCCTTCTTCCAGTGGTGTTTTCCACACCCAGTATATAGCTCGGAAGGCTTTTCCTCCTGTTTAGCGTTCGAATTAGTAGGTTTAGTCGTATTTGCCGCATACCTTTCATTTGTTTGTCTAGTAGGTTCATTGGGTGTGCCAGGCCTAGAAGATTTAAAGCTATTTACGTGTTGGGCTTTACTACTGTGACTGCCAAAAGCTCTAACATCTTTAGCAGCTGCTTCCCTAGCCGCAGCTATTTCTACAGCCTGACTAAAAGTTAGGTCCTGTATAGCTAATAGGGCTCTCTGGGTAGACTCCTCTTTGAGACCCGTTACAAACCTATCTCTTAGCATTTCGTCTAATTTGTCCCCAAATTTACAAGTCCGGCTATAGGCTTTTATACCTGCAACAAACTCTGCAATGCTTTCACTCGCAGTCTGATGCCTCGAATAAAATTTGAGACGTTCATAGATGAGAACTACTCGGGATTTGTAGTGAATGGTTAGGGCCTATACCAATTCACTATAGGTGCAAGCTTCCGGTGATTTAGGAGCAACTAAGTCCGTAACTAAGCCAACCGTTTTAGGGCCTATTATAGTTAAGAAGGAGGGTACTGTCTTAGCATCAGGAATGGAATTTGCCTCGAAAAACAACCTTACCCTAGTGGCATAAGCTTCGAGGTACTCCCGAGAGCTTCGTAAGGGCTTCTATGGCCAATCACCAACATGCTAGAACAAAACCGATTTAGGCCAAATAACGTGAAGTAGGTTAGATAGGGTTTAAAATTGATCTAGTTACTCCCCATTTAGGGCTGAAGAGGAAATTGTAATAGGGTTAGGGCTGAGTAAGAATTAGTATTAGAATTAGGGCTGAGTAGGAATTAGTATTAGAGTTAGGCCGGCGGGACCTAAGTTATAGTACGGTAGCTTACCAACACAAGCCAACCAAATCGAACGACCCACACTAGGCTAGGCTACATCCAATTTTCCAAACAGCCAAATAAATCCAATAAACCAAATCCCATCCTCGTCGCGAAATGTAATAACGTAAGGGTGTTAGACCCCGTTAGATATTAGGCTATTAAATAGACAATAAAGGTACTTACAGGTGTTTTGATTTAGATCTTCTTTAGGGCCTACCATAGGTGCTAGCGTCCCCAGGGCCGCCGAGAGGACGGGGAAGCAGGGATAAATCCTCGGGGTCCGGACCTCTAGGGGTCCAGGAAAGAGGAGAGAGAAAATCTAAAAATATTAATAAAACAATTGATTAAATAAGAGAGAGGAAATATAATTAATGAACATACATTTTATAGAGATTATAATGTCAAACTGAAACAGATAAAATATTATCTGCGGTCCACCAATGCCCAAGACCGACTGACAGATCTGGGAACCATTGTAATTGAGAGCCAGTTGGCCCGTATTTTAAATTTCATCAGAATCATTTACCACTTTGCTTGAGAGAAGGCAAAGAAAGTACACTTCTAATTATGAAAATCTTGCGGTAAAAAATTGTCTTGCCTGCATGGACTGGTACTGCATTTGTAAATTGTATGGTGATAGAATTAATATAATTCATTCGAAAAATAAAATGGTCATTTTCTTCTGAGTTGTTTATTCATACTGTATGTTTTGAATAGTGACTTGGACATATAATCAGTTTGCTTGTTGTGTACACAAAAAACATTCATAATAAAATACCGAGTAAACAGCGGGAGCACCAGCGATTTAGTTAGATATAAAAATACATGCTGTTTTGTTCAGCCGAATAAACGAACAGATCGTGTTCCGCTGTTTATCTTTTTGTGTTGCCATTCAGCTTTCTTTTAGTGACTTTTCCCTTTCGTGACGTTTACACTATATATATATATATATATATATATATATATATATATATATATATATATATATATATACACACACACACACGTCACCTCAGATGGATTCTTCGGGACGGTACCTGGAAGTATGAGTGGTATTGCAGCCTTTGTTGCATCAACATCCAGGTGAGGTACGAACGTGTACGACTTCACAGGCAGATTTCGACATGAACCTCCTCACTTGATCCTTGTTCACGATGAATCCCTGGTTCACGTGTTGAGTTAACTTGGAAGAGGCTCATGGCCGTCCCATGGAAAGTCTCTTTTGCAGTAGCTGAGTATGGGTTATGATCGATATTATCGATCACACCAATCATGAAGACACTGTTCTGGAAGTTCATCGGGCAAACCAACTCTCCCTCTCTGAATCGCTGGGAGAAGAAAGAGGACACCTGTTATTCACGTTGAATGACTCTTTTGTAGTTGTCAGATGCTCCTAGTCCATTCAGGAGATTGACAAATATCTTGCTTCTGAATTGAGAGTGATAGTAAAGACCAACGAAGGAACTTAGCGGCAGAGTGAGGAATTTGCTCATATTAGAATTCGTCCTTTTCGAAACGGTGTTAAAAGTTATCAGCTGTCCAATTGTCAGCACCGGCTGGCTTGATTCAGCTCGCTCTGAGAAAGAACTTTAGGGCTGAAGGGGTTGATTTTCCTGCTACTCGTCCTTATCCCTATTGAAAGACCAAGATAGACCTTGCTTGATCTCCTGCCGAAAAATACCCGCAGCCTTTGCTAGGATCCAAGAATCGCTTTCCGCAGTCCTTGTATTGACCGACTTCATGATTTCTTTCATTGTATCGGGGAACACGAAGATCACATCCTTTCCATTATTCTCCTCTTTCAGCCCAGGAAAACGACTATGATCTCTATTCTTTCAGTCGAGTGTGGTGGATATAAGCTTCATCACAACTTTGTTGTTTCAGTACTCAATTCTTTGGGCTTGAAAGGCACTGTCCCTTCACCAACTACTCAACTCATTTCCCTGTAGAGCTCCTCAAGAGTCTGAAACCAGACCTCTTTACTTAGATCTTTGGACTCACGCGCAGCCTCCCATTGCTTGTTCCGTACTTGACTACTGAAGGCAAATAGGCAACTGAGATGGTACAGGGCATCGGCTGCGATGAGATCACCTACAAGAGGCAGCCTGGCCATGATATCGAAGTCTTGGAGGACCTGAATGCCCATCCTAATGTTATCATCTACGAATGTAGTCGACACGCGATGGGGGCTCGCCTGATGTTCCAGAAATTATGTACTTTTTGATGTTGGATTGGTCACAGCCTCCCGGCTGTTGATAGTTTTGGGACATCTTGGGATGTTGATGTTTGGCGAAGTTTGGCTTGAGCCCTCTGGAGGGACTGGGCGGAGATTTTATCATGGCACTTTTTGTGCCATTTGGCCTCGTTGGCCACGCAGTATACTGGGGTTAGCTCCTCCCCAGCTAACAATTTTACGTAGATACGACGTTGTCACAAAGTTACATTTTAGTACTGTGACGTAGATACAACGCAAATTTGTGTGGTCTCAGTTACGTCTTCACAATGTTGTGATTTACGTAAACTTTACGTAGATACAACGTTGTCTCAACGTCTCAAGGATAGAATTTGATCCAACAAAGGTGCCCTATTTGAAATAGTAGTATGCCGTATGTAACTCCGTTGCAATTTTGTAACAAAGAATAATGTAATACAAAACTATATGCTATGGATGTAAAACCTTACGTGCAGACAACGTCTATGCTACATATAAAAACTTACATCAGAAGTTTACTTGTACTTCACGTGTATACGACGTCATTATGCAACGTTGTATCAACGTTGCAATATAACTTAAGTTTTACGTTGTGACTACGTCAGTACAAGGTCAATTTCTGACATTACCAAGATTCAACCAGGATGCAACGTTGTATTTACGTAGTGTGTTTGCTGGGTCAGGATCACATAGAATGCCTTCCGGCAGGTCCCCCACACTTTCGAATTCTTTTATTCGTGAGATCACAGTCGCACAGGATTTCTCGGCTCCCCTGGAACACGATTCATTGGGCACCAAAAATTATCTCGAGGGGCCCCCTTACAAAGAAACCAAAACCAGCGGTCCATTGCAGTTCAATTCAGAATCTGGAAAAAAGGGGAAATGAGTATAAGAAATAAGTATGACACAAGCGGTAGCTCGCTATCGCCCTCCAGATTTTTTGTTCACTAAATTTTTTTTTATTGGTTGTAAATTTAAAATTATATTATATGAAGCCCTCATAGGAAGAAGTGGCTAAACGACAAAAGTATGGCATATCACATATATCTCATATATATGGCATATCACTGGATGGTACAATCGTAACCACCAATACTTTATAAAATATCGGTAATATAATTACAAAAATTGTAATGAATCGTAACTGCAAATCGATGAAAGAATGGAGCTTAATATCCCAATTAAATTGTCTTTTCGGGCTATCGAATCAATCACAAATGTAAAGAGAGAGACTTTTTTTTCACTTTTTCATGTATTTTTTTTTTATATTATATGAGGCCCTCATAGGAAGAAGTGGCTAAGCTACAAAATTTAAAAAAACGCCTTTACCCCCATTACCCCAACCCCTCTACTCTATTACCCTCCCACCCCACTCCCCCTTTACCCCCCACACAAGTAAAAAAGCCATTACCCCCACCCCTCTCCCCATTGCCCCCACTCCCCCAATTACCCCACCCCTCTCCCCATTATACTGCTTCCCTGCTTCCCGCTCTCCGGGCGGGTAGCAGTATATATACACCATATGTCCCACAAAAAAGTACACCCAACTTTAAATTGTACTAACTCCTCCAAAAATTGAGATATTTTGGATATGTTTGTTTGATTTAATATAGCAAATTATTCTTTGTTAACGTTCAAATTTATTCATGTTTAAACGATTTAGTGTTTAAGCATCTGCTTTTAACTGAAGGGTACAGCAAAATGGGTTGCGCGGAATGATCATTTCTCCCAGCCAGATAGCTCCTCTTGCTTTAACCAATGTGCTACTTTTTACGTCGAAGGATATTGCAAATATTTTTTTTAAATAATTCGAACTTTTGTATCTAAGATACGAGTCATACATATAAATGAAGAATCTGAATTACTAAATTTATAAATAACTTTGAAACCCTTATCATGCAGTTTACACGAAAGCAGCGCGTTCTCATGGTCGCAACTTATCTGCAAACTAAAAGCTTAAAACAAGTTCAGAATACCTTCGAACTGCAATTTCCCGATAGAGCTTCTCCAACTAAACATACAATTTTGAAGAATGTTCGGAAATACAAAGAAGAAGGAACGGTCCTCAATTTGAACAAAGGACGTTCAGGCCATCCGAAGACGGCAAGAACAGACGAGAACATTCAGCATGTTCGGTATTTATTAGAGAGACATCCAAAAGTGTCCACCAGGCGAAATGGTACAGAATTCTCACGCATGTCATTTCATCGAATAGTTCGTGAGGATTTGAATTTGTACCCATACAGAATGGAAATTCGACATCAACTCATTGAAGGAGATCTACCTCGCCGCCTAAGATTTGCCCAGTGGTTTCTTGAAAAACCAGAAAGATTCACGGAACAATTAGTGGTTGGAGATGAGGCGGCCTTTTTTATGAATGGTCTAGTGAACAGACAAATCTGCCGTCAGTATGCACCAAAAAATCATCCACCTGACAATCATATCTACGAAAAGAATAACTCTAGACAAAAACTGTCTCTCTGGGTAGGACTGTGCGGTAATGGAGCGTTAATTGGCCCGGTCTTTTACGATAGTAATCTAAATGGTGAAGCTTACCTAGAAATGATAGACCGAGAAATCCTTCCACAAATACGTATTACTTATGGAAACCGATTTAATCGTATTTGGTGGGTGCAAGACGGAGCTCCTGCTCACAGGAGAGTTATTGTGAAGGAACGCTTGCAGGAAGTCTTCCACCAAAGAGTAATTGCTACAGGCCATGACATTGAATGGCATCCCAGAAGCCCTGACTTGACCCCGTGTGATTACTTTTTATGGGTCATTTGAAAAATAGAGTATTTGCATCACAACCTATCAATTTAGATGATTTGAGGACTCGCATCACAGCTGAAATCAACTTGTTAAGAGACAATCCAGATCTTATCAAAAGAGTGATGGGGAAGATGAGAGCTCGACTCCAGATTTGTATCGATAGGAATGGCGGTCATGTTGAAAGAAAACGAAACGAAGCATAACTTTTGCAATAAGGAATAAAGAAAAATCTGCTTTGTATCTTATTAAAATTATGTTAAAGTATCCATTATTATGTATTTGTCTTTTCATTGCATCAATAGCACACACATTATTTTTTCATTGACCAATTTTGCGCAATCCATTTTGTTGTACCCTTCAGTTAAAAGCAGATGCTTAAACACTAAATCGTTTAAACATGAATAAATTTGAACGTTAACAAAGAATAATTTGCTATATTAAATCAAACAAACAGATCCAAAATATCTCAATTTTTGGAGGAGTTAGTACAATCTAAAGTTGGGTGTACTTTTTTGTGGGACATATGGTATATATCACAGTATAAATGTGAAGCTCAAGATTTTCACAGTTGCGTTCTTTTCTGTAGTTTTATCGCGGTGCTGGGGCCTTCGGACCCAGTAACCGGTGACCTAGTACCGGGAAACTTGACAGAGCACATCGTCAGCTCATGGGCTATCAGTTGGTGGTGGTTGCAGAATTTTCCGATGTGCCGTTTAGTCTGTGCACGGTTCCGAAGAAAGCGGACACCACACACACACACACACAGACACATTTTAGCTCAATAGTATATTAGATATCGATAGATCAGGCAAGCTGACCTAAAAAATCATTTGGTCATGGGTCAAGGTCACAGTTCAGGTCATCATAAGGATTGTAATTACCTTTATCTTATCGAGACGTTTTATATAATTGGTCACACGACATAGTTTATCTATTTTCAGAGAAAACAAACCCAGTGGTCACCTGATTGACAATATGACTCGTGTCTGTGGCCTGGTGACCTAAGGGATTGCACGTGAACTACAAAGTGCCTTTATTTTATTACAAAGATCATTTTGACACAAGAACCAGCTTTCTAGACTTTTGGGGAGCCGATCTGGAGCCATTTTTAGCATTTGACCATCAAACCTTGATTGGCCTTGAACTTGACATTAAAACCTTTGTCTTTTATGGTAAAAATTTTCGATCACCCCATAGAATATCTGAACCAGAATTCAAGCTTTTGACCATTGTTGTGGCAAAGTTATCATTTTTTACAGATATTCCCCTAATAAATAACTACAATAGTGGAAAGTTTTCGCTGATATAAAAGTGGTCATTGAGCACAACAATACGACTATTTTAATTTACTGACTGACAGTAACAACGTAACAGTTAAAATTATGTTTAAAACAGGTAGTAATATTGGTATATCATGTTTGTTTCGTTTATTTCTTCCATTAATTCTTCTCGTTGGTGTAGTACTTGTGTTGGCATCTTTGACCTTAAGAGAATTCGATCCAAGTTTGAGCATCAGTGAAACGGAGAAGGTGGGTTCACTGGAACAACTCTCGCAATTTCACCAGAAGCCTACATCGAATTTGAAGGTAGGTGAAGGTAGCTAAACTGGTGATATCCTATTTTGGCGTCCCAAATTATTCAACCAACTAGTTAGGTCAACTGTACGCCCTTGCCCTTGATGATAGGTTAGTTCAAAATAGGATATTGCCGCTAAACTTGCTTTCTTAAGCAGCTTTGTCAAAATAAACTTCTGTCACGTATTATTCAGATAAGATAACATTTAACTGATAAAAGAATAAGATTAGGCTGAGCTTGGGCGTTGCAACTGTAGGACTGGAAGTCATTCAAACACATTGAAGCAGATTTTGGCTAACTGATAAACACATTTACCTTGAATTTACAAATTTTTACAAGTGTACATTACAGGCTTTGTAAATCAAAATTGTTTTTCTGATGGTTTTTGATGCGGTTTGAACGAAGGTTAATTTCATTCAAACAAACACAAAAACAATTGGAAAAATATAGTTTTAATATATAACCTAACATAACCAAACCTAAGCGCATCAGCTGTACCTAAAAGAAGCATTTGCAAGAAAGCAATCAGAGATAGCAAACGAGACCTGGAAAAAAGCCTAGCCAAGAATTTAAAAAATAATCCTAAGAAGTTTTTCAGTCATTTCAATTTGAAAAGTAGAGTGAAAAAGAAAATTGGCCCCCTCCATATAGATGATAAAACTATAGATAATGATCTTGAAATAACTGAAGAACTAAATAAATATTTCTCATTAGTATTCACATATGAAAATTTAAATAATATTCTTGATCTTATACTACCAGAACAAGATAGAGAAATAAATGAATTAAGGGTAACAAAACTAGATATCTTAAAACAATAGATAAATTAAAAATGGAAAAATCTTCAGGGCCAGATGAAATGTATCCAATAGTCATAAAAGCTGCTAAAAAGAATATAGCACAGGCACTAGAAATTATTTTTAATAAATCATTGATGTGTACTG
The DNA here is from genome assembly GCA_023014485.1 of Bathynomus jamesi. NCBI lineage: Eukaryota > Metazoa > Arthropoda > Malacostraca > Isopoda > Cirolanidae > Bathynomus > Bathynomus jamesi. The sequence goes on from JAJOZX010002746.1 coordinate 574,152, forward strand.
AAATTCCAGAGGATTGGAAGAAAGCAAATGTGGCTCCAATCTTTAAAAAAGGAAATAGAAACTTCACACAAAACTACAGACCCATCAGCCTCACCTCCATTATTTGCAAATTACTCGAAAGTATTATTAGAGGTAAAGTTACTGAGTTCCTTGAAGAGTGTAACCTTATAAATGATAGCCAGCATGGCTTTTGAAATGGAAGGTCCTATCCAACCAACTTGATTAAATTTTATGATGGAGTCCTTTTGCATTTGGATAATAAAGAGCCAGTATAGTGTACTTAGATTTTGCAAAGGCATTTGATACTGTTCCTCATGCAAGATTGTTGGTAAAAGTTAGAGCCTATGGTATAGGAGGTCATATAGCTGACTGGATAAAAGAATATTTTCTGTTTCTCAGCCAGAGTTTATCTAAATGGAAATAAGTCTACTTGGAGACTCGTATTGAGTGGAGTCCCACAGGGGTCTGTGCTGGGACCTCTGCTTTTTGTTGTCTATATAAATGATCTAGAGAAGGGCCTATCATATAAAATCTCAAAATTTGCTGATGATACAAAATTAGGCTATAATATTAAGTCAGTAGCAGGAGCAATGACAATACAAAAAGACTTAGACAGAGTAACAACCTGGGCAGATAAGTGGGAGATGAAATTTAATGATAAGTGCAAGGTTATGCATATTGGGCCAAAAAATCCAGAATTTGAATGCAATATGAATGGAATTTGGATTAAAAATGATGATAAAGAGAAAGACGGGTGTCACTGTGACTAATGAACTTAAACCCTCAAATCATTGTATGGTAATCAGAAATAAAGCAAATGCTCGACTCAATCTCATGCACATAATTACACATTGAATACAAATCACCTAATATTATAAAGCAACTATACATTTCATATGTGAGACCCCTCCTTGAATACTGTATTTCAATTTAATAGTCTCTATTTGATACAAGATATTGAAAAACTGGAAAAAGTACAGAAATGAGTAACAAGAATGATTCCCTCTCTAGGACAATTGACATATAAGGAAAGACTGGTGTATCTAAACATGTTCTCATTAAAAAGGAGGTGGTTAAGGGGTGATATGATAGAGGTGTATAAAATGATAAAAGGGTTTGATAAGATAGATTTTGATTCTCTTTTCATTAAAGATCACAATAACCAAACTAGAGGTCATAGTATGAAATTATTTAAGACAAGATGTAGAACAAATTTAAGAAAACATAGTTTTACAAATAGTAATTAAGTTTTAGAACAGTCTGACAAAAGAAGTAGTGACTTCAGATACACTTGATTCTTTCAAAAGAAGGTTGGATAGTTTGATGTCTGCAAGGGACATCTGGTGATAGTGTTTAAGCCCATTTTTATTGCATGAATGGTACTAGTTTATTTCATATAAATTATGTGCATTAGGGTGATAGATCCCATAGCTCAACATAAGTGTTGTGGGATAGAGGGAGGCAGCATCTTGGGTTAGGGGATACTCTCTGTCCTCCTTACACCCCCTCATTTAAAGAGATTCCTCTGCCAAGTGGTGCTCCCCATAGTACTGTGAGGTATTGAAAAACTCATAATCTTCACTTGCCCCACAAACACCTTTAAATGGGAGACCCAAAATGGGTGCACACACATTTCTACATTACTGTACAGTGTACAGTCTTTACAGCCACACCTACACTTTTCCTCCTAAGTATATATATTGTAATGTATATGGTTGTAAATTGTGACTTGGTCCGCAATTGATATGGACCGTGACTTAGTTTTGGTTGGCAAGGTACTGGTATTGATGGGTACCATAATGAAATTGACTGGATTCTTTGGATCTGATATATTTGCATGTCAGTTATAAATAGATACCGTATAGAGTGTTAACATATTTATGGATAGTAGCCTATTATGACTGATCCTCTGGATCCAGAGATTCTATCTTTAGTTTTAAATTCATAATTAATTAGTTTTAAATTTATAATTAATTAGTTTTGTAAAAATTGGTTGTTGCCAATGTGTACAGGCAGTTTTTACATAGTGGAGCCACCTCGATGGGCTGAAGTGGCCCCTAGTGTGCCCACTATAAAAATTTCTTAACCTAAAATTCCAAAATTCCTCAGAAGCCTGTAATGTACTCTTGTAAAAAAAAGTAATTATGTTGCAAATGACATGGCCTGAAGTTGAAATAAAAAATATATTTTTCTAGTGTATTTTGGTGTGATCTGTTCAAATATAACCTTTTATTTCTTGTGCAAATGAACAGAAATGTGTGTTTGGGCCATGCAATAACAACTGTATTTCTGTTCATTTGCACAAGAAATGAAGGTCATATTCAAATAAAGCATACTAAAATACACTTGAAAAATGTATTTTTGACTACATTTTATACAATAAAGCATAACCTAACATGTTCATGTTATGAGATCTCGTAAAAGATGTATTACCACAGGAAACATGCAAAACACCAAAATTAACCAGAAAAGTTTGCTCGGCATTTTTGTTTAAACTAACGAAAATATCAGTATTTCCTGTTAACAGGAATACCCTAAAAAAAAAAAAAAAAAAAAATTTAATTTTCATGTTCACCCCAATCCCACTGTTAATAGGAATACCTTAAAAAAAATAAAATTTTCAAGTAAACCCTAATCCCAAACCTAACCTAAGCTGACCAAACCTGTTTGTATTTTTGCTCATCATTTTTGTTTAAACATGAAAATACAACTTAACCTAACCAATTATCAAAGGCATACAGTTGACCTAACTGGGCATTTTCTGTTATATTAACCTCTTGGGTTAATTCAATGCACGGTTTAGGTCAATTGAATACCCAGTTAGGTCACCTGTACACCCTTGATGATTGGTTAGGTTAAGTTGTGATATTTTCATTAGTTTAAATGAAAATGATGAGAGCAAAAATACATACAGTTTGGTAGTCCTGATAATACGTAAGTACCAACAATTCTAACATCATCAAAACATTTTAATATGCTTATTTATACCAAACAAATACTACAACATTTTGTAATCCCGATAATCACACCATTAATTTTGCATCATTGAAGATATTTCTATTTAGAAAAATTTACTCACGTTCTTGTATAAACATAAATAAAGTCTTTTGAACTTTGGTGTACTTTATTTTTTTCTGAGGTCAAAAACACGAGTCGAAAAACTTTTTTAGGGTATTCCCATTAACAGGAAAGTACCAAATAGCATGACAACCTAACTAATCATCAAGGGCGTACAGTTGACCTAACTTGGCATTCAATTAACCTAACCGGGCATTCAATTAATCATCTAGGGCACATGACAAATCGAGTTCTCAAAGTCGAAACCACACAAATGGCACGTCATAATTCTATTACGAACACCACCAAACTGAATCCAATTAGGGGGAAAAAAAAATAGCCAGAACAGAAACCAACAAACTAATTAAGTTGCAGAGTAACATGATGTCATACCACCCCTGACTACAAATACACTAAATATATATATATATATATATATATATATATATATATATATATATATATATATATATATATATATAATTATATATATTTCTATCATTATTTTCTACAATAGTTGCACAAAAAGTGAGTGACAAATTTGAATAAAGTGACTAAAACTACCTCATAAAAAGTTTTGATTTGTAGGTCTAGCCCATGTCATTTAAAACATATTAACCTAAAAAAATACTGAATTGACCTTGAAGAGCTTCTGCCTCTTCAGTCCAGAATAATATAAGCATAACAGATTAGGCCTTAAATTAGTAAAATTTTACTATCCAGATAGTTCAGAGAGTCCCTTGGGCAATTTTTTGTTTTAGGTATGTAAAATCGAGGCTACAAATAAAATGTAAGGATGATCAGTAGTTTTGGATCTTTTCCTTTATAGCATCCCCAATTTCTTCTTTTCAGTTAGTAACAATTTTGACAGAATATTTTTGTTAAAACTAACAAATATATTATAACTTAACCTAACCAATCATCAAGGGCATTCAGTTTACCTAACTAGTTGGTAAAGTTAACGTTAAGTTGTGATATTTTCATTAAACCTATGAGAAAATATGATAAATATTTGATTTTACTCCCAGTCTGGTTTTATAATGAGAGCAAACTTTTCTCATCAATTTTGAGGTGCTTTGCACGAATCTGCCATTGGTTTCATTGCAAATGTCTTGCAAAGGCACTCAGTTGACCTAACTATCTTCTGATCTTTTGGTATTAGGCACTCACTGTCACATTTTGGGCAAGTTAAGGATCAGAGAGTAATGCCATAATTGATAAAAATATCCAGTGCTTTGTCTTCATTTAGGGCCAGTGATGGACAATGTTACATTAAATTGCATGGCATTACCATTACTTATTACACATAAAAAATGTACTTGGTGTTACTGTTACATCGTTACTTTTGAAAATCCTTAAAGCATTACCATTACTTGATACATGTAACAACATTACAACTAACTAGTTACATTTGATATTTGTTTGTGCCTTCACACACATTTTGAAACTACAGATAAACTTACAAATGGCAGCCATACCACATAAATTCTAATAGCTACTATTATTGACTATATAAATGTTGTTCTCTTAAGAATGATATATTGCACAATAACTTGCACCCCAATGATTTTTGGAAATGATGAAGAGACCTAGAAAATATAAATTTAGTTGTTGCCACTAACATGGAATAGTGAATTGCATTTACAGTCCTCATGAATGGAATGGCAATGTTATCAAATTCAAATATCGATTTATTATTGTTAATTTGTAAACGTGATTCAATAGCTACATATGATACAACTGCCTACCAACCACAATCCACAGATCCACATCCACATCATGTGGACTACATCATACACATGGGCATAACAAACTAATAATGCTTAAATTTGCTGTCTAGAGGCTAGCTAATTCTGTAATGTTTTAAAGTAATGTATTATCATTATAGGGTCATTCTCTGTCAGATCAACCAAAAAAAATTGAAATTAACACCCTCATCTCATATTTTGCTGAAATTTGGTTTATAGGGAGTTTGTGAGCCCTGAATCCATTTCTGAAATTATAAGGTCAATCCGACCAACGGTTCAAGAGATATGACCTCGGGCAATTTGAGGTCACTCGCGAGGTTACTAACATTTGGCGAGCCATAACTTGGGTAATAATTGTCATAATTATATAAAAGTATATATATTTAGAATCAGAAAATGACAAGGAATCCAAATATGCAAGTTTTAGAACTCTAGGTTGAAAAATAAAAAAGTTACACTGTAACCAAAATTTGAGGTCACGATTTGACCTCTGGGGTATCAAATGAGAATTTTTTTTTTAAATGTAAAAATGAAGGCATAGGCATTGGCTATTAGAATCAGCAAAAAAAAGTTTGTTTGTTAGTATTTTTCATGTAACTAACATATAAGTGAACACCATATTCATAAGTTGTGCGTCAATTCTACCTATTTTTTCACACTTAAGCTCATAATTTGACCTATAGAAATTAAAATTACATTTTTTATAGGTATAAAAAACAAAGTCAGAGTTCTTGACTAATAGAAACAATCATAAAAAGTTTGTTTATGTTGGTACTTTTCATGTACGGTAACTAACTTATAAGTGAACACCATATTTATAAATTGCTTGTCATTTCAAGGAATTTTTATATCTTAGCTATCAATTTGACCTCAAGCTCCAAGAATTTAATAAAAATTGTATTTCACTGCTAATCTACACTGGCAATAATAGTTATAATAGTGAAAGGGGAAGACTAAGCTCACATGTAGCCTAAACAAACCTGTTGAAACATGTTGCTACTTGTCTAAGTGCAGAATCAACACAGATAGTTGCAAAATTCCTTGTCTACAGGTTAGTACAGTTCCAGCCAGCACTGTGGGTGGCTGGTGGGTATGGTGTTTTAATGAGCCTCAGAGACTATCAAGGCCTAAAATATTAAGTGTGTATAGCTATATATTTTCTAAAAAATATATATTACCTAATTGTAAATCCTATATCTTTACAGATCAAAATACAATGGTTCGGCACTTGAAATACTGCCAGGACCCTATTCAAAAACATAAGAAACGCATAACAATCAATCTTAGAAAAGTGACTGATGTACTTGTTGAAAAATGTGCTGGAAGAGTGAAAAAGACTCATTGTTGTGTGTGAACTGCTGGACACTGATAATGAAAAACCCCACTATACTTAGTACCACTGAAAACAACGAGTCTGAGCAGGATTCAAATGAATCATCTACTATCAGTGGCTTGAGTAACATCTCTTCAATTCAAGATCTGGACAATGACAGTGATTGCTTGATAAAGGAAAATCCTTCAACTTCAGTTGAACCAGTTCTAGCATTTCTGGACCAAACACCAGTTAAAAAAAGTAAGTAATAAATTATATTAACTTATACTTTACTACAAGGTCTGTTTGATCTACTATATAGCCAATTATATAGCATTTAAGGTACTATAATTAATATTTAATTACTAATATTCAGGTGTGTGAAACCTTTTTTTCTGTTCTTTTCAGAAGGGCTGTCATTAAGCCAGAAAAGCGCAAGGCTCGTGGTAAGCTATCATCTGCTCAGAAACACCTGAAGGAGAGGCTAGAACTCAGTTATGGTGTTCAAATTACCGAGGAGGTAAGTGATACTTCAAAACCTGAAACTAAATCTGAAAAACATCTAGACAAATTAATGAATGAATTGAAACAGTCATTCCTGGAGAGCAAATGTCACCATCACAAACTACAAATATTGACACTCTCACCATACACAATTGAAAAAACAGCTAGTTTCTTTCAAACTACAACATACATGGTGAAAAGAAGCCGTTCACTTAAATCAGAACATGGAATCCTTCCGAAGATTCCACTAATGAGCAAAGGAAAAGTGATATCTGAAGAACACAAAGATATAGTTAGAAGATTCTATGAGTCAGAAGAGGTTAGTCATATGTGTCGTGGCCAAAAGGATTGCGTGAAAGTTATCAGTGCTGAAGGTGCAAAAACGATTGGTCCTCGGGAATTTAAGAGAGATGTTTGAACTATATAAAAATGATGAAAAGAATCCCAAAATAGGATTTTCCACATTTGCAAAATTACGGCCATCATATTGTGTGCTTGCCGGTAGTGGTGGGACTCATTCTGTCTGTGTCTGCACATACCATCAAAATCCAAAATTGCAGCTGGCTGCATTGGGAGAAAGAGGTCTTTCATACAAGGATCTTATGGATTACAGTGTCTGCAGTACAGAAAGAGAGACTTGCATGATGCAACTTTGCAATGATTGCCCAAGAGAAGAGGTGTCCTGGATTTTCTTGAGTTACTTGACAGTGTGAAATCAGCTCCAAATGAAATATCTTACAAGCAATGGGTGACTGTTGACCGTTGTACAATGGTTGATAAGGTGGAGCCACTTCATGAATACTTATCATCCCTAAGCATGAAAATATCCCGCATGGTTCATCATCACTTTGTTGCTCAGCAACAATCACAGTACTTCAAGCAGTTGAAAGAAACACTACCACCTCAGAGCGAGGTAGTTATAGTAGGTGATTTCTCTGAGAATTATTCTTTCATTGTCCAGGATGCTGCCCAAGGGTTTCACTGGGACAATTCACAGTGTACAGTTCACCCTTTTGTCATCTATTATAGATCATCTGCAGACCAGGAACTTAGCCATTTTAGTGTCTGTTTTTTATCTGCATCACTAAAACACAACACTATAATGGTTTACTCATTCATATTGAAGCTTATGACATATGTTAAATTCAGATGCCCACAATTGAAGAAGGTGCACTATTTCTCAGATGGATGTGCTGGCCAATATAAGAACAGATACAACTTCACAAATCTCTGTTACCATGAAGAGGATTTTGGTCTGTCTTGTGAATGGCACTTCTTTGCTACATCCCATGGCAAAAATGCATGTGATGGGATTGGAGGAACAGTGAAAAGAGCTACTGCTCGTGCCAGTTTGCAGAGAACTACAGAGAGGCAAATTCTTACACCAGAACACATGTTTCAGTTTTGTGAAGAAAACTTGAGCAAGAAGATAAATTTTTTCTTTGTAACTACAGCTGATTTGAAAGATGCAGAAGAACGGTTGGAACATCGATTCAAGGATAGTAGGGCTATTCCTGGAACTCAGAAATATCATAGATTTGTTCCCCTAAACAAGGAAGAACTGATGGTGTATCCCATTTCAAGTGGCATTGGAGAAAAGAAAAGAATAAGGAAAAGTCATTTTACTAATGAACCTGCAATGCTTGGTAACCTAAAATGTGTCAAACCAGGAGAGTATGTTGGCTGCATTTATGACATGCAAGTTTGGTATGGAATTGTGGAGGAATATTGTGAAGAGTTTGATGATTTCACTGTGAACTTTCTACATCCCTCTGGGTCATCAGGATCAAGTGCATATTATTATCCATCAAACAAGGATTCATGTGCAGTGCCAGGACATCATATATTAACTGTAATGAGTTGTCCTACCCTAAGAGGAGGCAGCAGAATTCAATACATTTTTCCACAAAAAGAAATTGATGAGAGCATCGAGCATGCAAAAATTGTATTAGGCTAGCACATGAATCCTCTAAGTAGGTCTTCCCCTTTCACTATTATAACTATTATTGCCAGTGTAGATTAGCAGTGAAATACAATTTTACATTTTTTGCCTTTGTTTTTATATCTATAAAAAAATGTAATTTTAATTTCTATAGGTCAAATTATGAGCTTAAGTGTGAAAAAATAGGTAGAATTGACGCACAACTTATGATATGGTGTTCACTTATATGTTAGTTACATGAAAAATACTAACATAAACAAACTTTTTTTTGCTGATTCTAATAGCCAATGCCTATGCCTTCATTTTTTACATTTAAAAAAAAAATTCTCATTTGATACCCCAGAGGTCAAATCGTGACCTCAAATTTTGGTTACAGTGTAACTTTTTTATTTTTCAACCTAGAGTTCTAAAACTTGCATATTTGGATTCCTTGTCGTTTTCTGATTCTAAATATATATACTTTTATATAATTGTGACCATTATTACCCAAGTTATGGGTCGCCAAATGTTAGTGACCTCGCAAGTGACCTCAAATTTCCCGAGGTCATATCTCTTGAACCGTTGGTCGGATTGACCTTATAATTTCAGAAATGGATTCAGGGCCCACAAACTCCCTATAAACCAAATTTCAGCAAAATCTGAGAGATGAGGGTGTTAGGCACTGGTTGATCTGACAGAGAATGACCCTAATATAGGTTTATAGCAGTAATGAAATATTGAATGCATCTACAATAAACCTTATTGGCAATATATAGCTACAATAAACTTGATTAAACAAATAAAAATAACTGGAATTGACCAAATAATGATAATGGGTGATAATGAGAAATCCCATTTTCTGATTTGATTCTAAAATACAAACATTCTTATTATATAAAAACAAATTTTTAAGCATATGCAGAATTGCCTTTTAGCAATTACGAGTATCTCAAACATGCAGTCTGATAAATTTCCTCTCTTTGGTGCATGTATATGGCCTGCAAAGCTAAAGAGTCTTTTAACTGGTGCAGATGGTAATGGAGTGTTATTGTAAACAGTGATGGGCAGCGTTACCATTACTCGTTACATGTTGAAAATGTACTTGGTGTTACCGTTACATCATTACTTTTGAAAATCCTTAGTGTTACCATTACTCATTACTTTTGTAACATTTATTACGTAACATTGTTGCATGTAATGTGTTACTGCCCCTCTCTGTCTAGGGCACATGATGAATGAAGTTCTCAAAGTTGAAATCACATGAATGGCACGTCATAATTCTATCAGAAATGCCACCAAACTGAATCCATTTAAAAAAATGGCCAGAACAGAAAACAACAAACTAATTAAGTCGCAGAGTAGCAAAAAAATAGCCTAATCAGGAAATATATTTTATCAAAAAAAGTACATTTGAACAAATTTGCAGAACATAAGATATATATATTTTAGTTTTTAATGTCAATTCAATATATAGTACTTGTTCAACTGCTCAACTGGGTGTAAAATCGAATATTAACGAAAAATATCATTTTATAGTGAAGTTTAAGGAAATTGTTAGAAAAAATTTGAATTTGCCACTATTGCCACCATGGCAGACTTCAACCAATCACCAAGTGACAAGCGTGCTCATGATGTCATCCAGCCAATCAAATTTAAACCTGGCCCTCGATTTTATGTACCTAAAATGGAAGATTGCCAGTTAGTTATTAGTTTTTAGGTCAGGGACCTCAGTGCTAGCTAGGTTAATAGATAGGGTTGTAGCAGGGTTTTATTAAAATGCAAGGTAAATCTTACTTTTAAGGCTGCATAGCAACCATGTATCCTACATTAATAACATACTATACGATATATATCAATCAATAGAGCAGAAAAACTATATATACAGCTATGTGAATGCCTGCCTAGGTTAATTGAATTTCCAGTTAGGTCAAATGCCCTTGACAATTGGTTAGATTGTCATGATATTTTCATTAGTTTTAATAAAAATATCTTGACAACCTAACCAGTCAACAAGGAAGTACAGTTGACCTAACAACACTCAATTAATCAGGGGGGCCACACAGCAACCACATATCCTACATTTAATAACACATTCCAGGTATCCTTGCTTTTATGGTCCTAAATCCTAACTAATAATGTGATGGTCCTAAATTATGTAGAACCAAATTTTAAGCAAAGCAATTATATTTATAAAATGTTCACTTGAAAATCACTCATCTAAATATATACGGTACCTAAGGAATAATCATGGTACCATACTTTTCCATTATCTGCCCCCTCAAAACTTACAGTAAAATCACTGAATGCCTGGTTAGGTCAATTATACACCCTTGATGATTGGTTAGGTTGTCATGATAATTTCATTAAAACTAATGAAAATATCAAGACTTAACCTAACCAATCATCAAGGGTGTACAGTTGACCTAACAGGACATTCAATAATTTTTCCATAGGTTTCATGGATGATTTGCCATCTTCACAACTTGCTAAAAAATTACTAAATTTAAACAGCAGCAATCTGTGAAAGTACTCTGTTATATAGGTTAGATAATTTTAGACCATAAAAGGTTACAGTACCTGAATTTGCAAACATTAATTTAGGACCGTAAAAGGTACCGTACCTGAATTTGCAAACATTAATTTAGGACCGTAAAAGGTACCGTACCTGAATTTGCAAACATTAATTTAGGACCATAAAAGGTACCATACCTGAATTTGCAAATATTAATTTAGGACCGTAAAAGGTACCATACCTGAATTTGCAAACATTAATTTAGGACCGTAAAAGGTACCATACCTGAATTTGCAAACATTAATTTAGGACTGTGAAAGGTACCATACCTGAATTTGCAAACATTAATTTAGGACCGTAAAAGGTACCATACCTGAATTTGCAAACATTAATTTAGGACCGTAAAAGGTACCATACCTGAATTTGCAAACATTAATTTAGGACCGTAAAAGGTACCATACCTGAATTTGCAAACATTAATTTAGGACCGTAAAAGGTACCATACCTGAATTTGCAAACATTAATTTAGGACCGTAAAAGGTACCATACCTGAATTTGCAAATATTAATTTAGGACCGTAAAAGGTAGTACGGTACCTGAATTTGCAAATATTAATTTAGGACCGTAAAAGGTAGTACGGTACCTGAATTTGCAAATATTAATTTAGGACTGTAAAAGGTAGTACAGTACCTGAATTTGCAAATATTAATTTAGGGCCGTAAAAGGTAGTACGGTACCTGAATTTGCAAATATTAATTTAGGGCCGTAAAAGGTAGTACGGTACCTGAATTTGAAAATATTAATTTAGGACTGTAAAAGGTAGTACGGTACCTGAATTTGCAAATATTAATTTAGGACCGTAAAAGGTAGTACGGTACCTGAATTTGCAAATATTAATTTAGGACCGTAAAAGGTAGTACGGTACCTGAATTTGCAAATATTAATTTAGGACCGTAAAAGGTAGTATGGTACCTGAATTTGCAAATATTAATTTAGGACCGTAAAAGGTAGTACGGTACCTGAATTTGCAAATATTAATTTAGGACCGTAAAAGGTAGTACGGTACCTGAATTTGCAAATATTAATTTAGGACCGTAAAAGGTAGTATGGTACCTGAATTTGCAAATATTAATTTAGGACCGTAAAAGGTAGTATGGTACCTGAATTTGCAAATATTAAATTAGGACCGTAAAAGGTAGTATGGTACCTGAATTTGCAAATATTAAATTAGGACCGTAAAAGGTAGTACGGTACCTGAAGTTGCAAATATTAATTTAGGACCGTAAAAGGTAGTACGGTACCTGAATTTGCAAATATTAATTTAGGACCGTAAAAGGTAGTACGGTACCTGAATTTGCAAATATTAATTTAGGACTGTAAAAGGTAGTACGGTACCTGAATTTGCAAATATTAATTTAGGACCGTAAAAGGTAGTATGGTACCTGAATTTGCAAATATTAATTTAGGACCGTAAAAGGTAGTACGGTACCTGAATTTGCAAATATTAATTTAGGACCGTAAAAGGTAGTATGGTACCTGAATTTGCAAATATTAATTTAGGACTGTAAAAGGTAGTACGGTACCTGAATTTGCAAATATGTATTAATTTAGGACCGTAAAAGGTAGTACGGTACCTGAATTTGCAAATATGTATTAATTTAGGACCGTAAAAGGTAGTATGGTACCTGAATTTGCAAATATTAATTTAGGGCTGTAAAAGGTAGTACAGTAAGTACTCGATAAGTCAGACTATATAGGGCTCTAGCCACTCTGACTCATCGTGAATTACTTTAATTATTCCCCCTCCCCTATATCTACCCCTAAAGAGGCATAAATACTCTAACCTTTTAAGTTTGATTAGCGAGAGTCTAATACAATGTTCAAAATAAATATTAAAAAACAATAAAACTTTGTTTCACTTACCGTTACTGGAATTATTTTGAGCATGAAACACACACAATTTTATTGTTTACCTTTTCGTACAATACAGTATTAAAAAAACACTTCACTTAGTAAAAGAAACAAAATAATAATGGCACTTGAAATAGGAAATAAAACACTTCTCTCAGTAGAATAAACAAAAGAATAATAGCACTTGACAGAGGACGATTCCGACTCATCCCGAAGTCTGACTCATCGAGTATTTACTGTACCTGAATTTGCAAACATTAATTTAGGACCATAAAAGTGAGGATACCCTACATTTCTTGAAATTTTTGTAATTTTTTTTAATATTTTGTAAAGTTTACATAGCTGCATATACAGTGCCCGCGAAAAGTATCCGATCACCCTTGAAATTTGTATTTTTTACATAAAAAACAATGTTTAAATGTATACTAACCTTATATTAGTATTTTGTCATCTGTCCTTTGGTTTGGATGACTTGTTCTAGACGTTTTGGCATGGATTTAATCAAGTTTTGACAAACTTCCACTGATATTTCCTTGCACCATACCTTTTTGATGGCCTCTTGTAATTTTTCGACTGAGCCAGTGTCGTGGCATTCAACCTTATTTTTTATTATTAGCCACAGATTTTCTATCGGATTGAGATCTGGACTATTACCAGGCCAATCCAAAATATCAAATTTATTGTCAGTAATCCATTTTGTCACTATTTTGGCCCTGTGACATGGTGCACCATCATGCATGTATGTTTTTGTCCTTTGGATTGCCATTGCCATTAGAAGTTTATCCTGTAGCATTGCTAAATACCGTGCACCATTCATAGTTGTGTTCTTCGGAAGAAAATATAAGTTTCCACGCCCATAGTAACCGAAACAACCCCAAACCATCACACTTGGAGGGTGTTTCATTGTCTTTAGGGTGTATTTAGGGTCCATCCTATTTGAGCCAATAGGCCGGCGAACCTTTTTTGGACAACTTCTGAATGTCAAAAATGTCGACTCATCGCTAAATAAAACCTTCTTCCAGTCATCAACAGTCCAATGAATGTATTTTTTACAAAATGCGACACGTTTTTTACGCATTTTTTCATTAATGAACGGTTTCTTAGCAGCATGGCGAGATGGTAATCCGAGTTCTTTTTGGAGCCGCTCCTGGATAGTTCGTTCAGAAACACCAGATAACAAATTATTCATATTAAATTTTATTTCTTTCGCAGTTATTGTTGGGTTTTTCAATACTAAACGTTTCATAAGTTTGTCTGTTCGCGAATTTGTTTTTCTCGGTCTGCCAGATCGTTTTTTAGGGACTGGCGTGGTTAGGCCACCATTGTTCTTAGCCCGTGAAACCCATAAATTAACGGTACTTTGGGATATGTTTAATTCCTTAGCTATCTGTCTCTGTGATTTCCCACATGCATGCAAAGCAACAATAGCACCTCGACAATCACTCTTAAGTTGTTTTTTAGCACACATTATATATAAATTTTATTTACACCACTTTCTGTAAAAAAAAAAAAAAATATCAAGAAATTTACACAAACAGTGAAATCTGACAAATTTGAGACACAGCCACCCGCAACGAAGGCTACCAGAACACTAATTTGAGAATGCGTTGGATAGCTCTCATATCAGCGAGCAACCTCAAAGTTACCAGATGTCGCTAGAACAAATAGAAAGTGAATTACGTGTCTCTGAATATTAAGGGAAAATATTGTATTTTCTTGAGTGATCGGATACTTTTCGTGGGCACTGTATAGTTTTTTCTGCTGTATCAATTTATATGCACATTATTAATGTAGGGTGTACACGTGGTTGCTGTGCAGCATCAAAAGTAAGATTTACCTTGCATTTTAACAAAACCCCACTACAGCCCTATAATAGCTAACACCAAGGTAAGGTCCCTGACCTAGAAACTAATAACAAACTAATATCATTGTCATGTGATTGAAACATCCAGAAACCTTGGTTACAAGGGTGGATCTAGGCATTTCAGTGAGGGAGAGTCCCAAAAAAAAAGGGCACAGTACCATAAATTTTTTTCTGAGAACAGACCACCAATGAGTGAGTGTAAAATCAATTGTATTGTTTTATTAGATCAGTCTTATTCAAATATGATGCAAAATAAAAATCTAATTTAGGTATAACAGTTATCACAGAAAAAAAGGGCTCTTGCCAGAAATTGAGGTGGGGTCCAGATGTCACCAACCTCCCCCTTAGATCCGCCCTTGGGTTAGGCTAAGTTGTGATATTTTCATTAAAACTAATGAAAATATTAGGACTTAATTTGTAGCCTTGATTTTATATATATAAAACAAAAGATTGCTGTCTCTTGATCTTCATTACCAACATAACCTAATTTAACATATTACCAGGCTGATATGAACTTGGTCTTTGAACTGTACCTAGATAACAAAATTTTGCCTTAAAATTAGTAGTTTTAATTGGTTTTTAGCACTAGGCCCCTAGTCATGATCTGAGGTAAACCTACATATACCACTTAATTTTGTCTGGCTATGGCAGACACGACGAATTGCAAATCACTGAATTTCAAAGCATATTATAACATGGGTTTCAATGGGAAAACTTTTAATTCATTCCACAGGAAAAAATTAATCTTAATACAATATATTTAAAAACAGTTAAACACACACTTTTATTGGTGATAACAAGGTGAAACAATAAAATGACCATTACATTTCACACTGTATTGAAATAAACGTGACAAAAAGGAAAAAAAAACACATTATTCTGAACCTTTTTTGAAAAATTGGTCTAGTTTTGTTTAGAGTCTTTCTTCTTCACATACAAATGATGGTAGCAGCTAATACTTTTCTCCAATTCTCTTACCACTCTTGTACTGCGCTCTAGGGATGTACCAATATTGCTTTTTAGCTGATAACTGATACCGATAATAAAAAACAGTATCGGCCGATAACCGATACCAATTTCCAGCTAAGGTTTATTAGTTTGTCATATTTTTGTAACTCATAATTTATTTTCTGTGTTGAAAATTTGGCAACAAAGCAATAATCCTTTTCATTAAAGATGGCAACATTGCATTAGATGTCGTAGTTTTGTTTGTTATAGTGAAAAAATAGAGTTATGTGAAGTAATAAAATGATAAAATATTGGAAATTTCATCCTCTAAATAGTCTTTTATTCATAATTTTGGAAGAATTGTACTTTTAAAATATTGGACAATACTGATAAAAATCTACCAATACCAGTACCGATATATCGGTACATCCCTACTGCACTCTGTGTTTGGATCTGAGACTTTAAAAAAATCTTTGTTTGTCCGAGCAAACGAAAGCCCTCAGACAGTTCTTTTGTTGAAAAAACATTTGCAACAGAGTTTCTTCTTCACTTTTGTGTTCAACTGCACTCTGTTGCTGAATAAGTTCCAAATTTGACAAACTGTGTGCATGTGAGTCAAGTAGCTCTTGTATAGCATTCCAAAGGGAAAACAAAGAACAAAAAACCAAATGGCAAAACAACAAAAGTGTGAAAAGAGAACGAATCTGCAAGGTATGGGTAATGCTTGACTATTGCAATAGAGATATAAAGGGTGTCAGGAAATGATTGCCCCCCCCTGTACAGAAGAAACTGAAAGGAATAGAAAAAAACAGACAAAACCACGCGAAAGCGCGTTTAATTTTGAATAAAAAACACTTGTTTTAATATCGGGTGTTGCCCCCATTTGCAGCTCTGACGGCCATTAATCGACGGGGGTATGACCCCAGAAGTGTCTCAAAGAGATCGGTATCATGACTCATTTCTTCAAGGACTTCGTTGATCTTTGCAGTCATAATTTCTGTTGAATACTGATTCTGAATGGGTTGTTCCAGCATTAAGGACTCCACCCGATCCTTCATGATGGATCCGACATGTTCACAGACATTAAGATCAGGAGAATTGCCAGGCCATTCATTATTTCCGAAAAAATCAATGTTATTGTCCTTAAGCAGTTGTTGAGTCGCAAGTGCTTTCATACAGGGGGCTTTGTCGTGAAGAAAGGTTGCCTGTTCAACATCCAAAAACACTCGGGGTCTTTCAAAATGGAATTACATGTTGGGCTAAAATTACATTTCGAAAATAAGGCCCATCCCAACTGGTTCCTCTTGGTTTGATAACCCAGATGAGCTTCCGAATAGAGAACATAATGAAAACACCCACACATGCTGGATTTTTTACTATTTCTCGATACTTCTGGTCGTCTGGGACCTCATCAGGAGTTGTTGCCCAAACCCGATCATTCTGAAAATTTGGTTTTCTGGAGACATAAACGAAGAATTCATCGCTGACAACCAAGTGAAGGAAATTGTCTTCCGTCCATTCCTCAAGATAATCACAAAACCATAGCCGATCTTCAATATTAAGATCACTCTTCCGTGGCTTAGCTATTTCATGCCAAGCACTCAAGCTTTGGCGAACTCGAAATTGATGCACAAGTTGCCGATTGACTATCTTACCACGACGGATAAGTATCTCTTTCGCTACCTCAGAGCAGCTCTTCTTTCGGCGCCGTGATGCAGCAAGCACAATGTCTTTCGATTCTTGAGATAATTTCTCCGGTCTTCCTCCTCAAAATTCTGTTTCACAATCTTCAGGATTCTTATTCCAATTCCTTTTGACAAAGTCTTCTGATCTTTTTAATCTCTCAGCCACCCAGTGTCAAGTTATGAAAGTTGCACCAGCTTCCTTTGCTTCACGAAATGCGACAGCTCGAATGCGGTCAAGAACTTGCTTTTTCTCTGAATCGTTCAAAATAGATGATGCCATGGTTTCTGTGAGGAAAAAAATGGTAAGAATTAAAATCACAGGAATAGAATATAATGGTTTTTATTCAGATTTTAACGCTCTTTCAAGTGGTCTTGCCGGTTTTTATCTATCTCTCCTAGTTTTTGCTCTACAGGGGGGGGGGCAATCATTTCCTGACACCCCGTACAAGGCCTGCAAAGACACTGAATTATAAACCAAACTTCCATGATAGAATCTGATGGGACTAATACAATGACTGGGTTGAAATGGTGGAGCTATCAGATGCCTGGAAGAATTGCTTGGTAGACCTTTGCAGTGGAGTATTTGCCTACTACACTGTAATGAGCTCCCCCTACATCACATCTTTGTTACTCTGGATGGAATGACAGAGCCCAGACTCATTTTCAGGAAAGATAGGGGTTGAACTTGGTGGAAGTGTATCTCAGTGGGATATGATTTCATTCAAGACAATTAGGAATTTAAAATTTCCAGTTATTCCTAATGAAGTATTGGAGGACCTCAGCACTGATCAGTATCATGCTTACAGAATCTGTATGGCTGTTATGCTTGGCTGTATGGATCCTGATCTTGAGCTCCTTGAAGTTGGACTGATCTGTCAAGGTGGTTGACTCTGGCATGTAGAATCCTCAGATTTTATACATCTCAAAGGAATCCTTCCAAAGTTATGGTCACACTTGCAGAGTTTTGTATCTTGGTCTATTTTCGAAGTTGGTTCCAGATCAAGGCGTAGTATTGATGTACAGATGGTGCTAAGAACTTTTATGATATACTCCAAAGCAGTGGTTCTTAACCGGGGGGGCGCGCCCCCCTAGAAACAGGAATTTCTCTAATTGTATTTGTTATTCTCTTAACGAGAGCATGGGCTAATATTGAGAAGTTATTGAGAATGTTATTTTGATTGAAGGGGGGCGTGGAGGGAAGGACCAATTCCTAGAGGGGGCATGGTAGTAAAAAGGTTAAGAACCACTGCTCCAAAGGATCCTGAAATTTCCTCACAAGGAAGCCAGGGAGATAGCCCTAAAAACCCTCTACCAAAATGCATATTATGCTCACCCTGAGAATGTATTAATTACCATGCAAGGTACTTTTGGTCAGAGGGAATGAAACAGTTGAAACAGTGGTAAACATTGACTTTGAAGGTGGTGACCTGATAATTGATTCAGATGAGGATATTGAAGTCCTAGAATTACAGCGTGACTTGATTGTTGTGAGAGATGGTAGTGTCAGGAGATTCATGGTACTTAAAATTGATAATGAAGCTTGAGGGTATCTCAAAATGATAAACTTAAATTCACCTGACATTCATGAGCCCCCTATCATAGCATCTCTAACCAATGAAGAACTCCTAAACATAAGAAAGGAAGCACTGAAACTCAACCAGCCTTGTCATAATCAGGCTGTAGAGAGGCACATTAAACTTGTAACAGGTTTCCTCAACTGTGAATGTTGTGATAGCATTATTTGACAACAGATAAAATCAAGAAAACTGATGAAAGTGTTCAATGCAAAAATACAATATTCTGAAGCTGTTTAGATGATTATTTTTTATTACTTTGTTTGAGTGATAGATTGAATGTGTAATAATGAAAATTGTAATTTTTGGCCAAAAATAATATAAATATGGATTTTTTGATGCATTATTGAGCGTGCAGCCCTCTGCAAATGTTTTAATCTGCTTCAGCGGTAAAAAATACATCATAAATGGTTTTTAAATTTTCCTTCTATCATGTCCAGAACCCAAAATAGGTCACTGGGTTAAAATTTTGGTCACGCACACACATGATTTGTATAACTTGGCCAGTAGTAGTCATAGTTTTGTATGCAACCACCCAAAATTGGTTTTAAAGTTTAATCCTGGACAAAAGACAACTATGTAGACCCCCTCAATTTTGATCCTGGCACTTTTGATTTTTTCACTCCACCCTACCCGAGTCCCAATGGTAAATGTGTTGGCTACCTCTGGTAGATTGGCCCCAACAACAGTCCACCCCAGCCTGGTTCCCCTGCAAGAGAAGAATGGCAACAGGAATCAGAACAAAAAAAAACAAACAAAGGGGGACAAGAGAGAGAAAATAAAATTTATCAAATAAATGTTAAATCAAATTGCCCAGCAACAGGTGACAAAGCCAGGTGTCAACCCTAAACAACAATTTCAAAACAAAACTTTTTTTTTTTTTTTTTTTATAATTAGTTGGTTTTAATTTGGGGTTAACCCGGAGTGGTGCACGCTACTTCCACCCCTCTGTCTCGGACCACAATGAACCTCCCTCCCTCCCTCAAAATTACTCCCTCAAATTTTACTTAATTTTACTTTTAGTTTTGGAGTTTACTGAAATATTTTAACAAACAAGTATTTATATAAAACAAAGTAGACTAAAATCTCACAACTAGCCTAATTTATCCAAAATCTCCTCTTTGTAAATTATATCACTCTGATACTTCTCCATAAATCCACAATGTTTTCACTTCTGTACAACCACTCAGGACTGCAGCTTCTGGACCATCCTTGACTTGCTGAGGGACAGCGCGTCAGATCACCACTCTCACCGAGTAGTATAATATCTGGTCTTTCTCTGAGCAGTACAAACTTGGTTTTCTTGTATCCCAAACTTTGGGAGGAACCTCTGTATGCACACTGAGACCTCATGGAAGAAAAGTGTCACGGAGGTCATCATTGATCCATGGGCCAAGGGGTGGGGATCACCAGCACCTTCTGGAACCCCCAGTAGGGGTTTTGCCCTCCATGCAAGTCATGCTATTACATTTTTGACTTTGTGTTCCACATGGGCATTCATAAGCTCAGTGGAATGTCAGTCCCAGAGCTCCTTTTCTTCAGGAGACTTTCAGCACTCCTTTTTTAATAGGAGGGTTAGGTTGTTCGAATCGACTCAAATATGGTTAATAAGGGTTTATATGATTTTAATATTGCTTTACTTTTCGAGACTTTTATTCCAGAGGTTTTACTGAACAGTTCTTTACTTTCCTGAATAAATTTATTACTTTTCTATGATTTCTGTTACTTTCAGTTTTACTTTTCCTTATAAATGTAAAAAAAAAAGACTAATTTTAACTTAATTTTAGTTACCTATAATTTTTTTTTTTTTTTGTGCTGAAAAGAGGAGATAAGCATAATTAATAAAAATGATGATGATAATACTGATAAAAATGTTGATTAATAATAATTAACTAATGCATCTCTCATGCACTGAATGGAGGAGCGATACTATGCCTAGTAGGTCTCCCCTCCACATTGTGAATAAGTGTAGTCCAGTGAAAAAAAAAAAGCTTTAAAAGTTTTTGTGCTATTCAATGATAGTGTGCATTTGAAGTGAGAATTGAGGCTTATTCAAACAGAGAAATGGCAGACATGCATCTCGTGTATGGACTTGCTGGTTGGTTGGTTGGTTTGCTCATTGTATCAGTTGCTCGGAGACACTAGTACCGGACCTTGCTGAGTGTAATGTGGTCACAGCAAGATGTCTGTATGTGGAAAGGTTTCTGAATCGCCATCTGCCAGATAAGAAGACTGTTCAGAGAATAGATGAGTGTCTTGGTGATACAGGATCATTCAGCAAGCGAGTTTCAGATGGTGGTAGACCAATCAGTGCCAGAACTGTTGAGTATTGTATACTGTATAATTTGATACTTGTTTCACTGTGACATGTATTATGTATGATGTTTAGAAAATTTTTAACTGGCATAAATTTAGGTAATAAAACATTGCCTTACCTTATTTATTTATACATGAACTCCAATCTTCTTGTTTTTAATGCAAAATCTTCAATTACTTTGTTGTGTAGCATTTTATTCTTCTCTAGCAATATTACAATTTCTTTCTCTATGGCAATTCTTGCTAAACTAGACAGCCTTTCCTCTGACATGGTATTCCATAGGTACATCTTTATTCTGTTAAGTGTTGAAAAACTTCTTTCCATTGACACTGGTTACAGAGATTGTCAAAAGTAGCTGACAAAGCTTTAAAATTTCTTTTGCATGTTTGCACTGACAAAAATCAAGAGTCCTGATAGATGTATTTTAATTCTGACATTAAAGCTTTTATGTCAAATAGATTACTGTACTTATATTCAAGTACTTCTATTAAGTTTTGGGGGAAATTTTCTTTATATAGTGCAAACATTAATGAATTCAACAGCTCAAAAAATGAGAACTCCTGAATGCATTCAAATTGTTCCTTCAAGGCTGTTACAGAGGTATTCAGAATGCTAAAGTAAATTTCTTTAAAGTCTGTCACTTTTCCTCTGAGTCTCTTAGTAGGGAGAGGAATGGTTCGACAACTTACTATGTCACATGTCTTTTTAAGAATTTCATTATAACTTTTGTCATTGATTTTTCCTTCCAGAAAACTAATAAAATAATTAATTTTCCTTTTTGCAAATTCCATGTCCACTATCCTGCATTATAAAATATAAATATAAAACATAAATAAAAAGTCATCTAGTTTTGCATAAAGGTTTTCAGCCTGGTTTAAACTATCTTCATTCTGTGAGATTTTTTCATTCAAAATACTTTCTAAGGCCTCTTTCATTGCTCCACACTGATGTAATATAGCTGATACTGGTACTGTTCTTGACTGAGAGCACCAGTGTGTTTCACTTTCACTTAAACTTGGAATGGTAACTTCAAAATTATTGAATACATTCTTTCTCTTCGTGCTTGAGGAAGTAAATTTATTAAATGCCTTCAAGTGAGAGAAAACGTTTGACACCTGGTAAATGATTCACAACTTTAATAATAACTAAATTAAGTGTGTGTGCATAACAGTGAATGAAATAAGCATATTTGTAACCACACTGTCTTAGTTTCTCTTGCACTCCATTTAATTCACCAGCCATCACTGCAGCTCCATCATATGTTTGACTAACTAATTTATTTTCTGCATTACTAAATAACTGTAAACACTTTGACATTGTTTGCACTAAACCACTAGCTTTACTGTCTGCACTTACATTGAAAAAACTTAAGAATGCTCTTTGATATTGTAATTATGAACATATCTAATAATGATTGATAATGACACTGAATGGAACAGTCTGTAGTTTCATTAGCTTGAATCAAAATAAATGGAGCTTTTTCAATTTCTTCATGAATAATGTTGCCAATAACTTTATCAATCAAAGTTATAAGTTCATTCTGTGTGGTACTTGACAACCCAGAAAACCCTGAAGATCATTCCTTTGCAACTAATTTACTGGCAAAAACACTGTCTAGCTCTGCAAAATAACTTAAAAGGCTCTCTATAATTGCCCTTCTTATTACTGTCACTTTGTCTTGTCCATGAAATGCTAATTTCTGCTTGCTTAAATATAAAACAGCATTCACTAAATGCTTCAGGTACTGTCTATTTTCATCAACTTTCTGATTGCAATTTTCTCTCTCTATCTCGTATGTTCTGCTAATTGCACTTTCAATACTGGTTTTTCCAAAACACTTCCAAACTAAGGTGAGATGAAGATTTTGTGTGAACAGCTCTGTCACCCAGAATATTTTTCATACTACTATAGCCTTGATCAATCCAAGATTGTTTTTCTCTTGGTTTAAACAACAAGTACGGCCAACACCAAAGTTTTTGATTGTCAATACTTCCACATAACCAGTCAATTTGAGAATACAAACTTGTCTGACAAGATCTATTGCCCACTTTACACACCAGAACTGGTAAAGGCCAACCTTTTTGAATTATCAGATTTTTTCTTCAATGCTTATTCTACTAAATGGCCTTGATTTTAAATCCCTTATAATATCACCTTCCATGATTAAATTTACAAATTAGGCTACCCAAAACTCAAATACTTTTATATTATATTTCATGACAAAATTCACAAACTAGGATACACAGAGCACAAATAAAGGCCAACTCACACTGAGAGCTAAGCCACGTGACAGATTTTATATAAAATGAATGCTTTCTATATGCTGTGTATTAAATTAACTAAAATTTACTGTACTATGTAAAAGTAGAATATATAGAAATACCGAACTGC
Organism: Bathynomus jamesi; assembly: GCA_023014485.1. NCBI lineage: Eukaryota > Metazoa > Arthropoda > Malacostraca > Isopoda > Cirolanidae > Bathynomus > Bathynomus jamesi. Next base: position 597,896 of record JAJOZX010002746.1, read on the forward strand.
CAGTATGATATGCAAATATTGCTTTTGAATGTGTAGTCATCAGGCAAATATGAATTTGCCTGACTTCAAACATTAAAAACTTGCTTATTTGGTGGATACAAAGTAATAAATTGATTAAAATACTAATTAACTTTACATATAGTGAATATCCAAATGACTTTGACATTATAAAGAAATCATAAGATTTATATCATAACATGTTTCAAAGAGAGCCATCAGGTTTAAAATTGTTTGCCTGACAAAACATGGAATTATGCAAGTTATAAGGCTGTTGTTTGAGAAGATGTATAATAATAGTAATAATTAACTTTATGTACAGTCACAGTGGATATGCAAATAGCTATATAACCTTATTTATAAATCCTAACATGGTCATTATAACATGTTTTATAAAGTAAAGATATCTGACTAAAACTTTTTGGCCACACAACTTCCCTCTCGCGCCATCTCTCTCCCATGGCTGTAACTACCTATGAGGTCACCGAGGTCCGGACCTCGGTAATTATTTCCTAAAAAAAAAAAAAAGACTGAACCGTTCTCCGTGTATGAAACGCATATTACCGCTTTTCTTTTGAAAAGAGGGAGCGTTTTGTGTTTAGTGTATAGCTTGGGTTGTGTTTGTAGATGTCATTTTGCTCATCCCGCCGCGCTCGAAAAAAATCTGGACCTCACTAATTTCTAAACCCTAGTTACGGCCCTGGTCTCTCCCCACCCTCACTGGGGAAATGGGGTTTAGATGATAGATGGATGGATGGAAATTTTTAGCCTGACAACTTGACAAGAGATGGGATTGTATATTTTAGTTTTTTTAAGTCCCTAGCAGTAGAAATAACAGGTCAGGCTGAGCCTGACCTACCTGACCCCTTCTGTTGCCACTGATTTTATATATATATATATATATATATATATATATATATATATATACATATACATATATATATATATATATATATATATATATATATATATCCCCGCAAGGGGGTTCTAAGCTCGTGCTCTTTGTGCTCGTTTGTACGTGCTTGTTCCTGGAGGTTTCACGTGCGCCCTCCCGGCCCTAGCACCCAAGGATGATGGGGCTCGACCCTGCAGTCCTTGTCATCCTTGGTCTTTTTCCACTTCGACTGTCCCCTCCACCCTTTCTTTTTCCTCTGTCTTTCCTCTCACTTTTTCTTTGTTTTTCCGCTGAGATATGCCCTTTAAATAGAGGCGAATCGGTTCTTCCTGAACTAAAAAAAAAAAAAAAAAAAAATATATATATATATGTTAACCCCTCCGTCTATGGCCCTGGGTTGGTTCGAAGTCGACGGGGGTTCTGGTTAGGAGGCAGCAACGGATCTGTTACTTGCAGTAGTTTCTTCTATACTACTCCGAGTTCTTCTTTAGTGGCTCGGAGGATTCTGAGAGGCTTATTAAATTCTTTGGGGTTTCTCTCCGATTCTTCTTGTAGCTTATCGGGAGATTCTAATGACTAAGTTTTCTGAAGAGCGCACGGCTCGAAGGAGAAGGTAAAGACTTTTTCTTACTGTGTTTTACTCCTAAACTGTTACAGGTAATGCTCAGCCTCGTAGTTGGTATCAGAACAAACATGGAAGAAATTGGTGGGCTTTATATACCCCAATTCTACTAACATCATCATTATTAAATGTTGAAGAGGCTGTATTATTTTTGCACAATATTTGAAAATAAAGTAAATCTTTTAGCTGTGTAAGGTTTAAACGAATAAACAAGATATTTGAAGATGAAGCCATATTTTTATCTTAAACTGCGTATTTTCAGATCTGATGTTATCATGATCTGCCAAGTTAACTAAAAGTGGAAATTGAACTATGCATCTTTACACTAAAATATGCATATGAGTAAAAATTAAAGGTTTAAGATTTACAATTAAATGCTTAGGCAAGACATGACTTCAACATTTATAATGAAGAAAGAATGTATACAAAACATGACATGGCAAAAGTTACTCAGGATTCATTATTCAGCTAAATCTAAAAAAATGATTATGAGATTTTAAAAAACAACAGGTCATCAATTATTTGGCAAAGTAGAAAGCACATCAAAATTTATCACAACGGAAAAATAATAATAAAAATACATAACAACAGTATTGCCGATTCGACATTCCTTATGGCGACATAATGTCGGGTCGGACATTGAGTACATTGTAATTTTGGTCTACTGTAACTTTGATTATAATTATCAATTCATTTATTATTGTTAACTACAATTTCATTAAAGTACATTGACTACGTTATTTAGTACATACATCATTAAGTACAGTTTCATTAAAGTACATTGACTACGTTATTTAGTACATTACATCATTAAGTACAGTTTCATTAAAGTACATTACATTATATTAAATTAAAATATTACAGTTAATTATAATTTCATTGAAGTACATTACATCGTTTACCATGGTTAGATTATATGGTTATTAGTACAACACAAGTACATGAGACATGACACACATGATATAACATAACGCATGATAATATTATAAATTTGAAATCAAAGCGAGAGGAGGTATTTTAATCTTTGAGCGTTCGAATCTGCAAGTTCGCGAAATTCGATCACTTACCCTCAGCATTTTCGAGTTCATCTCGGGAGGTCAAATAATTAAAAATAAAAATGAAAAAAATAATACGAGAACGTATTTTTGCGTTTTAGAACGAAGGCAAAAGTTTTGTGTTTCATAGATTGACACGAGTAAAAATAGACTGATAAGTTGATAGGGCATAAGTAGACAATAGGTAGATGAATAAAGGATAGCGGTCAAAAAAGAACATGAATTAAGATGAATTAGGGAAATACAGTAATGAATAAAGAAGTATAAAATCGAAATTCTACCCAAAAACTCGCTTAGGCGATTTTGGTTTCTTATGTAAAAATGAACATTCAACATAAAACTATACGAACATAAGTTCTGCATGAAGACAATGAATCCATATAACGATGGTGTAGGAATTGTTCATTGTTCACTTTTTACATATATATACATATACATATACATATACAGTATATATAATATTTTAGTGTGTCCCAATTTTTTGTTCCTGAAGTTTATCATGCACACCCCCATAATTTCTTCCACTCGTGAAAACATGCCAGCAAGATGAATTTCATTCGTGTTCTTTAATTTTAAGGGTCCCCTCAAACCATGTGTTACTATTGCTGAATGGCTACTCTCTACCTTATACTAATTGTAGCATATTTCTTTTCAGGTTATGGATACAAGAAAGCAGGAGACTGTTTGGTTGGTGGGGGTGTTGCGAAATGAACCCCTGGAAACGCTGTGTCAACTCCCGACAGTGGGAGATGTTCTTTGATGTCTGTTGTTCTTCACTCGGAAGAAAAAACGTCCACGGCGGAAGCTGCCAATGTGGTAGCTGATGAGGTTATGGCGGTGTGGGCTCGGGCATCTATTCCGACCCCCCACAAGCCCAAGTGCGTAGAGAGGATCAAGGCCCTCTCCACGGACTACGAAAAGGTTGCCAGAAACCGAAACGGGGGGGGAGAGAAGCAACTGGAGCGGGAAAAGGGATTCCAAGCCAACCTGAATACACTGTTCGGAACAGCTCATGCCAACGCCATGAAACTCATCAAAGTCCCTGAAGGTCGAGACTTTCTGAATGACCAGCGAACCGTGCGGAATATGTACATCGGAGGAGAGGACCTGGAGTTTGCTTGCAGGGCAGCGGAGCGGGAGAAACGCCGAGCAGCTGAAGAGAAGAGGAAGAAAAGCCGCGAAGAGATGGACTCACTGCAAGCAAAAGGAACGGTGAAAAGTGGGTCTTCTTCTTCTTCTTCGGAGTCCATGGCCGAAGCATCCAATGATGATGTCCAATATTCCTCTCCTGGTCCTTCAGCTCCTCGATCCACTCCCAAGGACGGCCAAGTGTCGGCAAGGAGGATCATCTAATATCCCAATTTTACTGCAGCCCTGGATCGAACTGGAACCTCAGTATGCCAAGTGATGCACATTGTGGCTCCAGCACTCGCTGCCGCGGGAGTTGAGTTATTCTCGGTCACCTTGTCCAAATCAAGTCTTCACCGTTCATGGCAGAAGTCCAGGAAGAACTTGGCAGCCGGAATCAAGACCGAGTTCAATCCTGATACGCTGCTTGTCGTCCACTTTGATGGCAAACTCCTCCCTGATTCGGATGGAGGGAAATCGGATCGCATTCCAGTGCTGGTCAGCGGGAAGAATCTTGAGAAGTTGTTGGCGATCCCAAAAATCCCTGACAGCACGGGACAGCGGATGGCTGGAGCTGTTCTGAAGGTGCTGGACGATTGGCCGCAAGTTCAACCATGGATTGCCGGTCTCTGCTTCGACACAACAGCGGCGCTTGTACGATTATCCAGGACCAAATGGACCGCCGTGTTCTTTTCCTGGCTTGCAGACACCACATGATGGAATTGGTAATCACCTCAGTCTTTGACCTGTTCTTCAGGTCTTCTGGCCCCGAAATTGCGCTGTTCGCTCGCTTCAAATCCCAATGGGAGTTCATCGACCAGAAGCAGGCTTCTCATTCAACGGCGATGGCCCAAGCGACATCCTTTCGGAATGGGTGGCGTTGAAAAAAGAGCAGATTGTCCACTTCATTGAAGACCAGCTTGAAGTTGGCCACCCAAGAGACGATTACCGGGAGTTCCTGATCCTCGCTCTGGTCTTCCTCGATGGTCATGGCAAACGAGATCTCCGGTACAATCGTCCTGGAGTATACCCGGGCCAGGTGGATGGCCAAAGGCATTTACTGTCTTAAGATGTTCATCTTCCGAAGCCAATTCCACCTGACCACTCACGAGGTCCGGTCACTACACAGGATAAACGTCTTTGCCGTCACCATCTACCTCCAGAGGTGGTTCGAGGCTCCATTGACGGCGGACGCGCCCGTCAATGACCTGGAGCTGTTGGAGGACCTAGAGCGGTACAAGGCGGTGGATCATGATGTAGGTACTACTGCATGACAAAATTCCGGGGCCACCTCTGGTACCTAAGCGAAGATTTAGCCGGACTCGCTATGTTCTCTCCAAAACCACCGATGCAGAGAAGACGGCCATGCTCCAAAACCTGCACAAGAAGACCGAAAACCCAAAAGATCTGGTCGGCTGGAGGGAAAGAGTGTCTTGACCGTGAGATGGTCGATTTGAGCACCTTGGTCACGAAAAGGACTCAAAACCTTTTTCATTGCCTGAAGCTGCCGGTTCCAAAAACCCCCAAAGATCTCGAAGGATGTGCACCATCGTTGAAGTCTGTGAACGACGCGGCAGAACGGGCGGTGAAACTGGCGGAAGATTTCAACGAGGGCCTGACAAAAAATGAGGAGGAACGGCAGCTCGTGTACCAAGTTGTCGAATACCACTGCCAGCAGTTCCCCTCAGCAGACAAAAAGATCCTCTGTCCCCCGAAATGAAATGTGCCATTAGGAAGAATTTCCATTTCCTTTAATTTAGTCATTAGAAAGAATTTACATTTCATTCTTCCATTCTAGAATGATTAATGCTGAGCATTTACGTTTGTTCATATAGGGTCGAATAAACAAGGTCAATGAGGGGACCCTTCCCCTCCTAATAGGCCAATGAAATTTCGCCCATTTTTTCCTTTCTTCAAGTGTAATTAATTAAAGGGGTGTGTGATTTGACACTTGCAAATTTTTATTTTCACATGTGAGGCTGGGGACACCCTAATATATATATATATATATATTAGGGTGGTCCAAAAAGTTAAAGCATCAACTAAGTTCTCTCCACAAGGTTGGTTTTATGCCTCTTGGTGTGGACAGTATGTGTGCAAAGTTTCACGTTATTCAGTTAATATTTAGGGGTCGCCCCACTTGCCCCCTTTTTGAAAATTTGGGAAAATATATAGACAACTGAATAACTAAATTTTTTTTTGGTTCTCAAAGAATATGAAAGAAAACAGTAAGACAATAGGACATGATAATGGGTGTATCTTCATTATTTCTTCTGCATCAGAGTCGCCTTGGATGGTATTGGTATCTGTTTTCGGTGGGCGGCTACGAGTTGTAGGAGGTACTGCTTCTGGTCCTCGTTTCGTGTCAAAGTGTCATTGTAGCGTTGTGCGAGAGCAATACCTCGCTCGGCAGCATCATTGACGACTTTCATCTTTAAGGCGCGATCTCTAAGTTCCCTGTAGTTCTTGTCATTTGGCCATTCCCGTGGATCTTTTTGAAGTAACTGGCGCGCTTCCTCCTTACCTCCAACTTTCAAGGCATCAAAGAGGGTCAATGTCCTTTTCGTGACGAAGGATGCCACATCATTTTCAACACCAGCTTCCGCCATGTCGATTCGTCGGGGGCAGCCATTCTTTTGGGGATGTTGGAGGTGTTGAACCATTCTCCTTTTGGTATCAGGATCGATCCTATTATCGAAGAAGGCCAGTCCAATCAGATGCTCCGACAAGTACCACAGGTGGCGTCTTAGAGCTGTCTTCGCCGCTTGTGCAGCTCCTCCGTGTGGATATTTTTCCAGAAGATGCAGCATTTTGAGATCATTGAGAGGAGCTTGTGTCCCCATTGGCGCTTCATGCCAGTACTTGACGTAAATCAGACTGACAAATAAAGCCAGCTGAGTCACGTTTCGTTCTTCGCGTGCTGTGAGCTTGAATTGATAGTGAAAGAGGTAGATTTTGAGCGCATAAATCGCCTTCGCCATCCATCTCGCGTGGTGCATGGGACCCGGAGCTCGGATAAAGAGTTGACCACCAGTCTTTCCCCCCAGGAAGAGCAAAGATAGTTCAAGGAACTCCTTGTAGTCGTCACGAGGTTGGCTTGCCTGAAGAGCGTTAGGTAAGTAAGTGAGCATCTCTTTTCTCATCTCTTGGAGTTGAGGGTTCTCGAACAAGCTGTCCGATGCTGAGACAAATGCTTCGTGGGAGAGAGATGGCCATTCCTTTTGAAATCGCTTAAAAAGGCCTGTTTCAGGACTTCCTGTTGAGCCAAATATTGAGGCAAAGACATCAGCAAGTACGACTTCAAGTATATGATGTCGACACGACAACCGATCCAAACTAGCTCGTGACTCAATGCTTCTTCAATCCTGACACAGGCTCCGCGATGTAAACCCGTGTTTGACGCAGTGGTATCGAAGACGAGACCTCTCACATGCTGTTCCACGTTCCATAATTTCATAGTTTGAAGGCATGCCTGGGCCTGTGCTTCTCCAGTTCCTTGTTTCATCTTTGGGACACCAAGCAGCTTCTCCTGTCCATTGAATGTTATAAGGATTGCTATCCGATGCACATTCGTCTTCTTCCCTTCAATGCCGGGGAGAAGCTTTCCGTCCCAATGGAGAAGGACAGGTCTTCTAGAGAGAATGATTCTAGGTCTTCTCGAGCTGCCTGTTCTCGCCCACTTTCTCTGTAGCGATGAATAGAGCTCCGAGAGCACGTCATCCCAGACAGATCATGCCCCGCGGCCTGTAATACAGCTCCAGTTACGAAAACAGCATTCCGGTCAGAAAGATTGGTGCGATCCATTGCTCCAATGACTTCTGGAGATTGGAAAATGTTCGTAACCTTGTTCTTGGGACGCTTTGGTGCCGGAGCTTCAGACGAAGAAGGAATCGGAACCGATGGTCTATAGTCGTCGTCGTCGTCTTGCGAAAAAAGGGAAGAAGAAGAAGAGGAAAGATCAATTGATGACACTCCTGCTTCTTCCAAATCTTTCTGTGTTGCTTCATGCCTTGCCTTCCTCTTGGCTTCCTTCTCCATTCTGGATCGCTTTCTGTCCTCTTGTGTAGTCGTTTCCTTATCAATGCCAGCCATGCTGCAAGAATTGACGTCCTTGCGCTGCATGGACAGGAAATTTCGGTCCTCAACGTTGACGATTGTGCTCATGGCATCACTGGTTGCGATGTCAAACAGTTCCTGGATGTCCGCTTTGAAGATGTCTTCATTCATTCTATCGCTGGCACGTTGCCTGGTCCTGTGCTTCTTGAGTGTTTTGTAGCGGTCTAAAAGCTTTGAAAGCTTACGGACACAGGAGTCGATCCGTTGAGTTGGGATCCGCGCTCGGGTCCAGACTTCAATCACCCTCTGGCATGCCTGGTTCAGACTGTCGGAGGTGGTTTGCTTTTGATTGATGTGGTGGTATTGCCCCAAGAGGAGGGCGTCAAGGCATGTAGGGAGCCTTGACGTGGATAAAGTTCCAGTTGCCATCCCTAGAAGCCAAACTTTTGGAATTGATCGAGTTTGAGCCATCGGACCTACGGAAGAAAAAGTACATTATATAATATATATATTCAGAGTGGGGCGACCTCTAAATATTCACCAATCACGCTGCAATTTTGCACAGACCATGTGGACACTAAATGGACAAACCACACTTTGGAGACTATCTAAGACAATTTTGAAATTTCCCCCTATGGATTTGGACCACCCTAATATATATATATATATATATATATATATATATATATATATATATACAGGGTGGGCCGTAAGTTTCCATACATAGGACAATTTAAACGTTTGTTTTTATGTTTCAGATCCCCTAAGAATATGCGTTTGTAAGATCTTGTTTACTGATGAAGCAAATTTTTACGTCAATGGAGAGGTTAATCGGCAAAACATACGTTATTGGAGTAATGCTAACCCTAATTAGGCTGAGTCCGACGAAGATGCAAGGTGCCGGTAAAGTGATGGTGTGGGCCGGGATATGGGGTGACAGAATTATTGGACCAATTTCTGTCAGTGGAAATCTTAATGCCGAAAGGTATCTTAACATGTTGCAAGAAGAGATTTTCCCATCCCTGCTAAACGAGGAAGGTAACTTCCCAGTTTACTTCCAGCAAGATGGAGCTCCACCTCATTATGGTCTTCACGTGCGTCGGTATTTGGATCAGCAGCAGTTTCCGGATGCTTGGATTGGTCGGCGTGGTCCTGTGGAGTGGCCTCCCAGATCCCCAGATCTCACCCCCCTTGATTTCTATTTTTGGGGGCACTTGAAGGCCATGGTGTATCAGGAAAAGATACGAGACATAAATCATCTAAAGGAACGTATCACCAACGCCATTACAAGCATAACGTCAACTGTGCTAATGCGTGTTCATCAACAGTGGGGAACACGTATTGAAATGTGTTTTCAAAACAATGGCAACCATGTAGAGCATATTATATATATAAAAATGGTTGTCCATAAAAAAATGTTTATTTTTCCTATGTATGGAAACTTACGGCCCACCCTGTATATATATATATTAGTGTGGACCAAAAAAATGAAGGTTTAAAAATCTTTGTTCCACATGAGTAATGTTATTCCTTTTGCTTACCTTAATCAAATTACAAAATTTGAAACCTCTACGTCAAGTTTTAGGGGTCCCGAGAAAATTGCACTTTTCCTTTTAATGCTGAAAAAATTAGTTTTTCCTCATTTTCATAAGTTCTGCTTTATTTTTTGTTGGAAATTCTTTACGATTCTTGAAAACTGTTTTGAGCAGGTATTGTTTGTCCTCTTCTTTAGTTGTCACTACTTGATTAAATTTTTCAATCAATGCAACACCCCGCTCAGCTGTGTCATTTGTCACTCTAAGGGCACGAACTCTAGCACAGCCTCTTTGGTACTCAGGATTAGGGATGTGCCGGATATCCGGTTACGATCCGGTTTTTCCGGATATCCGGCACTTTTTGCACTATCCGGTATCTGGCTGGATATCCGGCACTTTTAATTTTAATTAAATATCTTAGATGATGAATCCTTAATAAACATTTTTATAGGTACCTACAAAGTAATAGCATTATTATTAGTATTATTATTTATTATTAGCTATATTAGTTAGTTTTAACCTCTCTATCTGCAACAATGGCGACCCAAAGAGAGAAGAAATAAGTTTAATAATCAAGGGATCCAAAGAAGTGGTTATGACAACCACCCTAACACAATAATAATAAACAGAAACTGAGAATTAAATTGATCTAATTGAGCTAAACAGATCAAAAATTTAAATACATCTGTAACATTGACATATCATGATATCACACATTATAGAAAAAATGAAGACAAGCAATCAATAGTATGGCAATATGTGTTGAAAAATAAATGAAAATAGACTTAATGTACGTATTTATGATTCACTATATTTCATATTTTTCATCAAGAAGATCAGTTCTTCAGCATTAGCTGGCAATAATTTGCTTCGGTTGTCTGCATATACCTGACCCGCTGCACTGAATAACCATTCAGAGGCAACTGAACTTGGTGGTGCACTTAAATATTTAAGGACCATTGGTTTCAATGTTTCAAATTGATTGACATTGTTGCACCACCATTTCATTGGGTTGTCAGTCCTGTGTATGTTTGGTAGCGACAGATACTTATCTATTTCTGAAGTGTAGAAGAAGCAGAGTTTTTTAGCCTTTGAATGCCTATGAAGCAGAGGACACTTTGCATTGGATGAGTCTGAAGTTTGAGAAACATCGGGTAGCTGGCATGATTCGTCTGCACTGCTGCTGTCTTCTTGATCCACTGAAGTTTTTTTCACAAGTTGGTCGAAGCAAGCCCATATGTCCTCATGTCCTCATGAGTTTCTTCAGCCAAGTTCATTGGTAAACCGACCTCTGCTACTTCTGCTTCAGCCCGGCTAGTAGAATGTTTCTTCTGCAGTTTTTCGTGCTCAACTAATTCTGCCACAAGCTGCTGTTTCACCCCATTGGCATCTTTCAGAAAGTGCGACTTGTAGCGGGGATCTAAAAGGGTAGCCACCGTAAAGCAGTTTTGCTCCAGGTTTACAGATTTACTGCATGTCGGTTTCATGAAACAGTCTTCCAGCGCTTCTTTCAAGTTTTGCTTGACAGTTTGGATCCCACAATCTTTTTGTCTTTTTGAAAGATAAGAATGTAGTGTAGCTACTGCTGGAATTACAAAACTGATCAGTTCGCTGTCTTTACTTGCTTGTTTGGTCAATTCTTCAAATGGTTGTAGCACTCGAATAATATTTTCCACCAAACCCTAGTTATAAGCGGTGAGTGTTGGAATGTCTTGTTCTGCAGCATATGCTGTCACTACCTGCCTTTGTTCATGCAGACGTTCTAACATGTAATATGTCGAATATGCTGAATCGTTAGTGGCTACAGACTCGGTCTTCTCTTCATGCAGTGCTTTGAACTTAATGCTAGGATGTTTACTTTGAATGTGATTCCACAATGGTTTTGTTGAATATGATGAGGTGTTTTACCACGCACGATGTACCTCCCATTGTTTGTAACATCACATAATTTGCACTCCGCTTTATGTTCATTTTCCACACCACAGACTTTAAAATACTTCCAAATAATTGATTTTGATTTAGAAGACATAATTCACTTTTATTTCTAATATTAACGACTAGAAAGTCTATATTTTCACAATTTTTCTGAAATGAACAAGAAAACTAGTAATGTACAGCCTGGAGTAAGAAACAATAGTAAGGTTCCCTAAGTAGGGCGGGTCATACTATGCATTTTTTTTAAATCAATGGAGAGGGGTGTTCAAATGACATATTTTGGTGTATAGAACACAATTCTGAAGAAAATATTTAATTCTGATAACCCTAACCTACATCATTTTGCAGTTGATTATTATTAAATTGTTGATTATTTTACTATTGTAGTTACCCCAGAATATGTCTTCTCACGTTTTCTATCATGGCTGAAATATTTGAAGTGACTCATGATTTATGAAGCTATTTTACCACCTCGGCTTGCAGTGAGGGGATAGATTTAGTGATTATCTACTGATATTTTTTTTGTTACTGTTCACATGTGAGTATTATTCTGTTATATTTTAGAAAAAGCTATTTCTACACATATTATAGTGATACACTGAGCAAAAGCAAAAGTTGAGCTCTTCCCCTCAAACTGACCCTGAGCCAGCAGCTTCGGCAAAGGTACAGAAAAACTAAGATGAGATTCAAAACATTGCCCTTGCTAGTGTAAGGTATGGCATAGGGCTGAGGCCAACTGCAGCGATAGCAACAGCAGCTCTGAGTGACGCAGGAATCATCACAGAAGACAATACAAGTAAAGTGATTGATAAGAGCAAGGTCAAGAGAGCACAGGAGAAGTTGATGAGAGAGCTGGGGGAACAGTTCGAGAAGAAGTGCAGGGAGGAGGGGGGGATCTCTCGCATTCTCTTTGATGGGTGGATTGACCTGACCAATGTGATGATGGAAGCTGAGGGCAGTGACCAATCTTTTCCCGCAAAGATCAAGGAAGAACACTATAGTGTTGTTAGTGAGCCTGGCAGCTACTATCTGTTCCACTTTACCCCAGAGAAAGCAACTAAAGAGGAGTCACATGCGGAGAAGATTGCTAAGGTCCTGTTTGCCTGGCTGAAAGAGAGGGGTTATGATAAGACCTTGTTGGCCATTGGAGGAGACTCAACAAATGTCAACACTGGTGTGAAAGCTGGAGTAATGCGGAAGCTGGAGCTGCACCTGGGGAGAAAGCTGGTCTGGTTGGTGTGCAACCTGCACACTGTTGAACTTCCCCTGCACCATCTCATTGTTGACCTTGATGGCCCTTCTCTGTCATACAAAAAATTATCTGGGCCAAAAGGAAAGCTCCTTGATTCTGCTACAGACTTTGATATCAATCCAAACTTCACCCGAATCTCTGTTGGCCCTCCACTGATCAAGCTTCCTAACAAGGTCATTCAAGATCTCTCAACTGATCAATACTATGGCTATAAAATTGCCTGTGCAGTCAGGGATGGAGTACTTCCTGCAGGGCTGGCTCTGTTAGAGATAGGACCAGTAAACCACAGCCGCTGGCTCACCACAGCGAACAGACTTCTCAGGCTCTGGGTGTCAAAGCACGGACTTAAAGGAAAGAACCTGAAGATTCTGCAATTCATTGTGGAATTCATCATTGGAGTGTATTACCCATGTTGGTTCAACGTGAAGGTCAAGCACTCCTGGATCGAAGGGCCTAGGCACATCCTCTTTCAGCTGGACTGCCTCAAGTCCCAGAGAAAGGAGGTGCTGGATATTGTGATGCCAACTGAGAAGATCTGCTTGGTATGCCCACAGTGAAGTCATCCTCCAAACACTACTCTGTTCTGAGGATCAGAAGGAGAGGATTGAAGGGGTGGAGAGAATCCTGGCCATCAGGGGAGAGGGGGACCCGGACACTCAGCTGGGGGACCCGGACACTCAGCTGGGGGACTCCTCTGTTAGGAGCAGAAGGACACCTGACATCAATTGTGATGCTTCCAGCATTGGTGACTTGATCAGCTGGTCAGAAGGTGTGTCAGAGCCACCTCTCACCTGCTCTCTAAGCACCTCAGAGGTGAAAAACTTCATCAACACCCCCATGGAGGTGCGCAACTGGCCTTGCCACACACAAAGCATTGAGAGGGTTGTTAAAATGGTGACTGAGGCTTCTGCTAAGTACTTCTCACAGGAAAAGAGGGATGGAGGGATCAGGGCTCAGGAGACCAGCAGGAAGCTGATGTCCAAGTCTGAGTCAAAGCAGGATTTGTGCAACCTGGCAAAGTTCAAGATGTCAGGAGAATGATCTTTGTAATTATATCCAGTGATATACATGCAGTTCACCTATTAATAAATATATGTAAAGTTGATTTGGCCTTGTCAATATAAATGATTTACCTTATATCTTTTAATATATTATAAAGGGGTTCAAAAGGGTAAAATTGGCAATTTAGAAATACAAAATGATGTAGGTTAGAGTTATCCTATCCAAAAAGCAAGCTCATATTTGAATTCCCCATGTAAAAACACACAATTTAAACACCCCTGATGGTAGGATTTCCTTCAGATTCATGTTGTCACCTGAGTACGACCCGCCCTATTCCCTAAGACTAGGTACTAGGTAAAACGAGTGAGCTTTTAACATATGCATCAGGTATTATTTGCAATACCAGATATCCGACCGGATATCGGATATCCGGTGATCGCGATTTGCCGGATATCCGATATCCGGTTATCTGGCAAAATCACTATCCGGCACATCCCTACTCAGGATCTATTCCCCATGTTGATGCAGAATTTTCAGTGAAGAGAGAATTGAGATGTAGAGCATCAAAGAGAGATTTAGTCCTCGAAGTAACAAAATCAGAAATCCTTTTTTCTTTAAAAGAAGCTAGGGTTACCTTTGCTTCTAAACGTTTCAGTCCCTTATTTCTTGGAGGCATTTTGATATTATTTCGCATTTGCTCCTTTTCTTCAAGGGATATGCTTTTGTCAAAGAAGCTTAATCCAACAAGTGTTTCTGAGAGGTACCACAGATGTCGTTTAATGGCATTTTGGGCTTGCTTGATAACACTTGATATCAAAGAATTTTCCTCCATTATTGCAAGATCTTGCAAAAATTTAAGATCAACATTTGGGGCTTCCTCTGGTTGAGAAGCTTTTGCCCAAGATTTTGCGTATACCAATGCAACAAATAGACAAATTTCTGTTATTGCATCAAGTTCTTTTTTAGTCATCTTAAATTGATTTTGGAGAAGAAAAAGCTTAATGCATAAATTCCTTTTGCCATCCATCTTGCATGATGGTACGCTCCAGGTCTCTTCAAGGGAGTATTAGAAATGCTTTCTTCTCCAAAAAACAAGAGAACAAGTTGAAAAAATTCTTTATAATCATCTCTCGGCTGTTTAGAGTTGAGTGCCTCCTTCATGATTAAGACTGTTTGATTTTTTAAATCTTGAACTCTTTCAATTATTCTGCAGCTTTGGGAATCAACAGCAGTTGTGATTTGAGAATGATCCATAAAATCCCATTGAGTTTTGAATCTTTTGAAGATTGGAATATCAGGTTCAGAGGAATGGCCCATAGAAGTCCGGAAGACTTGAGATAGGACAATCTCATAAATATGGTGTCTGCAGGCTAAATATAAAAGCTCTTTCCAAGTTCTTGTTCAATTTTAGTGCAAGCTCCATCATGGATTCCGGTATTGGATGCTGTTGTGTCAAATGACAGCCCAATAATTCTCTGGGTCATATCATGTTCTTGCAGGAGAGAAATGCAAACACGAGCCATCTCCGTACCCGTGCCAGCAGCAGCAGTGACTTTAGGAATTCCCAGCAATTTCTCTTCACCATTCCCACTGACTAACACTGCAATCCTTTCCGTTCTTCCTTTGCCTGCAAGAAAAAGTTAAAATATATAATTTATATATAATTATTATATTATTTTTAATATTTTATTTTATATATATTATATTATATATTTAATATTTATTTTATATTTAATATATTTATATATATTATAATTTATATATATATAATATATAATTTTAAATTAAACGAGTTATTTTAAATTAAACTTGATTTATTTTAATTTGAAGGTAAAATGGTGTAGATTGTGAAAACTAGCTTCAGACAGTGAAATGTAACCTAATTAAATAGAAATTTAGCTATCAAAATATTTAATTAAAACCAACCAGATAATAACACATTGCCTAGGTGTGAAAACCAGACCCACAACTAAGTTTTCACCTGAGAGAGAAAATATAAATATGCTAAATTAATCAGACAAAAAAACTAACCTGATATCTCTGGGAGCATTTTCCATCCCAATGAAGAACTAAAGGCTCTCCAGGACAAAATGCTTGCTCTTGATATTCTGTTGCTATTTCTTTGCGTAACTTTTGACGAGTTCGAAGCATAGTAGATTTTGACACTGTAATGTTTTCCAAATTATGGCCCAAAGACTGAGCAACAACAGCATAAGACATAGCTGCATCTCGATTGGAAAGATTCATTCTATCATAGGCTGCTACAACATTTTGTCAATAGCTTTGACTTTTTAGGAGCCAACATTTTCTTTTAAATTGCTCTTCAGAGGGACCTTGAAAATTCATTTCAAGGTTGTCGTCATTAGTTGATGATGATGATGTGAAATCATCTCTATTGGCAGGCAAGAATGATCTTTTAGATCGCTTCTGCTCTTTGAGGGCTCTTTCACACTCTAATTCTTCATGATGAAGCCTTCTTTTCTCTCTCTTTGCAAGAATTTGGTCTACTGTACCCATGCTACTTTGTGTAGGATCTTCTTGCTGGCTTAAGTAGAAAAGCTTGTCTTCTTCATTTGACATCATCAAAAGGGCATTAGAGTGACCAATATCAAGAATTTCAGCCTTAATTTCATCTTTAAACATAGCTTCTTCAATATGGCATTTTTCCTCTGGCCTTTTTCTGTTTTTCATCAATTTATCATAACAGCTTATTAAAGAGTCAATCTTTCGGATGGCACTGTCTCTACGCATTGTGGGAATCCTGGCTTTCTCCCAGTAGGTCATCACTTCATCTAAGCAAAGATTAATGGATCTTCTTCGTCCCAATTTTCCTCTTTTTGATGGAAGAAATATTTTTGCAAAACTTGCAGTTTTGTAGGTAAGCGGCAACAAAGTATATCTTTATATAAATGGCCAATGAGCCAAACTTTAGTTTTAGAATGAGTAGCCATTTTAGTTTAAAAAATTAAATTTCTGAAATAGTAAAATAAACCAGTTAAATTAGGAGATAAAAAGGATAACTAAAAGGTTCAAGCCAATTAGGCAAAGCCTTTAATTTAGAGGACCAATTAAGGATAATATATTTTATCCAAAATTTTTGTTTTCCTTATTAATAATTTCTCTGAAATAATGATCTAAGATTGTTTTTGTACTCTATTAACACCAAAAATTTCTTAAATAAGAAGAAATTTTTTTCATAAGTTGCAACTCAAGAGTTGAGTTGATCATTGATGTTCTAAGCGCGCCTATTCATTGGAAAATTTTTATAAGTCATTAAATCTCAGGACCCCTAAATATTCTCATATTTGACCAAAATTTTGCTGACATGTCTATCTGGTCCAAAGGAACAAGGGCATTAATGTGGAACAAGGATTTCTTCAACTTTATAATTTACCCCCCATTTTGGTCCACACTAATATATATATATATATACTGGTCTGCAAAAGTATTTACAAATTGAGAAATATTATCCAGATATTAATGGTAGCTTTATTTTTTGCGATTTAGTAAAATTTATTTTGTTAATATATTTTTATGGTAATTTAGGTTATGCAGAACACAAATAATTTAGTATAGGACAGTAATTATTAGATTAAATACAATATTTTGCCACTTTAAAAGTCATTGTAATTAATTCCCATAGAGTTTCTTCAATATTTTGATAATTTGGCATCACTAAATTAAAACTCCTCTAACTTTGAAATTAGTGGCACTGACTATGCTCAGTTTAGTGTGCTGTCAGCCTCTATAGGGGAAGGTTCATTTTAACGCTGTTCAATGAAATTTTTACTTATATATTTCCAATTTGAAAGGATGGTTAAGATATGCGAGTTATCCAGCCAAGAATTAGGAGAATTGACTGCTCTTGTTAAAATGGGTAATTAGTTCAATACAAGTACGGTATTGCAAAAATGCTGAAGATAAGTGAAGGTACAGTCAGATACCATAAGCGTATTACCAAGGAAGTACATGTAAGTTAGTCTGAACTGGAAGAAAGAGGGTTTTGTCAGAGCATGGTTTAAGGCATCTAAAATTTCTGGCTTTGGAGAATAGAGTTATGACAGCAAATGACTTGAGTAAAGAATTAGTGGTGAAAGTGGGAGAAACAAAAGTTAGTGCTGATACAGTAAAGAGAAGGTTAACAGATTATAAAATAATATTTGCTAGAATGAGTAAGAAAATACCTTTATTGTCAAAGAAGAATGTGATTGCATGATTAGAATTTGCTATTCAACACAAAGATTGGGATGCTGAGAACTGGTCGAAAATTGTATGGAGTGATGAATGCAGGTTTGAAATTTTTGGTAGTAATAAAAGGAGGAAAATTGTTAATAGACGAATTGGTGAGGAATATAAGAATGAATGCCTTATTCCAGTGGTGAAAAAAAGGAGGTTGGGTAATCAATGTGTTGGGGCTGCTTCTCATCAAAAGGAGTTGGGAAAATATACTGGATCACCGGGAGTGAAACTGGACATATGGATCAATATGTATTTAAACATCTATTCACTAATATTGCAATCCCAGCTGCTAAAGAACTTCATGGAGATTATGCAAACTTCATATTTGAACAGGATAATGATCCTAAGCATAGTGCTAAATCATTAAAACAGCTCTACAGTAAGCTTGAAGAAAAGGGTTTAAAATGCTAGGATGGCCATCTCAGAGTCCAGATTTAAATCCTATTGAACATCTTTGGGATGAGCTTGATAGAAAAGTAAGAAGAAGAGAAGATAAGGCAAAAAATAAAGAAGATTTATGGAGAGTTCTTCAAGAAGAGCAGTGTATAAAATCAGTCCTGAATCATGCATGAAGTTGGTTGACTCAATGCCTTGGTGTCTTGAACTAGTCTGAAAGAACAAGGGTGGCCATACAGGATACTAATTTTCATAAGTTTTTATAAATAAATTTTTGCAAATAAGTATGGTATTTTTCTTTTATTAACCTGTTTTATTGTCAAATATATCAAATAATATTATATTACAATTAAATATCTTATTATACCATATATAAATTCTTATTCCAAATATATTACAACTTATGATTTGTGAATACTTTTGCGGGCCAGTGTATATACACCCACACCCACACCATGTGACAATGTCACAAGCAAAACTCGGGTGCTCATAGCAAAGGTTAACCTTGGTCAGAAGTGAGGAGGGGACATTGATATTCACACAGTTCCAGTTTATAGCCTAAAAGTTTGGATATATATCTGCTATAAATTTTATAGCATATTGAGCTTAAGATACTTAATTTGTAAATAAGCTAGTAGTGTGAAAGCTTAATTTTTGTAATAGAATGTTAGACTAATATTCCATACTATAGGCTATATAGGCTAGCATAACTGTCAGCATGTTGAATTTAAGGATAAGTGCCATATTCATAGTAGTTACTGCATGGTACTTTTCTTTTGTTATTGTTAAATAATATCCTGAAATGTAAGGAAGGAAAATATTAAGCATATACATCTGATAACCTGGCCTATAGCGTATTAAGTCTTTTAAATTTGAAGGATTAGGATAGGCTCTTACACTGTTATTAAAAACCAAAAAAAATAATTATCTTCCTTGATATTTTTAATAATTTTAAGTTCATCATTCTTATGAATTAAGTTTTTTAATTTGTGATTGAAAATTATTTAATAATTTTAAGGGATGTCGGTGAATAATCATTCTTGTTTCTACTCCTCGTAAATTTTTCAAACTTTAAATCATGTAGGCAAAGTAAATTTAATAAAAATCAGGACTGAAAGTTAAATAACATAGATTTGGAAAGCGATATACAAACCTGTTTACAGTATGTATATAAAATTTTGAAGTAATGGTATAATTTGTAGAAAAAAGTTATTTTCAGGTTAATATTTAAGTACTTAAAACTGCATACTAATATACTACCATTTCAAAGAGGGCAGCTGCTAAACAAAATTCTTCAACAATGGGAAGTTTCTGGAAAGATGTTGATTTGCAGGAACTATTCCTGCAATAGTTGAACAGAGAGCTAAAGATGTGAAGATAAATTCTGCAAGAATCAATGTCTTGGTAAGATCTTTGATAATAGCTGTAGAAGTTGGCAGGTACTAAAGATCTAATTTTTTGTAAACTGTTTAAGTGTACCATATAAACTTAGCTAAGCATAGAACTTCACAAAAATTGTTATACCTTACCTTATATATATATATACATATATATATACACCGTATAAATATATACA